>CM059193.1:7802492-8304338 GCA_030323885.1 Branchipolynoe longqiensis | reverse complement strand
GTGCCTCCATCACCCTTCATGTCTCCAACCTCGCATCATGACATCCCCCCCCCCCCCCACACACACACACAAAGCACACCGCTCTCCTTCTCTCCCACACTACAGGTTGGTTGTTGTTGGAGTTTTATGTCCTGGCAACATCTAAGGCCATATCAGGACGGGTTCTCACACTATGTACACCATGCAGTCACCATCAACTCTCACACTAACCCAAGTCCTCCACAAGAACAACCCCCCCTATCCTGAACACACATACCCCCCCCCCCCCCCCCCCCACACACACACACACGGACACCATCATATTTGCAGAGAAACCCGACATTCTCATGAATAAAACATGTCCTCATGCGACGCACCAGGTCACACTGTCAATAAGGTCAATAAGGGCACAGGTCAGGGGGATGTTTCCGGGACACCAGAGCCCCAGCCCTGGTCATCAGCCCTCCACCCCCCCCCCCATCATCCCCACCAACCGCCAACCCCACCCCCACTCACCACCCTCACGCACCACCTCTACCCCCACCCCCACCCATGCTCCCACCAATACCTCCACCCCACCAACCATACATTATCTTCACCACCACCACCACCACCCCATCCTACCCCCACCCTCACCCCCACCCACTACCCTCACCCCCAGCCCACATCACCCTCACCCCTCACCTCACCCTCACCCCCAGCCACCACCCTACCACCCTCACCCCACCCTCACCTCCCCCACCCACCACCCCCTCACCCCCAGCCCACCACCCTCACCTCACCTCACCCTCACCCAGCACCACATCACCCTCACCTCACCCTCACCCCCATCCACCACACCCCTACCTCACCCTACGCACCATCACCTCACCCCATACTCACTCCTACCCGCTGACCTCACCCACACCCTACCTCGTCCACCACCCTCATCCACACACCACCCCCACTTACACCCTAACTCCCCCCCCCCCTGTTTTGCCCCCCCCCCCACCCTACTCCCAACCCTGTCTATTTTGCTTTCGGGCGCATGCGCGTGGAATAATCATACTGCATGTAATTTGACTGTTTTTTTCTGTCCGGTTCCAAAGTACAATCACAATCAGCAATTGGTACTTGTGTCCTGTGTTCCATATTATGGTCATACGGGTGTTCTGCAAGTATAACCCTACTCCAATTGAACGCCTTTTAAGCCGAATCGGAAGAGTGCAGGCCTCCCATGCGGGAGATCGGGACTTCAATTCCCGGTCGAGTCAAACCAATGACTTACAAAATTGATACTTGTTGATTCCTAGCCTGGCGCTCGGTATTAATAGGATAGGGCAAGGACTGGTTAGCTCAATGTTGGGAGAATGTGACTGAGTTGGGTATTCGGTCATGTTGCTGGTGGCCTGATTTCCCAGTGGGGCAGCACTATAAAGTCGCCACACGCCGTCACTCTGCCCGCGAAATGTTGTCAACCCACTCACATTGTTGCTCCTTTATTCATATGTAGAATTAATTATATACATATATAAATATACATACCAACCGATGTGGAATCACCGCATGAGACAAAGATTCGCGACTTACCTAGAAATTTGAGAAAAGAAAGTGGCAAATATGAATATATTAGCAATAATATGCGATTAACAATAATAAACCAAACATAATCAACAATAATTAAAATGCGAGCAATACGTTATTGGTTGGTGTTCTTTTAAAATACAACAACACAAGTCCAGTGCTTCGGTTCTATTTTAAAATACAACAATACAAGTCCAGTGCTTCGGTTCTATTTTAAAATACAACAATACAAGTCCAGTACTTTGGTTCTATTTTAAAATACAACAATACAACGATACAAAATCCAAATAAATTAACATAGACTACTAACCAGACCAACCAACTATCTATCTGCTACTGAAATGCAGGCAATCAAATACCTTATCAGGAGCTACTGTGTGATAAGATAACACCAACACTACAGCTGGCCAGCATTGAAAACAAGCCTGAATACCCAGGCGTATATCCTATGGACAGTATAAATACAGCCTCAATAAAAAAATAAAATAAAAATAAAAATACAAGTCCAGTGCTTCGGTTCTATTTTAAAATAGAACAATACAAGTCAAGTGTTTCTGCCCTGACAAAATAACATTTTATAGAATAAACATATTTACCAAAGGTTAAACATTTACCAAAGGTTTTTAAAAAAAGGTCATAGTGAGTTAGAACAACACAAGACCCGACTAGTAAAAGTTCACAAATTCAAGTTTGATACAGCTAACAATTCACTATTAATCATAATCAGGGATCCCATTGACAAAACTTGAAAAACTAGGGGAGGGGGTCTGGAATTGTTGTTCACCAACGATTCAAATGGTGCAATCTGGCACCAATATGGACATATTTTGGCCTTGAAATTCCAACCGCTTTAATATTTCAAAACTAACAAATAAGTACAAGTGTTAGGGTTTTTTTCACGGACATGATTATTGTTTGTGCTGATGTGGAAACTCAGTTTTTATTAAATTAAAAAAGTCAGCGATTTCGCTGAGAAATGGGATAATTCACTATAGCAGGTCGGCCATATTGCCTACCAGACACACACGCCTTCTAACTTGATTGTTTGAATCTTATCATCACCCAACCAGCGCCCACTGAGGCCTCCATTGTCCTTCGAGGGGGGCTGAAGCTGGTTGGGTTCCCTTTGGAGTGCAGTCTGTCTTGTTTTTCCCACACACCCCCGGTACCCCACGGTCGGCCCGGCCACCGCCCCCACACTCCCCGGGAGACGCAGGCAGGCAGGCCCGGCAAAGCCCCACCGGGCACGGCGGGCTACAGCCCGGCATGGCTGAAACCTGAAAGGCTTTCCCCACCTGGAGTAGGAAGCCCCCCCCCCCTCTTCCACACACACACACACACACACACACACACACACACACACACACACACACACACACACACACACTCACACACACACATTGGAGGAGGAGACTGAGGGGATGTTGGAGGGGCTGGGGACCCGTAAGTGGAATGTCGACGTTATGATTAATGACCTCCACTTGGTACCGAGGGAAGACGCACACAAAAAAACACTTTGAGTTTGAGGGAAGTCCAGGGTGGGGGTGGAGTGGGGGGGGGGGGTTGTGGGATTCAGGGGTGAAATGGGGGATAGGTGGAGTTCTTATTGGTGGGGCTGGTGACTGCTGTGGTGGTTGTGTTGGTGGTTGTGTTGGTGGTTGTGTTGGTGGTTGTGTTGATTGTGTTGGTGGTTGTGTTGGTGGTTGACGATGTTGGTGGTTGACGATGTTGGTGATGACAATGGTGGTGATGATGTTGGTGATGACAATGGTGGTGATGATGATGATGGTGACGATGTTGGTAATGGCGATGTTGGTGATGACGATGGATGACAATGGTGATGATGATGTCAGTGATGACGATGGTGATGACTATAGTGGTTAGGGTATTGGTTGGTGGTGGTTGTGGTTAGATTGACGGCGCAAATAGCAGGGAAACACAATTACGAAGCACCAATTTATCACTATTTCCAATGATATTTATGAAAGCCTCAGACACAGCTACCAAAAACAACGCGACACTTGAGAATAGACGGGGAGGGTAGTGGAGGTGGTGGTGGTAGTAGAGCCGGTGGTGTTGAAGGTGGGCGTGTTGGTGGTGAAGGTGGTGGTGGTGGTGGTGGTGGTGGAGGTGGTGAAGGTGGTGGTGGTGGTGGTGGTGGTGGTGGTGGTGAAGGTGGTGGTGGTGGTGGTGGTGAAGGCGGTGGTGGTGAAGGTGGTGGTGGTGGTGGTGGTGGTGAAGGCGGTGGTGGTGAAGGTGGTGGTAGTAGAGCCGGTGGTGGTAGTAGAGCTCGCCAGGTGCTTGGCATTATTAGGATAGAGCAAGGACTGGTTGGCTCAGTGTCAGGATAATGTGGCTGAGTGGGATATCAGGTCATGGTGCTGGTGGCCTGGTCTCCCAGTGGGGCAGCACTATAATTATAAAGTCACCATGAGTGTGCACTGTCACAAGTCGGTACCCGTCCTGATATGACCTTAGATGTTGCCAGGACATCAAACTTCCAACAACCAACCAACGGACAGTGCGGTGGGTGTTGGTGGATAGTGAGTAGCTGGTGTTGGGTAGCTGGTGTCGGGTAGCTGATGTCGGGTAGCTCCACCCCACTCCGCCCCATTCAGTCCACCATTGACAGTGCAATGGATGTGTCCCTGTGCACTACAACACACACTACCTGCCAGTGCGAGCTTAGTGCAGTCCAGTGCCTGCATTACGGGGATTAGAGCCGTGAGCCAGACGCCGGCCCCTGAGTGCCTCCTGGCCTCTAGGAGCCTCAGAGCCGGCTAGGGAACCCCGACGAGCCGGAGCAGCTCAGGGTCTGCACCGAGCAGCTCACACCGCACTTAGACTAAAGTCAGAGACTAGGTCAATAATGTTATACTGGCCTGTATTTAGGTCAATAATGTTATACTGGCCTGTATTTAGGTCAATAATGTTATACTGGCCTGTATTTAGGTCAATAATGTTATACTGGCCTGTATTTAGGTCAATAATGTTATACTGGCCTGTAATGAATACTACCAGCTTTGGTGCAGAGACGCCAACATTGTGTGACCAAAAATAAATTTTAACATTTTACAGTATAACCCCGTTAAACCAAACTTGAAGGGACCCTAGAAATATGGTTGGATTAACCGATCATTGGTTTAACCGAGCTTTGACTTTGACTTGGCTTTGGCAAAACCGGGGGTGTATTATGAATGTACAATGTATGTGGACACTATGATTATTGCTTTTTATGTATATACAGTTTAACCCCATTAAACCAACCTCGG
The DNA here is from genome assembly GCA_030323885.1 of Branchipolynoe longqiensis. Taxonomy (NCBI): domain Eukaryota; kingdom Metazoa; phylum Annelida; class Polychaeta; order Phyllodocida; family Polynoidae; genus Branchipolynoe; species Branchipolynoe longqiensis. The sequence goes on along the minus strand of CM059193.1, from coordinate 8,299,524 downwards.
TTAAATCAAACGATCGGTTAATCCAAACTTTTTTCGGCGACCTGGCAAAATATTACCATTTATCATATAAAAAAAGTCTCAGATGACCTTAAAACCACATGAAAGTTTGGTTTAACTGTACTGGAAGTGGCCTGGGGCCGACAATTTTGCTTGCATTAAGCGATACTTTGGATTAACCCACTTTGGTATAATTATATTACATACTTTTTCATACAAGTTCCACCATCTACCCCACCTTCCATCCTGATAAGACCTTACTTGTTGCCAGGATTTAAAACTCCAACAACCAAGCAACTGTATCCCACCATGTGTCTAAGTGTCATTTTCTAGGCTGTTTGCCACCTTGAGCTGCGGATGTCTTTAAGTTTAAGCTGCCTTTGTACAGACTACAGCCCTGTTTACACGGGCGATTTAAAACGTTTCATATGAAACGACTTGCCTAGATCGACTCACATTTCACGTGTAGACGCGACGCTGTGGCGTTTTAGGGCTGAATCGCTTCATATGAAACGGTTCATCTATACCACCTCTCGAGGTGGTTTATTTGAAGCGATTCAGCTGGTTACCGGGCGGTGATAGTATAAAATAGTAGTGCGTGCCGGCAACAGGGAGAGCAGTAACTAATCGCTGGTGCCCGGCAGTGTTAGGGCCCGATTAGGCCGAAATCTAGTGAATGCGATCATATTTAACAGAATTACAGACTCAAATAATGAAAATTAATTAAATTAACCTTAAATTCCAAGCGATATTAACGTAGCAGCTACATCTGCATCGAATCGACGTGTGTAAACTAAACAAATAGCAGTGCTTGCCGGCTACAGGCGCCTGCTGGTTCCCGGCGCCGACACACTTTCAAACTCTGCCGTGTAAACACGCATCTAAAACGCTTCATATAAATCGCTTTGTCTAGATCGTTTCACAATTCCCCGTGTAAACACGGCTTACGTCACGGTTCCGAGTGCGCATGCGCTGAAAACGGTGTTGGTAGCAAAGCAAAGGCGTACAGCCATTGAGTTTGCCGATATGCATAGGGCAAAACTGCCATTTTATTCAAAATTAATAGAAATACATAAAAATGTGGCACAAACATGGACGGAAGGATGCACAATAATAATATAATGAATATGTTTAAGACACAACTCTCCATAATTAAGCATTTTGAGCTAATAATCATAGAATTGCAGTCACTTAACAGGCTGATGTTTACATCACCATTGATTAGCCAGAAGTAATTCTTGTTCTAAATATTAAAATGTCAAATGTGTCAAGAAAAACTTGTTTCAAAGAAATATATAACCAATATCTGATTAACCCTACTCATTTTCTATTTCTACATATGTCATTAACCATAGGATATAAATAAAAACATGAATAAAATAAGTAAAACTGACCCTGGCTATGTCTCTAACACTAGTCTGAGTGCCTAGAATTGTCTAAATCTAAATGCACATGGCATATGATGTGCTGATCATATTGATGTAAATGCAATGCTGGATAAAAGATTAATATCTTAATATATACACTCAGACTAGTGTTACAGCCATAGCCAGAGTCAGTTTTACTTATTTTATTAATGTTTTTATTTATACCCTACGGTTAATGACATATGTTGAACTAGAAAATGAGTAGAAAATGAGTAGGGTTAATCAGATATTAGTTATAAATTTATCTGATACAAGTGTATGTTGACACATTTGGCATTTTAATATTTAGAACAAGAATTAATAATGGTGATGTGGATATCACTGATTGTTTTGTGTGGAATTGTATGTTTATTAGCTCAAAATATTTATCTATGGCTAGTTTTGTCTTAGCTATATTCATCAGATCATTATATTGCCTGTGTGCATACATGTTTATGCCAAAATGTTATGTATTTCTAGTTAGTTTGAATAAAATGCTAGTTTTGCCCTACGCGTATCGGCAAACTCAATGGCCGTACGCCTTTGCTTTGCTCCTGGCGCCGTTTTCAGCGCATGCGCAGTCGGAACCGTGATGTAGTCTATTCAAGTAAGATCGATTATAAATAATTAACCTAATATATCGATTTAACAAAATAACAGGACAACTTTAAAAGAGGAAGAATCGAAGGGCCATGCCATAGAACTTATGGACACATCTTTTCCTCTGCACAGCGAGCAAACAATCAGTGCGCATGCACATCTGTAGTGGTGCCGGTGTAACGATTTCAACTTCCCCCCCCCCTTCCCAAGTTCCCCCCCGGGAATCTGAAAACGTTTTTAACTTCCCTCCGGGGAGGAAATTAAAAACGTTTTCAGATTCCTGGGGGGGAACTTAAAAACAGTTTTCAGATTCCTCCCCCTATTTTCAAATTCCCCCCTCCGGGAATTTAAAATTGTTTAAAAAACTTTTAAAAACATTTTAAATTTCAGACCTATAATATTCTTTTCTTAACCATCTTTTTGTGTAATTTGTGGTTAAATATGTTTTATTACACTAGAATAATTTCCATTATGCTATTCTCTGATATTATAATATTTGTCGTGAAAAATAACAAAATAAATAACAAAAATAAAGAAAATTCCCCAAAAATGGGGGGGGGGGAGGGGGGGAAGTTAAAATGAAGGAGGGAATTTGAAAACGTTTTCAAATTCCCCTGGGAGGAATTTGAAAACGTTATAGGGGGAATTTGAAATCTTTACATCGGGCGCTAATGGACCCCACCCGACGCAGGCTACGAACATACACAGACTGAGATCAGAGTTGCATGGTCTGATAAAAGCATCAAATTTTCAAAACCATAAAGGTCATCCAGATTTGATCCTACATATCCAATCTATAGACAACTTCCCAGATGAGGAATGAGGTAGAGCGTCCGTCTCCCGAGTTTGGTAGATCGTGGGGTCATGGGTTCGAACCCTGGTCAAGTCAAACCAATGACTTAACAATTTATACTTGTCGCTTCCTAGCCAGGTGCTCAGCGTTATTAGGATAGGGCAAGGAGCAGTGGAATCAGGAAGACCAATCGTCCACGATTGAAATTTCCCCTGCTTAAAACACCTAATGGACCAAAAAGAACAACAACAAAAAACTTCACAAGTCACACAGGCCTTGTGACCACTTTGTGACCTCTTGCAACCAAAAATAACAGGTGGTTGCAAAACGGTCTCTAGCTGTTCCATAGTGGTCGTTGACCATTTTGGGTGTAGCGTCGGCATAAAAAACCTCCTTGTGAACCAGAATGGTCGCCCAGAGGTGGCTGACCATTTTCATAGGTCGGCGATCAGTAGGGGGGGGGGGTAATGGGGGGGGGGGGGGGCATAGCAGTGTACAAGTTAGATTTGTAGAATCAAATCTACATTCTACATAATTATCATGGTTTTGAAAATTTGATTGTTTGTTTGTTTGTTGTTTTATGTTGTAGCAACATTTAAGGTCATATCAGGATGGGTACTGACTTGTGACAGTGTGCACTCATGGCGACTTTATAGTGTGCTCCCACTGGGAGACCAGGCCAACTGCACCATGACTTGCTATCCCCTTCAGGTCACACTATCCTGATACTGATCTAACCACGCCTGGCTAGGAAGCGACAAGTATAAACTTTTAAGTCATCGATTTGACTCGACTAGGGTTTGAGTCAACGAACCCATGGGTTCAGATCCCCTCAATGGACGGACGCTCAACTTATTCAGCCATCCAAGCTGGTCTTGAAAATTTGATGTTTTCATCGAAGTATGCAGCTTTAAGCAGACCTTTAAAGCCTTTAACCTCCTTTAAATGCCGTTGCCTTTGAGACACTTATTTACGAGCAGAGTCATCTAAGTGGGCCCCAGCTGGCCACACTTACCTACTCTCCAAGCAAATTCACTGACAACCAACCCGCCCCGCTACCGTCCTGCGCGGACCCAGCCTGCGCGTGGAGAGTGGACGATCCGCCCGGAAGTAGTCCCTGACCCGGAAGTAGTACCTCACGGAGACGCTCTCGGGGACGCGCGGGGCGTCCTTTTGTCAAGCAAAATCTAGAGACCTGGACTCACCCGTATAGAGGGACCCTCTGGAGGGTGGGAGGTGAATGTGTGGGGGAGGGGAGGGAGGGGGACGGGGGAGGGGAGGATGAGGAGAAGGGAAGGGGAGTGGAGTTGTGGGGGAGGAGAGAGGAGGGGAGCAGAGAGGGAGGGGAGGGGTAGGGGAGGGGAGGAGAGGTAGGGGAGAGTTGAGGTAGGGTGGAGAGCAGGGGTATGGAGGGGGAGAGGGGTTGGGGGTAAGGGGAGGGCAAGTAGGGGAAGAGGGGAGGGGGATGAGGGGGAGAGGGTGGTGAGGGGGGTGAGGGGGAGAGGGGACTGAGGTGGAGGAGGGGAGGGGTTAGATGAAAGAGGAGAAGGAGGGCGAGGAGAGGGGGAATGAGGGAGGGCAAGGAGGGAAGAGGAGCGAGAAGCAGCAGCAGGACGAGGGGAGGAGGGGGATAGGGCGATAGGAGGGGGAGGAGGAGGAGGGGGGGAGAGAAGGGGGAGAAGGGGGAGAAGGGGGAGAAGGGGGAGAAGATGGAGGAGGAGAAGGAGGAGGAGGGCAGGAGATGCAGGAGGGCAGGAGGGCAGGAGCATGTGCAGGTTCTTTCTGCGCAGAGTGCCCGGCCGTGTGGGTCACTGCGCCACTCCGCGGCGGGCCAGATCAAGGGTCAAGGGTCACGGGTCAAGGGTCACGCCGACCGGCGTTCTCCCGTACGGGACGTGAGAGATCGGAGCCACTTGACGTGACTCGGAGCCATCGCAGACGTGACGAATGAATGCCGGCGCATGCGCAGGCTAACGGCCAGAGCGGGGAGGAGGGGGGGGGGGGGGGCGGACGCGGGGAATAGGAGTGGTAGGTGGGGTGAGGAGCTATGGGGGGGGGGGGGGGGGGGGGGGGGGATCCAGGATACATTAAGCACCCCAGAGAGAAATAAACACGTCCTGCTGCCACCAACACTTCTCCTCCAGGGCGTTAAATCTTTGTCACAATCCTCACCCCTCCTCCTGCCCCCACCCCACCCCCACTCCGCTCCTCCTGCGCCGCCTCCTCCTCCTGCCCTCTCCTCCATCCACCGTCCTCCTTGCCCCCTCCCATCTCCTGCCCCCCTCTCCTCCTGCCCCCTCCCCCTCCCTCGTCCTTCTTTCCCCCTCCCTCCCCTCCTCCAGCTCCCTCCTCCTACCTACCCCTCACCCTGCATTCCTACCCCTCCTCCCATCTTCTCCCCTTCCTACTGCCCCCTCACCACCATGCCCCCCTATCACCCTATCCCTCCTCCCATCCCTTTCCTCCAGCCCCCCTCCCCCTCCCCCAGCCCCTTTGCCCCATCTCCTCCCACTACCCCCGTCCGCCGCCCCTCTCCTACCCTCCCCTCTCCTCCTCCCCTCCTCCCATGCCCCTCCTCCCCTCCCCCCTGTCCTCCTCCCTCCCCCTCCTCCAGCCCCCTCTCCTCTCCTCCCGTGCCCCTCCCCGCTCCAGCCCCCCTCCCCCTCCTCCTCCTGCCCCCTCCCTCTATCCCCTCCCCCCTCCCCTATCCCCCATATATCCCATCCCTTTCCTCCTGCCTCTACCCCCCTCCCCCCCTCCCGCTACCCCCCCCCCCCCCCCCACCCCCCCCCTCCCCCCCCCCCCCCCCTCCCCCTCCTCCTCCCCCCCCCCCCCCCCACACCCTCGCCCTCCTTCACACAGGTCAGACCGACCATTATCTCTCACCATTCCACACCTCTCCTTTCACACCTCACCCCTCACCCCCTCACTTCACCTCTCCTCCAGGTGCTACCTCCGCACCTAGGACCACACTGGCGCGTGTGAATTTCCATTTGCTGCATCTAACAGGGCGGGTGTGACTAATTAACTGCAGGGATCGCCGTCGGGCAAAGTCGTCGTGAATAACGCGGTCTTCTCTGAACAACACTTCACCACTCTCACGTCTCCCGACCCACCCTCCACACACACATACAGATATACACCCCCCCCCCCCTCCACACACACATACAGATATACCCCCCCCCCCTCCACACATATACACCCACCCACCCTCCCTCCACACATACATTCACACCCACCCACCCTCCACACACATACAGATATACACACCCCCCTCCACACATACACACCCACCCACCCTCCCTCCCTCCACACAAACACATACACAAATACACTCTCCCTCCACACACACATACACATATACACCCACCCACCCTCCCTCCACACCCACATACGCATATACACCCTCCCTCCACACACATACACATATACACCCGACCACCCTACACATACACACATATACACCCACCCAGCCTCCCTCCACACATATATGCACCCTCCCTCCAAACACACATGCACATAAACACCCACCCATCCTCCCTCCACACACACATACATATACCCACCCCACCCTCCCTCCCCCACACACACATACACATATACACCCACCCATCCTCCCTCCACACACACATACATATACCCACCCACTCTCCCTCCACACACACATAAACATATACACCCACCCTGCCTCCCTCCACACACGCCCAGTATGTCTTACGGACACACACACACACTTCGACACACCCACCCTCCCTCCACACAAACACCCGCCCACCCTGCCACCACATAAACCCGGCATGTCTTACCGGAACCATTCTAACACACACACTCCCACACACACTCCCACACACACACTTACGCTCCCTCCACACGAACCTAGCACGGCTTACCAGACCCATTCTAGCACACAGTCATACAAACCCTCACACAAACCTTCACATACCCACCCGCCCTTCACACACACAGCATGTCTTACTAGGCAGACCCATTGCAACACACCCACACACACCCTCACACACACCCTCACATACACACACATCCTCACAAACGCTCACACATATCCTCCATACATACCCTCCACACACACCCTCACACACCCTCCACACACACAAAAACGGCACACACCCTCACACACATTTCCATTCTCCCAAAGTTCACTTATTTACCCTTCTCCCCCCCCCCCACCCCCCCACCGACCGGACGCGGGGGTAAATCGGCAACAGCACCGCCTTCCCATGCAGAAGGTCGAGGTTTCGAGTCAAACCAATGACATACAAAATTGGTACTTGTTTGCTACCTCCTACCCTGGTGATTGGCTTCACTAGGACTCAGGAGAGGGCAAGGACTGGTTACCTCAACATCAGGATAATGTCACTGAGTGAGAAATTGGGTCATGGCGTCAGCAGCCTGGGGCCGTATGCATGGGGCGGTGTTAGCGAGCCAAACCTGCTTTTCGACAGGATTTCTAGGTTAGCGGCGAAAAGTCAGTATGTATGGAGCGGTGTTACGCAAACACTGTGAGTTTAAGGTCAGGTACGCAAACACCACTCCGTAGCATGCTTAGGGGTGGTGTTAGGTACCGATTAGGCCCAAATCTATTCAATGTTATCACATTTAACCGAATAACATAGTAAAAAAGTGAAATTTGGTCAAATTAACGCCGCCGCTACATTGGCTGCGATATTCATATTGTCGAATGTAAACAAAACTAATCGCCGCCGCCGCCACATCAGTGGCGATATATTAGGCCCAAATCTATTCAATGCTATCAATATCATATTTAACAGAATAACAACCTCAAAAAGTGAAATTTGGTCAAATTAAACCAAAAATCGAAGCGATATTAACACTACCGCCGCCGCCACCGCATCGGCGGCGATATTGGCAAATAGCGGTGCTCACCGGGAAGAGGCTCAGAGGGATACCCCAAATCTATAAATAACTGCTAGGTTAGCTAACGCCACCACGCTTTGGACCCGTACATACCCATGACCCATTTCCCAACACCAGCATTAGCTAACCCGGCGGCGGCCCTAACACCGGAGCCGACAAAAAGTTGTTCATACATATGGCCCCCTGGTCTCCCCATGGGGTAGCACTATCCATTAAGTTGTCATGAGTGTGTACTGTCGGTACCGGCCCTGATTTGACATTCAATATTGCCACCACATAAACCCCAAACAACCATCAACATCATCACCATCATTCAGATAATGCAAGGCACCTCAGGAAATATAATCTACACAGTCCAAATTTCGTAACCCGAGCCAATAATCATTAACTAAATGAAAGTAATTATTGCTTTAAAAAACCACAAAGCTCAGTTTATTGGTGATGGGGGGGGGGGGGGAAGTTGTGGAACTGTTAGTATGTAAGGGTGCCAGTGCTTTTGAACATAAATTGGCTTTGTTCCACCAGTGGCAGTCGCGGAGTAGTAGAAATAGCAATTTGGATCTGGATGTATGCGCGCATGCGTGTGTGTGGTGGTGGTGGTGGGGGGGGGGGGGGTTACTCGGCTGGGTCCCGCCCAAGCTTTATCCAGATCGATTTACCACTGACATGGGAGAGGCAGGGCGGGAACATGTAGGTAATGGGTGAGTGACGTGTGAGTGACGTGTGAGTGACGTGTGAGCGATGTGTGAGTGATAAGTGAGTGATAAGTGAGTGATAAGTGAGTGATGTGTGAGTGGTGTGTGAGCGATGTGTGAGTGATAAGTGAGTGATGTGTGAGTGCTGGTTGAGTGATGGGTGAATGATGGGTGGGTTATGGGTGAGTGATGTGTGAGTGATGGGTGGGTGATGTGTGAGAGATGGGTGAGTGATGTGTGAGTGATGGGTGGGTGATCGGTGAATGATGGGTGAGTGATGGGCTAGTGATGTGTAAGTGATGTGTGAGTGATGGGTGAGTGATGGGTGAGTGATGTGTGAGTGATGGGTGAGTGACGGGTGGGTGATGGGTGAGTGGCATGTGAGTGACATGTGAGTGATGGGTGATTGGTATGTGAGTGACGCGTGAGTGATGGGTGATTGGTATGTGAGTGATGTGTGAGTGCTGGTTGAATGATGGGTGAGTGATGGGTGGGTAATGGGCTAGTGATGTGTGAGTGATGTGTGAGTGATGTGTGAGTGATGTGCGAGTGATGTGTGAGTGATGTGTGGGTGATATGTGAGTGATGGTGAGTGATGGGTTAGTAATGTGTGAGTAATGTGTGAGTGATGTGTGAGTGATGTGTGAAAGATGTGTGACTGATGTGTGAGTGTTGGGTGAGTGATGGCTGAGGGAGTGATAGGAGAATGGATGTATGATGTGTGAGTGAGTAAAAGAGTGAGTATTGGTATGTGGAAGTATTTCAGTGAGTTTAGGTGTGTATACATTTTGTACGTCATCGGTTTGACTCGGCTGGGATTTGAACGCGCGACCTTCTCTCAGGAAAGCTCTTAGTCTAAAGCCCGGTACACACCTCCCGTATAAAACCTAAAACTGCCCGTTTCGTGACAAAGTTTGAGTTTTAGTCGGTTTCAGTCTTTAGGTGTGTGACAATTTACTATAATGGCCAACTTGTTATAGCAGTCAACTCAAAATCAATCAATATTTCTATCTATTTATCTATCTACCTATCTATGTATAATAATATACTGCTATGTTCTTTGCAATGTCCAGCTTTTCAACGAGAACCGCTTACTAATCTAGGGAATATATCTATCTATACATGAAGGCAGTGTATATATTGATACACTTCTTGCCCTTTTGTAAAAAGGGAATTGGTGTGTCAGCATGATGGGAATGAGCCCTGATTGGGCTAATATTACCCACAGTAGCCTGCATTGCATTCATTCAGCACTAGCCACCAAATGTCGTATGCTCGAACTAAATGTTGTCTGCTGTTTAAATTCCATTGAAATTATGTCGTATTTCACTGGGAAACCGATTATTTTGTGTATCTCTGGTAAAAGTAGTGTGTGGAAACTAAACCACTAATTGTGTGCATCATATTGTGTGGAAACTAAATGTCGTCTGCAGTCGGTTAAATTTCAGTGAAACGATGTCGGATTTCACTTGGAAAACCACCATTTTGTGCATCATGGGTAAAAGTTGTATGTAGAAACTAAATGTCGTCTGCTATTGGTTAGATTTCAGTGAAACTATGTCAGATTCCACTGGGAAAACCACTAGTTTGTTCACCATAGGTCAAACCTGTATGTGGAAACTAAATGTCGTCTGCTATTGGTTAAATTTCAGTGAAACCATGTCCGACTTCACTGGGGAAACCACCGGTTTGTGCGTCATAGGTCAAAATATTGTGTGGAAACTAAATGTCGTCTGCTGTTGGTTAAATTCCAGTGAAACCATGTCGGATTCCACTGGGAAAACCACTAGTTTGTTCACCATAGGTCAAACCTGTATGTGGAAACTAAATGTCGTCTGGTATTGGTTAAATTTCAGTGAAACCATGTCCGACTTCACTGGGGAAACCACCGGTTTGTGCGTCATAGGTCAAAATATTGTGTGGAAACTAAATGTCGTCTGCTGTTGGTTAAATTCCAGTGAAACCATGTCGGATTTCACTGTGAAAACGACTATTTTGTGTATCATATTGTCTGGAAGTTATATGTCGTCTGATTTGTCAGCACAGACACAATGAATGCTCACAGAATATTCTACATTTCACATGAGTGGGTGGTAACGCTGTTCTACAAAAAGGGTTATGGTGGTGGTGGTGGTGGTGGGGGGGGGGGGGGGGTTATCAGCGTCTACGATTAGTACCCATATTAGGTCTGTTTGTTTGGGTTTTCCATCCTGGCAACATCTAAGGACACATCAAGATGGGTACCAACTTGTGACGCACTAATGGCGACACTGTACGCGGTGGTCGAATTGGTAGAGTGAAGGCTTTTCCGTGCTGAAGGTCAAGAGTTCGAATCCCAGCTGAGTCAAACCAATGATACTTATCGCTACCTCGCCTGGTACTCGGCCTTAATAAGATAGGACAGAGACTGGTGAACACAGTATCAGGATAATGTGATTGTTGGGACATTGGGTCATGGTCTCCCTAGGGGGCGGCGGTTCACTTTGCTTTGCAAGTTGCCTTAACACATCACCCCACACGCGCCAAATCAGGTTTCACTAAAGAAAACCCGACATTACGACAACTGCACACTGACTTATTCATACCAATGCTAATTCTTCAGCAAATGGTACATTTCAATAGCTAAGAATTGCCGCCTGCTTGTTGTTGTTTGTTGGCGTTCTCCATCGTGGCAACATCTAAGGTCATATCAGGACGAATACCGTCTCCTGACAGTATACACTTATGGAGACTTTATAATGCTGCCCGACTGGGAGACCAGGCCACAGCCGCCATGACCCGTTTTCATATTATTCTGATACTAAGCTAACCAGTCCTTGCCATATCCTATTAGTATTAATGCCGAGCGTCAGGCTAGAACGTGACAAGTATCAATTTTGTAAGTCATTGGTTTGACTCAGCCGCCATTTCAAACTCCCGCCCTTCCACACGGGAAGCCTGCGCTCTACCAATTCATCCACCACACTTGGTCTAAGATTTCCTTCTTACATAACACCAGCTATGGAATGTGTTAGCTAATTGGGTTGTGTCATATTGGTGGACTACCATAATAATCCATATTCTGCTGCATGTGAATAGCAGAATGTTATATTATCACAATATCAGTAGAACTGACACTTGCTCGGCGGGCCGTGTACTGACTCGGTAACAATCAGCCGATTTGCTCTTCGCCGAGTAGGTCCTTATCTCACTGAGCTGCTCCCAACACCCTATCTGATAACAAGAGCTCCTAAACCACACCCAGCAGCAAATGCAACGCTTTTGTACGAGTCTTCAGAGCCCTCTTTCCTCATTGGTTGGATGGCTGTCTGTTGGAGTTTTACGTCCTGGCAACATCTAAGGTCATATCAGGACTCATGGTGGCTTTATATTTTAGTGCTGCCCCACTGAGAGACCAGGCTGCGAGCACCATGACCCAATATCCAACTCAGTCACCTTATCCTGACACTGAGCCAACCAGTCCTTGCCCTATTCTATTAATGCCGAGTGCCAGGCTAGGAATCGACGAGTATCAATTTTGTAAGTAATTGGTCTGACTCGACCAGGAACCGTGCTCCCGATCTCCCGCACGGGAAGCCTGCGCTCTACCGATTCGGCCACCACGTCCGGTTTTGTCCTCATTCTCTATCCATTTCATCCCGGCGGATCTAGTTCTTATCGGGGTGATGCTAGATGGACATATAATTAAGTAGATTGGTTGATTGCTTCATTGATTGTCTACAAGTAATTGACTGGCGATCTACGTTCTGCAGAGTAGTAGCAGGTTATAAATCACGTTCTGGTAGCGTGCATTGATGGTAGCTAGATAATGCCCGGTACACACCTGCCGTTTACGATCGTTTTTGCGCACCCACCTACCGTATACGATCTAACACTGCCCAAAAGTCGTGAGGTGTGCACTCCCCTAGCACACCTACCGATTGCGATTCACGATTTTTAGGGCTAAAACGGTAGGTGTGCGCTAGCATTACGATTGCGATTCGCGATTCGAAAAATGAATCGGCCCGTTTTCAGTTTTAAGCGGATCGGGAGTTTTAGTGCGTGAATCCTATACGGTATGTGTGTACCTGGCATAAGATTTTGTTTGTTTGTCGTTTCACGTCATAGCAACATCTAAGGCCATATCAGGACAGGTACCGACTTGTGACAGTGCGCACTCAGGGTGACTTTATAGTGCTGCCCCACTAGGAGACCAGGCTGCCAACACCATTTTTTAAAGTTTTTTTTGTGACAAGTTTTTTATTCTGCCCATAACGTATAAGCTCCCGTGAGGGTGCTTGTTTTCAACGCTGGACAGCTGTGGTACGGGATTGGTCTGGTCCCGCACTCAGGAGTCTTTACCTGATCTTTCTCGGGCCAACCTTTGCGGTTTTGGGTGTTAGTAGTTTCTATATTAGTTTTTTTTTAATTTTCAAGTTTTTTCCTAACCATGACCTGATATCCCACTCAGTCACATTATCCTGACACTGAGCCAAACCAGTCCTTGCCTGATCGTAATAATGCCGACGGTCAGGCTAGGAAATGAAAAGTATCAATTTTTAAGTCATTGGTTTGACTCGACCAGGATTCGAACCCACAAACACATCGGTTCGGATCTCCCGATCTCCCAAAACAGGAGACGGACGCTCTACTCATCCGGCCACCCCATCTGGTAGCTAGATAAGAAGGCATGGGGGGCGGGGGGGGAGGAAGAGGTTGTTCGAGTTTTATTTCTCACTGACCAATTGCTGTCATATATATGCTATATAAGCTATTATACAAGTATAATACGCCAATAGATTCCATCTACTGCCCAGCCCCTCAGTCATCAGCTGGTTAGCTCTATCCATTAGGTCATCTACTGATACAACCTCAGCTCTCCACGTGGCGCCACCTACTCGCTCACGCCTCAGCGACCGTTACGCTCACTCGCTGTACTGCTGAAAATTTGGCATTTCATACTTGGTATCATTAATCGGCGAGTATAAAAAGAATTCGCAGAAATCAGAGGAATCGTAAAGATCCTTCATCGTTCAAAACTGAACCCGAAAGTGTTCTACCTGTGACTAGGTTGCACCTCCCTGTTCTTCCCGGTATAACATACTCTACCTTATATTATAGCATATTGTATTGTTACTATGTTAATTGTTAGACAGAATGCTAAGGGACTGCTTGTTTGTGTGCCCAATAGTTAGGCAGAAGCCACCACTTCCAGAGCCAGAGGTCGCATCCCGGGGGGCGGGTGGAGGGGAGGGCGGGAGGGGAGGAGGGGGGGGGGGGGGGAGAGGCTGGCTGCCAGTGGATGGTGCCAGCTTTACTAATTACATTGTCTCCCTCTGGGAGTGCACCTTTAATAGGGCCCCCACCATGTCCTCCAACTAACAATAGTAACATGGCCTCCACTATGACCTCTACTATGACCTCTACTATGGCCTCTTCTATGGCCTCTTCTATGGCCTCCACTATGGCCTCCATTATGGCCTCTTCTATGGCCTCCACTATGGCCTCCACTATGTCCTCCACTATGACCTCCAACTAATATGGTCTCCACTCTGAACTGTACGATGACCTCTACTATGGCCTCCACTATGGCCTCCACTGTGTCCTCCACTATGACCTCCAACTAATATGGCATCCACTATGAACTGTACAATGACCTCTACTATGACCTCTACTATGACCTCCACTACGACCTCCACTACGTCCCCAACTATGCCCTCCACGATGCCCTCCACTATGTCTTCCACTATGTTCCCCACTATGTCCTCCACTATGACCTCCACTATGTTCTCCACTATGTCCTCCACTATGTTCCCCACTATGTTCTCCACTATGTCCTCCACTATGTTCTCCACTATGTCCCCATATGTCCCACTATGTCCACTTGCTCCACTATGTCCTCCACTATGTTCCCCACTATGTTCTCCACTATGACCTCCACTATGTTCTCCACTATGTTCCCCACTATGTCCTCCACTATGTTCTCCACTATGTTCTCCACTATGTTCTCCACTATGTCCTCCACTATGTTCCCCACTATGTTCTCCACTATGACCTCCACTATGTTCTCCACTATGTTCCCCACTATGTCCTCCACTATGACCTCCACTGTGTTCTCCACTATGTCCTCCACTATGACCTGCACTATGTTCTCCACTATGTGCTCCACTATGTGCTCCACTATGACCTCCACTATGTTCTCCACTATGTTCTCCACTATGTCTTCCACTATGTTCCCCACTATTTCCTCCACTATGTTCTCCACTATGACCTCCACTATGACCTACACTATGTTCTCCACTATGTCCTCCACTATGACCTCCACTATGTTCTCCACTATGTTCCCCACTATGTCCTCCACTATGACCTCCACTATGTTCTCCACTATGTCCTCCACTATGTTCTCCACTATGACCTCCACTATGTTCTCCACTATGTTCTCCACTATGACCTCCACTATGTCCTCCACTATGTTCTCCACTATGACCTCCACTATGTCCTCCACTATGTTCTCCACTATGACCTCCACTATGACCTCCACTATGTTCTCCACTATGACCTCCACTATGTCCTCCACTATGTTCTCCACTATGTCCTCCACTATGACCTGCACTATGTTCTCCACTATGTCTTCCGAGAACATGTTTGTTTGTTTGTCTGTTGGAATTTTACATCCTGGCAACATCTAAGGTCATACCAGGACGGGTACCGACTTGTGACAGTGCGCACTCATTGTGACTTTATAGTGCTGCCCCATGGGGAAATGAGGTTTCCAGCACCATGACCCAATATCCCACTCAGTCACATTATCCTGACACTGAGCTAACCAGTCAATGCCGAGCGCCAGGCTAGGAAGCCACAAGTATCAATTTGCCAGTGTGCTAATCATTACACCACTCTAATCATGCCTACCTGCCTATGCGGCTCCTTGCCTGAGAGCTCAGTGCAGACTACTAGTAGTACCCTACCTAGATAAAGGATTCACCCGGTACTCGCAGCATATGGGTGAATACCAACCCTATATAAAAACGGTCGAAAAAGTGGGTTAATGAAATGAGAGCCTAATTTCACAATCTAAGAAGCAACATTTATTCTTTGTAGATGTCTTCATATTTACCCGCTAACCATTGAATTGAAAAATATAATAAAATATCTAGTTAAATATGATTTAAAATTGAAATCCGGGCGTTAGTATGGCCGCCATCTGGATTTTTTTGGATTCTCTCGCCATTTCACCAAACTGTGCCAATATTATGTAGCCATTTGATCATGGAACCACAGTTTCTAATTCATGTTCCATACTAAAGCTATTTTCGCCATATTTATACTATGTTGTCGTTCACCCGTGTACTACAAGTACCAGGTGAATCTTTTATCTATACCCTACCATGACCAGTCTACATTATTATACATTGCTATACATTATTACATAATGCTATGCACTGCAAACAAGTGAAAAGTCGACTGAAGGCCGTCTCACTTACTCTTCTTTACTCACTGCTACTCAGGCGGTTCCTGACAACTGTCTGCCAGTCCCCACCTTCAAAGTACTCTAAACAACTCATAAGGAAGAAAGGAAGACAAGTCGAGCAGGATTGACAGTGATAAGGTGAGCTTTATTGGTTCCAACTCTTGTTCACCTGCTAGCGACCTGCCACCCTAACTCACTTACAACCTGCTACACAGACCCACATGGTTTCTGCTTACTCATATCAAATCAGTGACAACAACCCATTGAACCTGGGTTGCACACACCTCAGTGTTTTGGACTGCTTCTTTCAGTACTTCTAGAGTGAGTGTGTCTGCATAGCAAGTGCAAGAAGTATAAGGTGTCGGGGTTCACACAGCCAGCCAACGAGATATTAAAGTTGCATAGTCCGATGGCTTTGAATTTCTGTATTTTTTCTGAGATAAATTCATTAGATCGATCACTAGTATCTGCTTTACATTAGATCAAAGTTACTTTTATTTTAAATAGTAAACTTTGAGATATTCTGAGTGCAAACATGTAAAATTAGTTTTGGCAAGCTTGCAAAACTCTGACACCATAGACTTCTTTCTCTACATAAAACAGTTCTGTTAAATTGTCTTCAGTATTGCCTTCTATGCATAGACAAATGCTTAATAAGTGCATCAGTATCTAAGTTAGATATGTAAAATCAAATTTAGATAATTGGTTTGCTTTTGAAAATTTGATATTTCATCGGACTATGCAGCTTTAATGTATTTCCCCAACTCGTCTACCATGACCGAAAGACCGTATATTTTTACACAAGGTTGTGATATAAATAACAAATGCGAGCATTAAGGAGGGGCACAATCTCCATCTTTCCTTTTCTTTCTTTTTTTTGTTTAATAAAGACAACAACAGCCGAAAACAAAATCAATATTTTTAATCAACATTAAGAGAGCATTAACATCCCAAATATGCACAAGTAGATGACGAAGCGCGGCACTAAAAACTGCACCCACATCCGGGTCTAACCCACGTCATGTGTCACGTGACCACCATCGGAGAACACCTCGGCGCCACCTACCGGGCGCGGTGGGCGACAAACCAACCTCTCCGCCATGGTGGCACCTGGAGAGTGCTTTCCCGCCGCGGCGTTCTCGTTATCCACGCGCAAACTAATCACTAAATGTCGTCTGGTGTGACCGGAAGTGGCAGCAGACGACATTTAGCCGCGCACATTCCACATTCCAGCGTCAAGAAACAACTTTCAGTTGAAGCAACCTGAGTGAAGCTGATTAACAAACAACAGCCCACGTTTATTCAAAGCAGACGACAATTTAGAGCCCCCCCCCTCCCCCCCCCCCCCCCCCCCCCCACACACACACATTTACCATATGAATTAGCCACGTGAACTACACATTCCAATGAAAAGAAACTACTTTATTGGAAACATAACCTGAGTGAAGCTGATTAACAAACAACTGTCCACATTTAGTCAGAGCAGACGACAATTTAGACCGCCACACACCCCCACACACACCCAAACCCACACACAAAGAGGCCAAGGTCGTAAATTCCGGTTGAGATGAGGCCCATCCTGACACCAGCATGGCGGGCCATATTGGTACAATTCACACCCAGCTTACAGAAGGCCTGTTTAACCTCCCCGCGTGTTGCTAGGACGTAAAACAACAACAAAGAAACCTCCCCCACATCGTTCATATCTGCGTGTCGCACATTAATCATGACTTGTTTATTTAGGCCGATATGAAGGATGGTGCGCATAGATTTTATTTGAAGCGCACTCATGACGTATGCCTGGCGTTCTGCGTTATGGAACTACTAGTTGCAACACCAGACGGGGTGGCCGAATGAGTTTTGTTTGTTTGTTTGTTGTTTTATGCCCTAGCAACATCTAAGGTCATATCAGGACGGGTACCGACTTGTGACAGTGCACACTCATGGCGACTGTATAGTGCTGTCCCACTGGGAAACCAGGCCGCCAGCACCATGACCCGATATCCCACTCAATCACATTATCCTGATACTGAGCTAACCAGTCCTTGTCCTATCCTAATAATGCCGAGCGGCAGGCTAGGAAGAGACAAGTATCAATTTTTAAGTCATTGGTTTGACTCGACCAAGGCTCGAACCCACGACCCCATGCAGAATGAGTAGAGAGTCCGTCTCCTGTTTTGGGAGATTGGAAGGTCTGAACCCATGAGTTTGTGGGTTCGAATCCTGGTCGAGTCAAACCAATGACTTTAAAATTGATACTTGTCACTTACTAGCCTGGCGCTCAGCATTATTAGGATAGGGCAAGGACTGGTTGGCTTAGTGTCAGGATAATGTGACTGAGTGGGATATCAGGTCATGGTGCTGGCATCCTGGTTTCCCAGTGGGGCAGCACTATAAAGTGGTGTGGCGTGGCGTGGCGTGGTGTGGTGTGGGGTGGCGTGGTGTGCGTGGCGTGGCGTGGTGTGGTGTGGTGTGGTGTGGTGTGGCGTGGCGTGGCGTGGTGTGGTGTGGTGTGGCGTGGTGTGGCGTGCCGTGGGTGTGGTGTGGTGTGTGTGGCGTGGTGTGGCGTGGTGTGGTGCGGTGTGGCGTGGTGTGGTGCGGTGCGGTGTGGTGTGGCGTGGTGTGGTGCGATGTGGTGTGGTGTGGTGTGGAGTGGTGTGGTGTGGCGTGGTGCGGTGCGGTGTGGTGTGGTGTGGAGTGGTGTGGTGTGGCGTGGTGGTGTGGTGTGGCGTGGCGTGGCGTGGTGTGGTGTGGTGTGGTGTGTGTGGTGTGTGTGGTGTGGTGTGGTGTGTGCGTGTGTGTGTTTTTTATTTGCATGGACACAGTGACCACCTGGTGCAGGCAGAGCTGACCGCTAAATGACTAACGCTGGTTCCGGTCGGTTAACTTCCTAGGAAATGTCCTGTCCACTTTAATTAGACGTGAGGGTGGGAGGCCAAACCAGTCAAATCGGGCTTTCTTCACACCACTAGATAAAAGATTCACCCCATACTTCCAGTACAGGGGTGAAAACCAGCCTTATATAAAAACGTTCGAAAAATCGGGCTAATGAAATGAGTCTTTATGAGAGCCTAATTTCACAATCTAAAGGCCCTGTCACACTACGACGCTTCTCCCGGCGACCCGTCAGTGTTGAAAATAAAATTTTAAGCGTTGAGAAACGTTAAAGATTTACGGGAAATATGGGGAAATTGGACGTTGGCGCAGCGTGTGAGTAGCTTGTTAGTAGCTTGCCGCCAACGTGTCGACGTGTTGGGGGGAAAAAAAAAAAGTTTGGCGTGACGTCTTCATATAACCTTAAATGTTGCTAGGGCGTAAAACAAAAACGCCCCAGTTTGCCGCAACGGGTGGGAACGACCCTCCCACGCGCACGGGGTCTGCCTAGTGTTCCCATAACGTTATTCTGGCGCGTACAACGCATCACGACGCACGCCTAGCGGCCTTACCCATATATTAGCGCGCGCTGCCGGTCGTTGTTTTTTTTTTTACACGCTTAAAACCTTGGCTGACCAATAGCGTGCGCCGGTGTTTTGCGCCGACCATCAACGTCAAGGATAGTGTACCGACGTGTACCGACTTGTACCGACGCACGCATAACGCACCCCCAGCGTGTCTCGATATTTCACCCATTTTCGCCCAAAAACACCACACGTCCCCGGGTCGCCGGCGAGAAGCGTCGTAGTGTGACAGGGCCTTAGGAAGCAACATTTATTATGTCTTCATGTCTACCACTCCGCGCCGGCCGGCCGGCTCGGTACAGACGACGTTAACGGGATATTAAACCGTTCGCACCGAGACGGACGCGGTGATGGCGGGAAGGTGGGTTGATTGTTGGGAGTTTTACGTCCTGGCAACAACTAAGGTGATATCACGATGGTGATGACGGGAAGCACAGGTGGCCGGCCTGCCAGCCGTGTGTCACCGGGACGGGGTTTGGTGGGAAGCAGTGTTTCTGGCCGGCTCATCGATTGTCACCAGGACAGGGTTTGGTGGAAGGTGGTGTGACCGCTCGGTACTCCGTGTGTCACAGGGACGCGGTGTGGGTGGGAGGCTGTGTGGCTGCCCGGCACTCCGTGTGTCACAGGGATGCGGGGTGGGTGGGAGGCTGTGTGGCTGCCCAGCACTCCGTGTGTCACAGGGACGTGGTGTTGGTGGGAGGCTGTGTGGCTGCCCGGCACTCTGTGTGTCACAGGGATGCGGTGTGGGTGGGAGGCTGTGTGGCTGCCCAGCACTCCGTGTGTCACAGGGACGCGGTGTTAGTGGGAGGCTGTGTGGCTGCCCGGTACTCCGTGTGTCACAGGGATGCGGTGTGGGTGGGAGGCTGTGTGGCTGACCGGCACTCCGTGTGTCACAGGGATGCGGTGTGGGTGGGAGGCTGTGTGGCTGCCCGGCACTCAACATGTCACAGGGATGCGGTGTGGGTGGGAGGCTGTGTGGCTGCCCAGCACTCCGTGTGTCACAGGGATGTGGTGTGGGTGGCAGGCTGTGTGTCCGCCCGGAGTGTCACCAGGACGGGGTTTGGTGGGAGGCGGTGTGGGTACCAATGTAGCACTGGTATGCGGTGTTGGTGGCCAGCGTTTCCGAATGTCACTGGGATGGGGTTTGGTGGGAGGCGGTGTGGGTACCAATGTGTCACTGGGACGCGGTGTTGGTGGCCAGCGTTCCACATGTCACTGGGACGGGGTTTGGTGGGAGGCGGTGTGGGTACCAATGTAGCGCGGAGGCCGTGTTGGTGGCCAGCGTTCCGCATGTCACCAGGACAGGGTTTGGTGGGAGGCGGTGTGGGTACCAATGTAGTGCGGAGGCGCCGTGTTGTTGGCCAGCGTTCCGCATATCACCGGGACGGGGTTTGGTGGGAGGCGGTGTGGGTACCAATGTAGCACTGGGACGTGGTGTTGGTGGCCGGCGTTCTGAATGTCACTGGGACTGGGTTTGGTGGGAGGTGGTGTGGGTACCAATGTAGCACTGGGACGTGGTGTTGGTGTGGAAACTCAGGTGTGGAAATTGAGGTGTGAGGCGATAAGAAACTGCCCAGTAATCCCATCAGAAACCCTTACAAAGTTACACCTGATTACAGAAGCACATTATCATTTATTGGTCACCGCTAATTTCCCGTTGTTGTTGTTGTTGTTGTTGTTAGGTGTGGGGGGAACTTGTTACTACAGAAGCCTATGGCGTCAGAGTTTTAATGTGCTTGCCAAAATTAATTTGGCATTTTTAGATTTCAAATATCTAAAAAATTAACCATTATAAAAAAAATGTCATAATAGAGCAAGGTAAATTATAACATTGAACCTAATATATCTAACCAAAGGACAGAAACTCAAAACTATCTAACTTTAACCATGCGGCATCTCAGAGGAGGTCAGTTATTTCGCAGAAGTCAGTTATTTCGCGTGACTCCGGGGAGGGGGATTCACCGGAGAACAAATAAAAACAAATCTCAACGCTAAACAAACTGCCTCCCGCGGCGATCAAACAAAGCGTGCTTCTTTTATATTCATGACCAGTCCACACCTCGCCCCGTGCTTAATATCAACTTCAAGAATCCATGACGGGCGTCCCATTCACGGCGTCCCATTTCAGGAACGCTGCCACGGAGGGCGGTCTGATCGCGTCGACGTAATCCCGTGAGATGGCGCCAGCAGCGAGATTTTCAACTTTTAAAGCTGCATAGTCCGATGGTTTTTGAGTTTCTCTGTCTTTTTCTATGATAAATATACGATTAGGTTGATCGATATGAATATAATCTACCTTACTTTAGTTTAAAGTAACGTCGCTTTAAAATGACTACCTCTGGGCGATATTTGAAGTGTAAACATGCTAAATTAATGTTGGCGTGCTTGCCAAAACTCTCCCCCCCCCCTCCCCCATAGGTTTCAACAGTAACAGGTTCTATTAAATTGACTCAGTATTCCCTTCTATGTAACGACAAATATTTAAATAACTGAACCGGTATCTAAGTCGGACGTGTAGGTTCAAATCTAGACAAATATCTTGCTTTCGAAAAAATGATGCTCTTATCAGACTATGCTACTTTAAGGATAGACTCTACTTACTGCCACAGTCGGCGCCGGCAGATGTCGGATGTCGGACGTCAGATGGCTAAAACAAAAGGTGAACCCGAGAGGTGCTGCACCCTGGCGGCTAAACCGTCCCCGGCCTAAAGGCCCGGATGCTGCATGTCCTCCTCACGTTTGCTTTCCCTTGAGTGACCTCTGACCCCTAACAGTGTACCCCCCCCCCCCCCCCCCCCCCGACCCCCGCTATTCCCATTGCCTTCCCCTCACCCCTTCTCCCACCCCCAGCTCCTCTTCCTCCTCTGCCTCCAATTCCCCCTCATCCTCCTCTGCCTCCAATTCTTCCGTCATCCTCTTCTTCTCCCCCTCCCTCCATCTCCCCCCCCCTCTTCTCCTTCACCGCCCCTTGCTTTTCTGCCGCCACCTCCCCCTCCCCATCCCCCACTCCTCATCGCACTCCTCCTCTTCCCCCCACTCCTCCACCCCCCACCTCCTGCACCCCATCCTCCTCTGCCCTAACCTCCTCCTCGACATTTTCCTCCTCCTTTCCCTTGAGTGACCTCTGACCACTAACAGTCTCCCCCCCCCCGCTCCCACCCTCCCCCGCCTCCCCACCCTCCCCGCCGACCCCGGCTATTTTTTCATTCCCCTTCCCCTCCCTCCTCCATTGCCGCTGCCTCTTCATCCTCCTACCCCCCCCTCCATTCCCCCGCTTCTGCTGTCACCTCGTCCCCCCCACCTATTCTCCCCCCTCCCTCCCTCTCCCTCCCCTCCCCCCTCCCCCCTCCCCCCCTCCCCTCCCTCTCCCTTCCCCCTCCTCTCCCCACCTGACACTTATCCCTACCTCAGTGGGCCATCCCTACACAACCTGCAGCATTGTTTCTTTTTGGACACACCCTTTCTTTTTTTAATTATATTCCAAACAAACCAACACACAACAAAAACTAGACCCCAACAAATGTTCTATTAACCCAAATTGCGCCCCTTTCAAGAAACCGCACCTTACTAATAAAAACGCTATGTGCTTTGAAAGGAGGTCTCTTCCACCCACCCACCCCCACCTCCACCACCCCGCCCTCCTGCACCCATTACACCTCACCCATCCCGGCTGGAACTCAATCCTGCCGGGCGAGCGGCAAACTGCCTGAAGACTTAAGCGGCTTATGTCTTCTCCGTCAACACAGGCCACCTGTCGGCCATTGTCGGACAATTAGAAAGGGAAAAATATGCAAGCGGTCAGAGTTTGACTCCAGTATCCGACATTCGTAGATGAAATACACCGCCACCAGACCGGATGGCCGAATGAGTTGAGCCTCCGTCTCCTGTTTTGGGAGATCAGGGGACCCGAACCCATGGGTTTGTGCGTTCGAACCATGGTCGAGTCAAACCAATGACTTAAAAATTTATACTTATTGCTTCCTAGCTAGGCGCTCAGCATTATTAGGATCGTGCAAGGGCTGGTAGGCTCAGTGTCAGGATAATGTGCCAGCCGCCTGGTCTTCCAGTGAGGCAGCACTATCAATTCTCCATGAGTGCCCCCAGTCTTCCTTCCGTTTTGTGCCTTCCTCTAAACAGCAGACAGGAGGGCAGAGTGGGTAGGGCGTCCGCTATGCTCATGGGATCAATTCCTGGCCGAGTTAAACCAAAGATGTACACAACTTGACACTTGTTGCAACATTGCTTGAAACTTGAAAGCGCGGCATTATACGAATAGAGCAAAGGTTGGACGCATCAGTGAGGGATAATGTGACTGAGTGGGATATCGACATAATGTTGCTAGGGAGTACATTAATATTTGTTATGGGTACCCAGTGATTTAGTATAGTGTTCAAATTTCAAGAGAACGGTGCCCTTTGAGGCTCTGTCAGACCGTGCCGGACTGGGGAACCAGACGAGAACTGTCTGGTTGTGTATGGCGATGCTTGGGTAGCATCCTGTAACCATCCGGCGGTGTCCGGCACAAGTTTTGAACATGCACAAAACTTCTACCGGACACCACCAGACTGAGGTGTCCGGTTGGTGTCCGGTACATGTCTGGTACCCATCCGTACATGTCTGGTACCCATCCGTTGGTGGCTGGTTTGTCTGTTTTGTCTGTTTTGTCTGGTACATGTCCGGTACCCATCCGTTACATGTCCGGTTCTCATCCGGTTCTCGTCCGGTACATGTACGGTACATGTACGGTACTTATCCGGTTGTCCGGCAGCAATTAACCCAATTTTATGCTCCATTTCGATACATTTCGATAGATTTCTTCACCGGACAACACCGGACTAGAAAGTTCTTTGTCCGGTGGTCTCCGGTGCTCAGTCCGGTGAGGTGTGACAATGACTTTACACATGCTCTTTTGTTTTGTTCCAGATTTGAACTAGGTGCGAAGTAAATCCATCTAATTCTAAGTCGGCTTTGTTTATTGCAGTAGTTGTATCACGCGAGAACAATGGGTCAGTTCTCATCTGCTTTGAATAATAAATATCATCTGCTCTCAATCAAATTCACTATTATTAGTATTAAGTATTATACCACGCGCAACAAATCTTGTGTAGGGCTACGAACATATCGTCTGCTGCCACCTCAATGACAGCAGACGAATTTGAGTGAGCACAAAAGAACAATGCCACTGGTCACGTGTTAACTAGATGTACTGCTGGGCAGACAAGGTCCTGGATTAACTCATACACTGCCAATTGTCGTCTGCTCTGACTGATAAATGTCTGCTGCCAATCAGATTAACCGAAAATCGCCTATTATCGTGAGACGCCTATTTTATTTTATTTTCAAAACCAAAATAATTATCTAGATTTGATTCTACATATCCAACTTAGATACTTATGCATTTATTAAGCATTTGTTACCACATAGAATGAATATTGAATACACGTAATAGAATCTGTTACTACAGAAACCTATCGTTTCATAGTTTTGGCATGCGTGCCAAAATTAGTTTTGCATGGTTTCACTTTAAAGATCTCAAAAGTTATCCATTTGAAATAAAGGTTACTTCAAACTAAAGTAAAGTAGATAATAATGATCAACCTAATATATTTAGCTTCAATCAATCAATAGTTCCATCCTCTAGTCGAGGGTTGGATGCAATGGTTCTCCACTTCTCCCGATGTTGTGCTGTTCTGATAGACTGTGAATAATTCAAGCCTGTCCACTGTGAAATATTTGTAAACCATGATGTTCTTGGTCTCCCTCTCCCTCTGCTGCCATTCACCTTCCCTTCCAACAATGTACGGTATATTGAACTCTATAATATTGAACTCCAACAATGTACGGTATATTTAGCTTATAAAATGATAAAAACCAAAAACCATCGGACCATACAACTTTAATTTTATTTCTTTACTGGGGACACACGACGGAGACTAAATGTCGTCGGCTATCAACGCAGACGACATTTACACAGCGCAAACAACACCACAAGATTACGCGCACAAACACAGGAAGTGCTCGAGGGTCTTGCGACTTTCCACAGCGGTGTAAATACACCGAGCCGTGGCAGTTCCGGTTGGACCTGGTCGAGGCGTCGTGCAGTGTGTGGTGGGTTGTTTATGATTGGGCAAGACAAGTCGTCTGCGCCCATGTTTTATGACCAGTGTGTGGAGTGGATATTGGGACTGATCCTTTCAAATAAACGCTGGATACAATCAGCATAATGCGTGGCTTTGACCCAGAAGGGAACAACCGACACGACGCTACTGATACTTTTTGTTTTGTTTGTTGTTGTTTTACGTCCTAACAACATCTAAGGTCATGTCAGTTCGGGCTACTGATAGTAGCTGGGGTTGATTTGATTGTTCCATTGACTCCAGTATCCCTAGATATGGGTTTGTTGTTGTTGACCTTTTGAACTGTGCATTCCGCAAACACAGACACTCGCTATTTGTTTGTTTACTGGGGTTTTACATCATGGCAACATCTGAGGCCTCCCTTACGGGAGACCGGGAGTTCGATTCTCGGTCCAGTCAAACCAATGACATATTCAAATGTATATTTGTCACTTCCTAGCCAGGCGCTCGGCAGGATAATGTGACTGAGTGGGATATCAGGTCATGGTGCTGATGGCCTTGTTTCCCCCCGTGGGGCAGCAGTATAAAGTCACCATGAGTGTGCATTGTCACAATTCAGTACCCGTCCTGAAATGACCTTAAATGTTGCCAGGAGATAAAACTCCAACAAACAACAACCACACACCTTTGTCTGCCACACCCCCTACACTGGCACGGGTAAGCGGGTTGAGGACACCCCAACTTTGTGATCTTTGAAGTGACGTATTCTAACTGTCAGGTGGCTGGCTGGTGGTGCAATAGACCTATTTCATATGACGTCAGCATGGGTATTTAGGTCAGCGCGAGCGATTGGTCTTCCTCATTCCAATGCTCCTTGCCCTATCCTAATAATGCCGAGCGCCTGGCTAAGAAGCGACAAGTATCAATTTTTAAGTCATTGGTTTGACTCGACCAGGATTCGAACCCACGACCTCACGATCTACCAAACGGGAGACGGACGCTCTAACTCATTTGACCATCCCGTATTAATATTATACAAGTACTCTTCCGTGCAGACGAGAAATAAACAATTCCGCTGGAGAGAGACGAGCAACATCAGACACGTGATTGTAACCATGAGCTATGAGCATTCTTCTTAGAGAAAAGGTGAAATATCTCTAAAACCACACTGCTTGGAACACATATAGAAAACATATTCAACAAACATGTTATATTAACTTTATATGGTTCGGGTTCATGACGTTTTGAACTGTGCATATCGGCAAACTCAATGAGTCAATGCATTGTCAATGGCCGTGAGCAATCTTCATACAGAAAAAGTGAAATATCTCTAAAAACCACACCACCTAAAAACAAACCGCTTGGAACACATACAGAAAACATGTTTAACACACAGATTATATTAAATTTACAAGGTTAAGCTTCTGCATTTCTATTAATTTTGAATAAAATTGATGTTTTACACTGCACATACCGACAAACTTAATGCAGTGTGCATTCGTTTTGCAGCCAAGCTGCGCGCGCATACACAATGTTTACAAACATTGAAAGGGGTCTATTAACCCCAACAGGATTTGAACCGAGTTAGTGCAGTGCAGAACGTGACTCCTGAAAAACCAAACCCCGCCTCATTTGACTGATTAAGTATTTGAACAGTTCGTTTTTATTGATTTCGTTGTTTGCTGATTAATTATGGATATTTCATGTCCGGGTCTTCAGAGTGTGGACCCACCCACTTACCATACACAGTGTAACACACTGCACTGGCCAGTCTTTTGTAAAGCAATGGTACTCACCTAGAGAGGAAGAGAGAAAACAGTAAATAAGACAACACAATTAAATTAGATCAATAACACTCAGTGTACCTAGATAAAAGATTCACCCGGTACTTGTAGTACACGTGTGACTGACAACGTGGTGTAAATACGGGTGAAAATAGCTTTAGTTTGGAACAGGAAGTAGAATGCCTGGCTCCAGTATCAAATGGTTACTTATATCGGCACCGAGTTGGTGAAATGGGAGACAATGCAAAAAGACAAGATGGCGGCCAGAGAACGCCGCCGATTTCACTTTTAAATCTTATTAAACCAGAAGTTTTATTATATTTTTCAACTCAAAGGTAGCGGGGAAATATGAAGACATATACAAGGAATAAATGTTGCTTCTTAGATTGTGAAATTAGGCTCTCATTTCATGAACCCGCTTTTTCACCCGTGTACTGCGAGTACCGGATGAATCCTTTATCTAAGTGTACTACGCATTAAACAAATCACCATCAATCGCTTAGTTAAGCTGCATAGTCCGAATAAGAATCAAATTTTCAAATCAAAAACAATTATCTAGATTTGATTCTCCATATCTAACTTAGATACTGATGCACTTATTAAACATAGAAGGGAATACAGAGGTAATTTAATAAAAACCTGTTACTGCAGAACCCTATGCTATTTTGGCGTCCTTGCAAAAATTAATTTGGTATGTTTGCACTTCAAATGTCTAACAAGTCAGTGATTTAAAATAGAAGTTACTTCAAACTGAAGTATGGTAGATTATAACGATCAACCTAATATATTTATCTCAGAAAATGACAAACTCAAAACCATCGGAGAATGCAACTTTAAGCAAATCACCACCACCACCACCACCACCACCACCACACCCACCATCACCGCCACCACCACCACCACCACCACCACCACCTCACCCACCACCACCACCACCTCACCCACCATCACCATCAATCTCACCATCACCATCACCACCACCACCACCACCACCACCACCACCTCACCCACCATCACCACCACCACCACCCTCACCATCATCAATCCCTTAACCGTGAGGGCCATTGGGGGCACCACAGATGACTTTGCGACCAGTTTTCTCCCGTTCCCCACCGCCGTCTGGGACTTGCCGAACTCCACGCCTGTCCATTCATTCCCGGATGTTGCCTTCCCACCTCTTCCTTTGTCCATCTTGTTTCCTCCCCCCCCCCCCCACACCCACCCACCCAACCACACACACACTTTCACTATTAAACAAATCACACAGTCAAACTCCAGTTTGCATTGAATATGAACTTCCATAATTCCTGGAATCACACAGAGACATACACACACAGATCGATAGGCTATCAATATACCACAGTGATACCGGGGCAGTACCCGGCTCCCTGCCACGCCCCGCTCCTATGACCAGGTAGATTTACCCACACCAGGGCCGCGTTCAGGGTCCGTCTCGGAGGCGCCTCGGAGGCGCCCGTGACGTCAGGCTAGTCTGAACAACAACAGCCAGTTGGTCGCCTCGAAAATGGCCGCCCCCATAGAAGGCGGCCATTTGCATCGAAATGCTGCGCTCTGATTGGATGAAACCGCTGCATGCGGCGGCCATTTTCGAGGCGCTGTTTGTCTCCAACCTGAAAATGGAGGCGTCGCCGAGACGTCGCCGAGACGGACCCTGAACGAAAATAGGCCAAAAAGCATCGCGGAGACGTCGCCGAGGCGCCTCCGAGACGGACCCTGAACGCGGCCCTGTATCCCACCTACTATTACGTAACAATCCGGTCCTTTCCACACCGTTACGTCATCAAAGGGCGTATTCTAACCCCGGCCCAAGTCACGGAATTTTTATGACAAATGTCAACACCCATAACACACACCCCGCCACACACACACACACACACACACACACACACACACACCACGACCCGGCCCGGTGCATTGTGTCAGTCAAAGCAGCAGAGTGCGATAAAACTGCATCAAATTTTCTAAACCAAAATATTAACCTAGAATTTGAACCTACATATCAAACTTAGATACTGCGAGACTTATTAAGTATTTGTTTCTAAATAGTCTAATATGACGTTAGATGTTGCCAGGATGTAAAATTCCAACAACCAACCAACATGTTGCTACATAGAACTTAGATAAAGGATTCACCCGGTACTCGCAGTCACAGTACACAGGTGAATACCAACTCTATATAAAAACGGTCGAAAAAGCGGGTTAATGAAATGAGAGCCTAATTTCACAATCTAAGAAGCAACATTTATTCTTTGTAGATGTCTTCATATTTACCCGCTACCTTTGAGTTGGAAAATATAATAAAATAGCTAGTTTAATACAATTTAAAATTGAAATCGACGGCGTTCTAGCACCGCCATCTTGATTTTTTGCAATCTCTCCCATTTCACCAACTCTGTGCCTACATGGGTAGCCTTTTGATACTGGAGGCACAGTTTCTAGTTCATATTCCATACTAACCCTATTTTCGCCCGTATTTACACTACGTTGTCCTTCACCCGTGTACAACAAGTACCCGGTGAATCTTTTATCTACATAGAACTTAGAAGGACATACTAGGTCAATTTAATAGAACTTGTTATTGCTAAAGCCAATGGGGCAAGAGTTGTGACAAGCATGGCAAGATTAATTTGACATGTTTCCGCTTCAGATATATCCTAAATCAATCACTTTAAAGACCCTGTCACACCTCACCGGATTGGGGGAAATGGACAGAAAATGAACAATGTCCGGTTTGTGTCCGTACAAGTTTTGAACATGCACAAAACTAAGAACGGATGCTGCCGGACTGACGTCTATGGTTCTTGTCCGGTTTGATTTCGTTTCGTCCGTTGGCCATCCGTTCATGTCCGTTTCATGTCCGTTTCATGTCCGTTTCATGTCCGTTTCATGTCCGTTTCATGTCCGTTTCATGTCCGTTTCATTTCCGTTTCATGTTCGTTCGTAGACCTGATGTCGCAACACTTTGACACATTTTAATACATTTTTATACTTATCACCACCAGACAAGACAATTCTGTCTGTTGCTCAATCCGGCATAGTGTGACAGGCGCTTTAAGGAAAGTTACTTCAAACTAGAGTAAAGCTAGGATTCCTTACACACGGCATGCGGCATGCGGCGTGCGGCGTGATTACGGGATGGGTCCTTTCACCCACACCCACACCCACACCCACACACAGTGTCAGGTTTCCTCACCACTGTTCTCTATGGCAAACGCAGCAGGATTCGCATTCGCATGCCGCACCGATCGGTACATGGACCGATTCAGTATTCGCATGCCGCATGCCGCATGCCGCGTGTAAGGAATCACCCCCATTGACTTAGATGCTTTTCGATTTTTTGCCGCATTCGCATTCGCATACCGCATACCGCGTGTAAGGAATCCTAGCTTCAGGTAGATTATAATAATCACGCTAATATATTTATCTCAGAAAAATGACACAAACTTAAAACCATCGGACCATGCAACTTTAAACGCGCTTGAACTTGCGCATGAGGATGTTGCATCATCATGGTGGAATTTTGACTACGGCTGAAACGGTGAGGAAATATTTATGACTGCCTTGCCAATGATCAATCATCGCCTCGCGGTAATTAGGGATTCCCCCCGAGGGAATTCCCACGCGTGACGTCATTGCTTGTTAAGGAAGCAGTCCCAAGTGGAATCCACAAGAAGAGAGCATTGGACAATATTTAGCGAATTAGTTCCTTCCAGTAGTTGTTTGTTTGTTTGAGTTTTACGTCCTGGCAGCATCTAAGGTCATATCAGGACGGGTAGCGACTTGTGACAGTGTGCATTCATGGCATTTAAAAAAATACAGTGCTGTCCCACTGGGAGACCAGGCGGCCGACACCATGACCTGATATCCCCTGCAGTCACATTATCCTGATGCTGTGCAAACCAGCCCTTGTCCTCTCCTATTAATGCCAAGCGGCAGGCTAGGTAGCGACAAGAATAGATTTGATATACTTTGATGTCCAATAGCCGATGATACGAAAATCAATGTGCTCTAGAGCCATCGTTATGGCCCTGTCACATTACGACACTTCTCTCCGGTGCGTCGCCAACGCATAAAATCACTTTTAATCGTTGAGACATGTCAAACTTTTCGGCGCCAGCGCAACATATTGGTAGCGTGTGGCCGACGTTTTGAGAAAAAGAAAAAAAAGTTTGGCGAGCCGGGCGAGCCGTCCTGATATGACCTTAGATGTTGGTAGGACATAAAACAACAACAAACAAACAAAGCAACAGTTTGGCGCAATGTGTGGGAACGACCCTCATGTGCGCGCGGTGTGTGCATAACGTTCGCAGAGCATTATCCCAGCGCGTTTAAGTATCACGACGCGGCCCTAACGTCGCCATAATGTTGGCACCCACGCGTTGTCGCACGTTGAAAGTTTTGTGCAAGCACAAAACTTTGGCGATACCCTCACGCGCGCCACAGACCCTCGCCGACCGTCATCGAATACCAACGCGTGCCTAACGCGCACATAACGCTTCCTGACATATCCCGACGTTCCGCCAAAAAATCACATACATTGACGCGCATTGGCGAGAAGCGTCATAATGTGACAGCACCATTAAATAAAACAAGCTTTACTTTAGTATCAATTTGATCAATTATTGGTTTGACTGAACCGCGATCCTTCCACTTCCAGTAGCTAATTAGAAATTGCTTCTAGTAAAGACCTAAATAATGCTGATACCGTATTATCTGTAATGATATCCATTACAATTCCCCGGTGGCCTGCCCCATTTTGATTTTTTTTAAACTGATATCATATATCAGACTAGACTGTCCAATATCCAGTCTTTTAATATTCCGGTGCAAATTGGCTTTTGATGAAGTAAATTTCAGTTCATATTGGTTACATTTTTTATGAGCTAAAATCAAGTAAAGAAAACTAGATTGTAACTTATGAACCATATATATTTATCGATGAAATTAAATCAAATTGCTAAACCATTGGTTTGATATGGCCGGTGTTCGAACCCAGGACCTCCCGGACACGTTACAGATTGGTCCGGTCACATTAGTTTGAAGCATCCAAGACATTGACAGCTCACAGCTAGCGCTGTCACACTTGTGACAGTAGTGTTGTGATACCGCCTGTCTTGTACATGACACATGTGTACGGTGCTTTAGAGACCTAGTCACTTCTCAGGGCAGGTTTGTTGGACGATGATGCCATATTAGCGCACCCTAGTGACGTGGATCCCCCCCCCCCCCCTCTCCCGCCACCCACACCCACGGGCCACAGACATAGCTGTCAACGTGCATGTCACCCGCGTTGTCTGACGTCATAAACACGTCACGGCGCGCGTCTCTTCACAGAGAAGCCGCCGATGCCCGCCTGAAGCTCCCCCCCCCCCCCCTATTGTCGCCCAGACATCGCCATCACACCCACACAGCCACACGCGCATACATACATATACAGGACCACACACACCACACTCCCCACCACTCACACACACTATCCATCACCACTCACTCACACACTCCAGCCACCCACACACACTATCCACCACTCACACACACTATCCACCACTCACTCACACTCTAGCCACTCCTGCACACTACCCACCACTCACACACAGTATCCACCACTCACACACACATGACCCACCACTCACACACACTATCCACCACTCTCACACACACTACCCACCACTCACACACAATATCCACCACTCACTCACACACTCTAGCCACTCACACACACTACCCATCACTCACACATATTACCCATCGCTCACTCCCACACTCACACAATTCATACCCTACCTGCCACTCACACACACACTCTCCACCAGTCACTCACACATGTACTCCCCACCACTCACTCACACACATATACAGGACCACACACACAGCACACTCCCCACCACTCACACACACACTACCCACCACTCAGACTTACATTCTCATACTCACACCACCCACCGGTCACACTCACACACACTCACCACACACACCCACTCACCACACACACGCATTCCCCACCACTCACTCACACACCCCACTCACGCGCACACATTCACACACACAACCCACCAGTCACAAACTCATAACTCACTCACCACCAGTCACACTCACACAAACACTACCCTCCAGTCATACTAACACACACAGGCCACTAGTCGCAATATACCAATAATTGCAGACCAAAACCGTGTAAAACCATTATAATTGCTAGGAGCCATGGCAATTTACAAATCCGCATTACTAACTATTCGTTTGTTTGTTGGAGTTTTACGTCCTGGCAACATCTAAGGTCATATCAGGACGGACTAAGTATTTGAGTCCATAAGCTGTGTGTCCGTATTGTATACATCAGTACCTGTCTTCAATGGAACACTCTGCATCCACACCAATGTTGTCCTCACACAGCAGGTGTCCTGATACTGAACGGACACTCAATTGAAAGATGACAAATATGATAAAAACATGGAGGAAAAAACCCACAGTACAACAACACCTCTCTAAATGGACCGACCACGGGACCGACTTTATTTAGGGAGGTTGTCGGCTTAGGGAGTTTAAACAAAATAAATTGTTACAATGGTATTGTATGGGCGATCGTTTTGGACCCAAATGAAGCGATCGATAAAGGGGAGTGGTTGATCAGTGGAGGTGGTCGGTTAGAGAGGTTTTACTTTATATCACAGAGGGTTTCCTTACATGTCCTGTTTATTGTTTTTAAATAACATGTCGAGGAAATACTAGGACGGCGGCCCCACACAGACGCTGGGGGTTACGCGCGTTCAAAGATAAACATCACTTTGACTTGGAAGTTGGAGCGTTCGTTCTCCCCCCCCCCCCCCCCCCCCCCCCACACACACACACAATGGAGCCGGTTTACCAATAGGACAGTGGTATCAGTTCGTAGAAACTTTACAATCACGTAGTTTTAATATATTATTTAAATGAAGGAAGTAGGATCTATAACGCAGAATACGTTCGGAACACAGACACACAGACAGACACACATACACACATACAGACACACACCTGATCAGGTAGCAGTTAGCACCTCTTATAGACTACCGAGAAATACTGTTTGTGAGATGAGGGGCCATCCAAAGTTTTCAACAGTTTCAAGATTCTATAATGCGTACACCTTGAAGCTCAGTGTCAGGATAGTTTGACTGAGTGGTATATCGGGTCATATTGCTAGCAGCCTGATTTATCAGTGGGACAGCACTATAAAGCTGCCATGAGTGTGCACTGTCACAAGTCAGTACCCGTCCTGATATAATCTTCAATGTTTCTAGGATGTAAAACTCCAACAACCAAGCAACCACAAGTCGGTACCCGCCCTGATATTACCTTAAATGTTGCCAGGGCGTGAAACTCCAACAACCAACCCACCAACCACAAGTGGGTACCTGTCCTGATGACCTTAGATGTTGCTAGGACGCAAAACTCCAACAACCAACCACAAGTTGGCGAGTGTCCTGAAGTGACCCTATATGTTGCCAGGATGTAAAACTCCAACAACCAACCACCAACCAACCACAAGTCGGTACCCGTCCTGATATGACCTTAAATGTTGCCAGGACGTAAAACTCCAACAACCAACCCACCAACCACAAGTCGGTACCCGTCCTAATATGACCTTAGATGTTGCCAGGATGTAAAACTCCCAACAAGCAACAACCAACCAACTTATCCTGAATTTTCAAGAATGACCCTCTCCCGACCTACCCACCAAATAGCTTCTATTTTCTCTCGCTAGGGGTCTCCCCGGGGATGTCAGCAATTTGGACGGGCCATGTCCTGGTCACGGACCACAGGCTCTCTGGTCCGGGAGAGGGTGATGGTGGAGGAAAGGATGGGGGGGGGGGGGGAGGGGCTGGAGGGGGGGGGGGAGTAGGGATGGGCAGGGTGACACGTGTGATGGTATTAGTAGCAATAAGCAGAGATAAAGGTATCTGTCTAAAACCAAATTAAAAAAATTGAACAACACAAAAAAAAAGCAGAAGCCCACAAAGTAATCGAGAACACTGAAAAGAAAATGTTGCTTCAATAATAATTAATTTCATAATACTTAATACTATAAACAATAGTATTTATTGTCCAATATGAATATCATGAAATTTCCCTCAAAATGGGGTTATTCTTCCATGGGTTTATCAATGTCGGGGAATCGCTCTGGATGAAAATTTCCGGAAGTCAGGTTTCATCCAACTCTCCTAGCAGTATTCTAGCTCCATTCCACTGATCAGTCAGTACAGTCTATCCTTGGCTTGGAGAGTTTTCCCACTATCCTTGATGTGACTGTACTATCACCCACTTGATGTGACTGTATTATCACCCACTTGATGTGACTATATTATCACCCACTTGATGTGACTATATTATCACCCACTTGATGTGACTATATTATCACCCACTTGATGTGACTATATTATCACCCACTTGATGGTACTATATTATCACCCACTTGATGTGACAATATTATCACCCACTTGATGTGACTATATTATCACCCACTTGATGTGACTATATTATCACCCACTTGATGTGACAATATTATCACCCACTTGATGTGACAATATTATCACCCACTTGATGTGACTATATTATCACCCACTTGATAGGACTATATTATCACCCACTTGATGTGACTATATTATCACCCACTTGATGTGACAATATTATCACCCACTTGATATGACTATATTGTCACCCACTTGATGTGACTATATTATCACCCACTTGATATGACTATATTGTCACCCACTTGATGGTACTATATTATCACCCACTTGATGTGACTATATTATCACCCACTTGATAGGACTATATTGTCACCCACTTGATGTGACTATATTATCACCCACTTGATATGACTATATTGTCACCCACTTGATGTGACTATATTATCACCCACTTGATATGACTATATTGTCACCTACTTGATAGGACTATATTGTCACCCACTTGATGACCATATTATCACCCACTTGATGTGACTATATTATCACCCACTTGATGTGACTATATTATCACCCACTTGATATGACTATATTATCACCCATGCCCACAATTCCCTTTTCGTTCTCCACAATCACACTTTGCTTTTCTGTTTGTTTGGTTTTGTCCTAGAAACATTCTCAGGTCGTATAAGAAGAGGATTCACACTGACTAATTTGTATCCTTCTCCTGGGCGGGAAGGGCGGAGTGGGGGGAGTGGAGTGAGTAGAGTGAGTGGAGGGAACGGAGGTAGTGCAGTGGGTAGAGTGAGTGGAGGGAGTAGAGTGAGTGGAGTGAGTGGAGGGAGTAGAGTGAGTAGAGTGAGTAGAGTGAGTGGAGTGAGGGGAGTGGAGGGAGTGGAGGGAGTGGAGGGAGTGGAGGGAGTGGAGGGAGTGGAGGGAGTGGAGGGAATGGAGGTAGTGGAGTGAGTAAAGTGAGTGGCGTGAGGGGAACGGAGGGAGTGGGGGGAATGGGGGAATGGGGGGACGGAGGGAAGAGGGGGAGGAGAGTGACAGGTGTGGCGTCATTACCAGCAATCAGACCTTTATATTTTAACAAAATAGATTTGTTAAATTAAACAATTTTGGGGGTGTGGGGGTTCTTAAAATTGTTTCCTACATAGATATTATTTTAAGTGGTGTGACTTTATATGGACTCAAATGTCAAGTCTATAATGAAACTAGCAAGCACTCAATGAAACCGTCAATTTCCTATCATCTGTCTTCTCTTCAGTTGTTGCTGATGCTTATTTATAAATCCCCCCCCCCCCCCACACACACACACATACATATATACACACACACACGTTATCCAAAGTAATACATTTGTCACAATCGCGCAACACTACCATTTCAAACAGACAAAGATATCTCCCAAGAAAAAAAGTATAAATTGAGAAATTGTGGTTAAACATTTGCTGATGGCCTCTGTTATACGCTTGGTGTGCCTGGGATTGGGAGTCGTGGCAACATAGACCGGCAATATAGTTAATTATAAAGGCTCTGGATTGTAAATTGTATGAATTAGTGGCGGTGATAAATGATTTACTTGGTAATACACAACACCCGGGCAGAAATGGGCCATCGACACACGTGGTAATTTACGTTAAATGGTGGTGAGAGGGGGGGGGGGGGGAGGGATGTGGTGGGTGGTGGTGGTGGTGGGTGGTGTAGTGGTGGTGTGGTGGTGTGGTGGTGGTAGTGGTGGTGTGGTGGTGGTGTGGTGGTGTGTGGGTTGTAGGTGCTAGTGGTGGTGGTGTGGTGTGGTGGTGGTGGTGGAGGAGGAGGTGGTGATGGAGGAGGTGGTGGTGGTGGTGGTGGTGGTGGACGTGGTGAACGTGGAGGTGGAGTGTGTGGTGGTGTCGTGTGGTGGTGGTGGTGGAGGAGGTGGTGGTGGAGGAGGTGGTGGTGGATGTGGAGGTGGAGGTGGAGCAGGAGGTGGTGGTGGTGGTAGAGGAGGTGGAGGTGGAGGCGGCGGTGGAGGTGGAGGTGGAGGTAGAGTTGGAGGTGGAGGTAGAGGTAGAGGTGGAGGCGGAGGTAGAGGTGGAGGCGGAGGCAGAGGTGGAGGCGGAGGCGGAGGCGGAGGCGGAGGCGGAGGTGGAGTGTGTGTGTGTGGGGGGGGGGGGGGTGTACTCCTATGAAGTTTACAGGACAGAAGTCAAGAGAATAAAACCTCGACCTCAAATGCTCCCTTCCCCTTCTACTCGGCCCTCAATTTCCACGATGGGTTTTTTCATAATCATTTGAAATTCCCATTCTTTTCCCTTCTTTTCACTACAATCACAATCAAATTTGCAGAGTTATTCTCCCCTCCCCCATCTGCATGTTACATTATAATTTGGGCAATAATAACGATCAGATGTAATAGTGTATCAAATACATGGTGCTTCTGAGCATAACACCAATATTATTAACAATACAATAAGTAATACTGATATCAATAATAATATTAGTACTAACACTACGACAGTACCACACTCACACACTCACACTCACTCACACGGATGGTTGAAGTTTT
This sequence comes from Branchipolynoe longqiensis, assembly GCA_030323885.1. Classification (NCBI taxonomy): domain Eukaryota; kingdom Metazoa; phylum Annelida; class Polychaeta; order Phyllodocida; family Polynoidae; genus Branchipolynoe; species Branchipolynoe longqiensis. The sequence continues at coordinate 8,261,355 of CM059193.1, read as the reverse complement.
ACATCCTGGCAACATTTAAGGTCATATCAGGATGGGTACCGACTTGTGACAGTGCACACTCATGGCGACTTTATAGTGCTGCCCCACTGGGAGACTAGGCCACCAGCACCATGATCTGATATCCCATTAGGTCACATTATCCTGACACTGAGCCAACCAGTCCTTGCCATATCATAATAATGCCAAGCGCCAGGCTAGGAAGTGACAGGTATCAATTTTTAAGTCATTGGCTTGACTCGACCAGGGTTCGAACCCATGGGTTCGTATCCCACGATCTACCAAAGCAGGAGACCCTCAACTCATTCGGCCATCCGTCTGGCCTCACGCACACACACACACACACACACACACACACACACACCGGAAGTAACATGCCCCCCTGAGTTGTTCCGATCGAGCTGGGAGGTACATTTTAGGGCACATTTTCTAGCCAATTGTTCAAAGTAACAGGGGCGCTGTGAATACTTTATGATCCCACCAAACCTTCAGGGCTGTGCAATGATGAAGTATTCATCTCACCTGGTGGGTACATCTCAATTAGGACCCTGGGGGGCCTGAGCCTCCTCGCCCCCCCGCCCCACCCCCACCCCCCACCCCCAACTCACCTCATCATTCTCTTCAATACCCATCCCCCCTCCAGCCATCACCCCCCCACCCCCACATTCTGTAAATAAAGCTAGGATTCCTTACACGCGGTATGCGGCATGTGAATGCGAATGCGACATGCGAACGGGTTGGGTCCTTTCACCCACACATAGTGTCAGGTTTCTCTAACACTGTCTTCTATGGCAAACACAGCAGCATTCGGATTCGCATGCCGCACCGATGGCTACATGGACCGATTCAGTTGCCGCATTTGCATTTGCATTTGCATTCGGACGTAAGGAATCACCCCCATTGACTAAAATGCTTTCCGATTTTTTGCCGCATTCACATTCGCATGCCGCATACCGCGTGTAAGGAATGTAGCCTTAGGTCATGCATGGGTAAGCACACCATCTACCCTCTTAGCCATGACAGGGTTGGACTTGGGAGTCACTAAGCATTCCAAGGTTTTGTTTGTGTGTTTGCGTGGTTTTACACCCAGGTAACATCTAAGGTCATATCTGGATGGGTACCAACTTGTTGCTTGGTTGGTTATTGGAGTTTTATGTCCTGGCAACATCTAAGGTCATATCAGGGCGTGTACCAATTTGTGACAGTGCACACTGACGGTGACTTCATAATGTGGCCCTCCTGAGAAAACAGGCCGCCAGCACCATGACCCAATTTGCCATATCTAGTACCATACTTATTACAACACCTAGTACCATATATATATAATATATATAAATAATATATATATATATATATAGTTATACGAGTCTTACCTTGGTACAGATGATGGATAACTGTTGTTTTACCGAGGTATAAGCCTCGGATAGATGTGGGCTAGGGAGAGGTAAGCACGTCCGGTACCAGCAATCTTAACCTACTTATTGAGGATAAAAATGACTTTCAAACAATGGATACTATTACTTTACCGAAAAGGTACACCAACGGAATAGATGTGGCAGGGTGTGGCGGGAGGGCCCTAGCCCACATCTATCCGAGGCTTATACCTCGGTAAAACAACAGTTATCCATCATCTGTACCAAGGTAAGACTCGTATAACTATACTATTTTACCTCGGTAAACAGCCTCAGGCTAGCCTCAGGCTAGGGAGACCTTTACATAATTCATTTTTATCCTTAATATCATTCTTTCTTATTATTATAACATTCTAAATTTTTGTTCTCACCTATTCTTGTTAGTTGGCGAGAAGACGCTTTGCAACGCCGGTAGGCTTTTCTAGTCGTTTATTATAATGTTTTGCAAACGACTTAGCCGTCTTCCAGCCTGCATGCGCTAGTATTCTTTTCACAGAAATACCAAGCACCCGTGCCTTGGAGACCATGGCTCCTCTAGTTGAGTGGGAAGAGTATTTACTCGTATCCACTCCAGCCAATTTCAACACCGTAATTGTCCATCTGGCAAGTGTGTCTCGTGAAATCGCCTTATGTGGCTTTATAAAGCTCACTAATAGTTGTTGTGATGCACGTAAATCCTTTGTCTTGTATATATAAGCCCGTATGGCCGACACAACACATAATTTCCGATCATTCGGAAAACAGTCTAAGTGAACCGTTGATAAAGGGTCACCTAACGTGTTCGATTTAAGCAATTTTTCTAAATCAAACGTAGCTTGTTGCTTGTCTATTTCTAATCCAGTTAAGGATAAAGCAACAATCGTCTGTCCTCTGTGTCCGGTTACTAACAATAACAGGACCGCGACCTTAAAACCTAACTGTTTTATATCTAACCACGAGTTGTGAGGCCAAGCCTGAAACAACTTAAATACTATAGAAACATCCCAAAACCGACTATACTTTGGTTTTGGAGGATTCCTTTGATAAATTGAACGAAGTAAATAACAAATAACATAATGTTTTCCAACTGTTTCGCCATCAATTCTAGGTAATATAATTGATAACGCACACCTCGCCGCATTAATCGATCCAAAGGAAAGTCCTTCATCCTCTAGAGAACGAAGAAACCGAGCTACTTGTGAAATCTTTGGATTTGTTGGCTTAACTTTCATTAACAAACAATGTACACCCCATTTCTTTAAATAGGTTGTATACATTTTGACAGTTCCTGGCCTCCAGGCATCCGATACTATCCTATCCTCAGTAATTCTGTCCAATCCAAATTGCTGTAGCTGCTTCCTTAGAAAAGGAATGCCAATAGGGGCGTCGTTGACACGTCGCCGTGAACCACTAGCGGTCCGTGGTGCGTCAGATTCCCGAGTTTTCTTGGGAATCGTATATGATCTTTTGCCAGTTGTGAAACTGCTGGCAGCCAAGGTTGCGTGTCCCAATCGGGCACCACCAGTATCGCATGTGTCCCTTCCAAGCCGATTTTTCTCACTACTCGGCTGATAATGCTAAATGGTGGGAAAATATAAAAATAATTATTTTCCCAGGTAATAGCAAACGCATCTACTTTCCAAGCATCCGGTTCAGGATGCCAAGAAACATAACAGGGTAACTTGTTATTATTTCGTGATGCAAAAAGTCAACTTCAGGTGTACCCCATTTTTCACAAACGAAGTTAAACAAATGTGTAGAGAGAGACCACTCTAAATGGTCATGGAAATTTCTACTTTTATAATCTGCAAGTGTATTTTGTGACCCTGGAATATGCGCTACAGTCAGCCAGACTTGTTGAGCCTGTGCCCAGTTCCAAATCAGTTTAGATAACTGATTGCAAGACTTTGATTTGGTTCCACCCATGTTACGAATATATGCCATGGCAGTAGTATTATCAGTTAGTATTCTAACCTGTGATTTATTTATCTTTACTAAACTACGTAAGCCCAGATAAATAGCACGCAATTCTAGTGCATTAATATAGTCTGATTTTTCATCATCAAGCCATCTACCTCCTGTTGTGACCCCATCTCGATGAGCTCCCCAACCTTCTAACGAAGCATCAGTAGTAATTACTGTATTAGGTTCCGCCATGCGGATTGGATTTGGTGAACTTGCTATATGTTGCATCCACCATCCAATATCCTGTAACCCTTCTTGCGAAATAAACATCTTTCGCTCAAAATTGCCTTTAGTTCGTGTTAACGCTAAATTTTTATCTATTTCTAGCGACTTAATATGGGCCTTCCCATATAACACAGCAGGTGCATATGAGGTCATTATGCCAATAAGAACAGCAACCTGTCTAATTTTTGGCTTTGATAACTTAATAAGCTGAGTCGCTGTAGTCATAAACTTAATTAGTTTTTGTTCTGTTATCGACACTGTAAGGGACTGTGTATCCAGAATAAACCCTAAACATTTGAGTTGTTTTGTTGGTTTAAACACTGACTTTTGTTGATGTACAAAAAACCCCAATTTAGTGAGTAATGCACATAAATCCAAAACTGCATTCACACAACCAATTTGTGTTGATGCTATAATAAAAGAATCATCTATGTATGGAAACATTATATGACCCTTCCTCGCCATTACCGAGAAAACAGGTTTAAGCAATTTAGTAAATAAACGTGGCGCACAAGCTAAGCCATTCGGCATACAGGTAAACTCATAGAGTTGGTTATCCCAAATAAATCGAAGAAATTTTCGGTATTGTTCCATTATGGGAAGCGTATAATATGCATCCTGTAAATCAACACTAGCCATCCACGCATCTGGTGTAATCAGATCTCGTGCCGTATCTAGAGAGAACATTTTAAAATGTCGATATTCCACCCTTTTATTAAGGATTGTTAAATCCAGGATCATTCGAACATCACCATTAGGCTTCGGTCTCGAGAAAATGTTTGAAATAAACTGTCCTGAACAGTGTGTCACTTTTTGTATAATTCCTTTCTCAAAGAATTTATGTACCTGTTTAGTTAGTGCGTCTCGTTCAACTGGTTGAATGTTATATGGAAAAGGTATTATACTTTGTACAGGAATTTGTGTAAAAGGAATTTGAACACCCCTAACTATTTCTATAATTTCTTGGTCACTAGTAATTTTGTGCCACTCAGAAATATGATTACTAATATTACCAGCCACAAAGTTGCTTACAGTTTGTGTGTTTTTAGAGGCTGCAGGGACTTGTAAAGTTTGTGTTTGGACCTCTACTTGGACCCCCCCCTGGGGAAAGGTCTCGACGAGTTGAACCCTCGACCTATTGGCCGTGCGGTGTTGTCGGTCCAGCCTGGGCGAGCGCCCCGGCCCCGAAACCCTTGACCAAAGTTTGAACTCGGTCTGGTTCCTCTGGTGAACCGTCGTGGACGAAAATCCCCTCGTGACTTTTTGAAACGAGGAACTTCCTGTTTCTTCTTGCCATCCATGTTTTTGCCACTCTTGGCTGCAGTCTCTACCTCTTTATAGAGGTATTGTAGTTGACCGCCAAACATCTTGGTATTATCTAAAGGTTTCCCTTTAATCGGCTCTGGAGCAAGATAGAGCGTAAACTCCTTCCCCTCATTATCGGTAACCTTCTTAGAGCGAGCCACTTCTTTGCCAGCATCTGTGCAAACTGACTTGAAGACATTTTCATATCTTCGAAACGACAGGTAATTACCTGCCGCCGCTAGTACTGCAATGCCTTTGTCCATTGTCTTAGCCAAAGATGAGAACTTATTTTCACTCTGCATCCTATTAGCCACAGGAACAATAGCTGTTAGGGTAGCCAACACTGCCTTATGCACTGTGTGCAACACATCCTCAAACTTCTTACGGTCATCCGTCATATTGACATCCCGATCCATCTCTTTAATGATGGAGTTGGGAACACCCTTTATGCCTGTTAACTCATCTCCTAACTTGGAGATAACCTCCGCCGGTTTGAACGTGCGAAAATGACCATTCACGGTCTCGCGCATAAGCGTAGTGGTTTTAACCCGCTTAGCCTTTGGCTTCTCCACCTTCTTAGCCACTTTAGTGCCAATGTCCGCATAGACCCCTTCATATACGGTGTCTGAGTCTGATTCCGTAGAAGTAGACTCAGTGGACGACTCAGAAGAAGAATATTTCCTTTTCCTCTTCTTCTTTTTGGACTTAGTCTTCCGCTTTTTGCGCAAACCAGACTCTGCCCGCTCCTTGGTGAATTCATCACCCGAAGAAATCACCTGTTTCTTCTTCTTTCTCCGTTTAGGAGAAGGAGGAGGAGGAGCCTTAAGCTCCACCGCCGAGTCTGTGTCCAAGAAATCTTCAAATGAATCCTCTTGGACACTCGGCCTACGCCGCTTCCGAGACACAGGCGATTTGGCAGTCAAGATGTGGCTTTCCAATCTTGCAAAGCGAGCCTCCCAATCTGGAGGCGCAGGCACATCAGGCACTGCGTCCTCGTCCGGGTCGGAGAGGATATGCGCCCGGGGCTGTGTCGACGGCCCTGCCGACAACACGGGTGAGGAGTCGTACTCCTCGTCCACTCCACTCGGAACACGCCCCTCGGCTGCTGCTGCACCGCGCTTACTCCGCTTCGTGGCCATCGGACGAAACCTGAAACAAACATTTTTGATCAGTCCCGGTATATATATATGTCACAATATGGTTGTTTTAAAACTCATTTGGACATCTATTGGTGTTAAAGAACGTGTTTATACCGTTATAACACAGGCGTAATAAGCTAAATTTGTGCGTGGGTTGTGGGTCAAGCCCAAACCTTACGCGGGGTCGGGACCAGTGTATCGGCCCGCCCATCCCTCTGTTCCGCACACTTCTCCCACCTGTGACTACTACGTCAACAAGTTGGAGAAAATGCTACGAAACTCGGAGAAACGCCTGAAAAGTTTTGTCTAGGGGAGTCTATAAAAGAAACCCAGGAGCATCTCCAACATTACTCTCTATTAGAGTACGAGAGAATTTCCACATGAGATAGGGCGAAACCCACATCTCTACCCATAGTCACACGGTGACCCGGGTGTTGACAGAACCGCTAATGACCGGTTTGGTTCCTTCGAGAAACCCACTCGAGTGTTCTATCCTTGGTTGTTTATAACCAAATAACTCGTCCAAATTGGACCAACGAAAGTCTAAACTTTCCATATTGATGCTCTAATGCATCATAATTAAGCTAACCACAGTTTTTATTATACTTACTGCGTATTTGCTTGTATGTAGACTAATTTTGCCGGAGCAACCCAACGACACGTTATCCAGTCGTGAGTTGTATATGCTAATTGCTGGTACCGGACGTGCTTACCTCTCCCTAGCCTGAGGCTAGCCTGAGGCTGTTTACCGAGGTAAAATATATAATATACATATATATATATCAACAAATGTATCAGCATGTCTATTATCATATATATTACTGTATCTATTAGGATTACATGCCTATTACCGTCACTATTACTATATCCAGCATCACATACATTACCATATATGTGACCATATCCATTATCTTATATATTACCATATCCCCCCCCCCCCATGTTCTAATTATTACCACCAGTACTACTATTAGTATTACTATTAATATTACCACCAGTACTACTTTCAATACTGGAGCTCATTACTGTTAGTATTACTACTACAGTAATCTAAGACCACGATAACTATGCTCCAATGGTATAAGTTCAGGTGCAAAAGCACGTAAACGCCAATCCAAAAATGGGAGATAAACATTGGAATCAAACCTTTAAAAATTTAATTTTTTTTGTATATTCCTACTTTTTTCTTCATTGCTCCATAACCATTTGCTCACATGAAAAGTAGAATTAGTGAGAATTATAATTATTTTCAGGTAAAAATCTGTTACATAATATACATTTTTGGATTGGCATTTATGTGGTTTAGCGTCTGAACTCTTCAAATATATTTTCAAAACTAAAACACTTACCTACATTTGATCCTAAATATCTAACTTCGATACTGGTGCCCACACTACTCAATTGGTGCTGTATTTATGGAATAAATCTAATTTGATGAGAATGTATGTTCACACCACTGCTAGAGGAAGCCATGTGCCTCAGAACTCACTCTCTAAGATGCAGGTCAATCTCATGACCTCTGAGGCTCTCGGTTTGTTTGTTTGTTGTTTTACATCCTAGCAACATTTAAGGTCATATCAGGACAGGTACAGTGCTCCCCCACTTGGAGACCAGGCCGCCAGCACCATGACCTGATATCCCACTCAGTCACATTATCCTGACACTGAGCCAACACATCCTTGCCCTATCCTAATAATGCTGAGCGCCTGGCTAGGAAGCAACAAGTATCAATTTTTAAGTCATTGGTTTGAGTCGACCAGGGGAGACGGACGCTCTAACTCATTCGGCCATCCCGTCTGGTCTCGGTGGTCATGGCCTAGTTTCACACACCATGTGATCAGCCTGAGCAAGACTGAGGCACTCTCCAGAGTTCAGTATGGCAATGAGGTCAGTATACCATGTGACCATGGCGAGATTGGGAATTGTGTTACAGCCTTGGCTTCCAACCCGGGAGTTTTGGCAAACTTGCCAAAATTATTTTGAATGCATTTACTTCAAATATCTTCAAAATGAGTTTGCAGTAATCAAAACCACTTCAGGGTACTAATGGTAAGTAGATCATAACTATTTAATATATTTATCTAAAAATGTTTGGGAAAACTCACAAGCCATTGGACCATGCAACTTTGACACCAACTTCCTGGTTACTGGCCCGTGGCCGAGTTGTCAGACCAGCACACAATGGTGTGGTCATATTGTGCTCTTTCCCGTCCAGTGAAAACAGTGTTAACCTGTTTCCAAGCCCATATCACTGGCAGGGACTGTCATGAGGTGTATTTATGGGAGACGTAAAGGCTTTAAATGTTTATAAAAATTGAGATGTGGAGTAGTTTGGTGAGAGACCAGATGGGGTGGCCGAATGAGTTGAGCATCCGTCTCCTGCTTTGGGAGATCAGAGGGATCCGAATCCATCGGTTTGTGGGTTCAAACCCTGGTTGAGTCAAACCAAATGACTTAAAATTGATACTTGCCGATTCCTACCAAGGCACTCTGCATTATTAGGATAGGGCAAGGACTGGTTGGCTCAGTGTTAGGATAATATGACTAGAGCGAGTGGTGCTGTCAGTCTGGTCTCACAGTGGGGTAGCATTATAAAGTCGCCATGAGTGCACACTGTCACAAGTCCGTATATGTCCTTAGTCAGTACCTTAGATGTTGCTAGGACGTAAACCAACAACAAACACAAGTTTGGTGAGTCCATGTATGACGCGCCCAGTTGCAGTCCAAGGGTTGGACAGGCGGGCGGGTGGGGGGGGGGTGTCAGGGGGTGAGTCGGGGGGCGGTGTGGGGTGGGTTCACAACAGGTGGGTGTGAGGGGTGGACAGGGGGCGTGAATGACCTCAGCGTGTCTACATTACAGTCGATGTATACATCTGAGTCTGTGCTGGAGAGAATCAAGAGTTGTTTGGTTTCGGGGAGTTTTCAGTCGCATTGGTGCGCTGAAGGCTGCAAATCTGCAGCACTGTATGGGCACCGCCAAAGGCGATCCCATGTGGCCGGGAGTTGGCTTCCGGTGGGTAGTGGGTCACATTATGTATATCATATAGTATATATCATACAGTATGTCATATACTATATGATATATATATATATCATATAGTATATAACATATATATATCATATAGTATATAATATATATATATCGAATAATATTTGCTTGTTTGTTGTTTTACGACCTAGCAACATCTAAGGTCATATCAGGACGGGTACCGACTTGTGACAGTGCGCACTCAAGGCGAATTTATAGTGCTGCCCCACTGGGAAACCAGGCCGCCAGCACCTGACACTGAGCGAACCAGTCTCGAACAATATATACCATATACTATGATATAGATACAGTATATATCATATATGTATGCAACTTATGTAAATAGGTTGCATACATAGTACACATATAGCATATACTACATAGTAGATAACGATAGATATAAATAACGTCATTAGTCAGTTCCGTTATTTATATGTCACCCAACGTCATTACCACCAACAGAATTGAGAGTGAATAATTTAATGTGTAGCCGCAGTATATATATACAGATGAATCTCAATCCAACGGACACCGATGCAACGGATTCCAGATCCAACGGACACAATCCGCTAGAGTGAATATCTGGTCCAACCGTTTAAAACTCCCGAGTGCCACCTCTCACCCCTCTCACCATCCCTTACCAAACTAACCACACCTCACCCTGGCACCAACCCTCACACCCTCACCACCCCTCACACCCTCACCACCCCTCACCCTTCACCCCCTCTCCACCGCTCACCCCTCATAACCTCCAACAGCGATCGGTAAAGGTGAATGTGCGTGGGGTAGAGCCCCCGGAAAATGTTGTCGCTGCAACAGACAAACGGCTTTAACGGACAACTGCTCCCCCCTATCAGTCCGTTGGATCGAGGTTCATCTGTATATACACACATAGAGCAACTTTAAAGCTGCATAGTCTGATGAAACGTGAAACTTTCAAAACCACAGTAATTAATTTTACATATCTAACTTAGATACTGATGCACACATTAAGCATTTGTTGCCACATAGAAGGGAACACTGAGTCAATTTACTAGAATCTATTAGTATTACTGCTAAAACCTATACTGTCAGAGTTTTGGCGTGCTTGCCAAAACTAATTTTACATCTTTCCGCTTCAAATATCTCAAAACTTAGCCATTTAAAATAAAAAGTTACTTCAAACTAAAGTAAGGTAGATTATAACAATCAATTTAATATATTTATCTCAGAAAGATGACAGAAACTCAAAACCATCGGACTATGCAACTTTAATAAGGATCATAAAAAACATACCTACGCAGCTAGAAATAGAATGCCCCTAACTGACTGCTCCAACTCCAACTCAGATAGATCGCTATCTCGGCCGACGGCCATCATAATCCTCGGGCACCATTAGCGTCCATTACAATCCCAGCATCCCAATATCTGCATTGTTATTACAGTCTGTCAGGAAACCCCCTGCTTTAAGACAGGCGATTAACCAGACCGACAGCAGCCGACTTAGCCCGCCTGTCCAGTCAGCGACTGTCGTTAACTAGACGAAAAGCTTGTTTTATTTAACAACGCCTCTAAAGCACATTGATTTTTATCATCGGCTATTGGACGTCAAACATATGGTCATTCTGACATATTTCTTTGGAGGGACACCCGCTAATCTTTCCGATAAGCATCAAGTGCACTTTCCCCACAGAGACGACAGAACGTACCACAGCAGTTGTGGACCACTGGTTGGAAGGGAAATTAGCCCAAAATCAAAATGAGTCCACTGAGGAGGATCGATCGGATGATCTACACCTTCACAGGTGGAGACTCTACCGCCTAAGCTATGTCCCGCTCCCCTTCACTAGATGAGACGGGATGGCCGAATGAGTTGAGCATCCGTCTCTCGTTTTGGTAAATCGTGGGATTCAAAGCCTGGTCGAGCCAAACCAACGACTTAACAAATTGATACTTGTCGCTTCCTAGCCTGGCTCTCCGCATTATTAGGATAGGGCAAGGACCGGTTAGCTCAGTGTCAGGGTAATGTGACTGAGTGGGACATCAGATCATGGTGCTGGCGGCCTGGTCTCCCAGTGGGGCAGCACTATAAAGTCGCTATGAGCACACACTGTCACAAGTCGGTGCCTATCCTAATATGACCTTAGATGTTGCCAGGATGTAAAACCACCAACAACCAACCAGACATTCTTCCAAGGCGTTTGGTTGTGGTGATTTGAAGTGTGCTGCACACGTATTATAAACTCCACAAACCTGTTCACATCATCAGAGTTTGCCACAGTTTTGTTGTTGTTTTGATGTTGTGGTGGAGTTGAGTGGAGTTTGTGTCTTTTTGTTGTGGTTTTCTGGTTCTTTTTGGGGTTTTTGTTGTTGTGTGTGGGTTTTTTTTTTATGTGGGGTGGGGGTGGGGTGGGGGTGGGGGGTTCAGCTGTAGTGTCGCGATAGAAGTAAGAAGAATTAGGTCAGTCCTCGACCGTTAGTGTCAGTCAGACAGGTGCCTGTAGTTTTTTTTAGGGCTGCCTGTCCGGTCGGCCCTGTCGGTTTGGTTAGAGGCGAGCATTACACTTTACAGCACGGCGCATAATGTTGATACCCTGCGAACCAATATGAGTAACCCCCCCCCTACCCCCACCCTCCCCAACCCCACCCCGATAGATCCCCAAACAGGATAAAGAACGGGACGCTGGTGTACAGCTGCCAGAATAGAAAGTAAAATGAAGCAAGCGTCCCTACTCACACACGCAACAAGCTCGTTCAGAGATCGGGAGACATCCCGCTTCGGGAGCATTCGGGAGGTCTCCCAACTTGGGAATTTCCTTTCTTGACAACAGGTGTCTGAGTGTCAGTATCAGTGTATTAAAGCGGCATAGTCCGATGAAAGCATCACATGTTGACACCCAAAAGACTTACATCTATCTAGATTTGGTCCTAGATATTCAAATTAGATACCAGTGCACTTATTAAACATTACTTGAAGCATAGAAGCCGATGACAGTGTAATACTAGCAGACAGTGAGAAAAAACTACAAGATATTGTGAATAGAATCAATAAAGCTGGAATACTATTCAACATGAAGATGAATGCCAGGAAGACCAAAACAATGGTTATAAGTAAAAAGACACTGGGCTACGGGGCGATCATCCCCGGGGCGACCATCCCCAACCCAGCGGGTCGCAGGTGGCGGATAGCGACATGGCCTTTAAATATGGTTAGCTGTGAAATAAGGTGGGCTTGCCCAGTCGAATAAACAGCCCCGGACCAACTGGTGATGATCCTAATAGGACGAGGAGTGGGCAACTGGTTGGCACTGGTGTCCTCATTGAAATACCTCATGTGTCCCATGACAGGTACATCATGCGAGCAAGATCCGCATTATAAGCTCAAGCCCCTTGTGCTCCCAAGGTAGGTCCTTTGATCAGGAGCTAAGGGTGAGCTAACCCTAACAGAAAACCTCGAGTGCTGAAGTCGGAGGTAGCAGGCTGTAAGGCGCACCCTAACAAACCATGGTACCATGCATACACAGCCATATGACACTTGGAGACAAATTCAACTGAACTGGGCTCCAAGTGTAATTGAAGGCGAACGAAAAGAAGAAGAAGAAAGTAAAAAGACAGATAAACCAAATATCAATATAACCATAGATGGCACAAACATAGAACAAGTATCTGAATTCATATATCTCGGACAAAAGATTACAAATGATGGGAGATGTGAGGAAGAAATTAAGAGAAGGATAACAATAGCCCAAACAACATTCTCCAAAATGTATAGAGTGTTCACATCAAGTAAGATATTAATACAAACAAGGAAGCGTATTCTTCAGTGTTATGTGTGGTCTACTCTAATGTATGGGGCTGAGACATGGACAATCTCTAAGAAAATGTACAAACATTTAGCAGCATTTGAGATGTGGACTTATCGAAGGATGATGAAAATATCATGGACAAAGAAGATCACCAACAAAGAAGTTCTCAGAAAAATTAAAAATAAGAAACGCTTGTTTGCCACTATACAGACAAAGAAACTTACTTATTTTGGCCACATGATTCATCAGAGTTCAATATACCGTACATTGTTGGAAGGGAAGGTGAATGGCAGCAGAGGGAGAGGGAGACCAAGAACATCATGGTTTTACAAATATTTCACAGTGGACAGGCTTGAATTATTCACAGTCTATCAGAACAGCACACCATCGGGACAAGTGGAGAACCATTGCATCCAACCCTCGACTAGAGGACGGAACTATTGATTGATTGATCAGAACAGCACACCATCGGGACAAGTGGAGAACCATTGCATCCAACCCTCGACTAGAGGACGGAACTATTGATTGATTGAAGCATAGAAGGGAATAAAGAGGAATAAAGACTGAGTTAATTTCATTGAACATGTTACTACTTCTTGAAGCCGGTGGTTTCCCATGGTTTCCTGGATTTCGGTGTGAACACCAAAAGTAATTTTGCATAGCCTCAAACCAAACACCAATAGTCAAACTGCCTAATAGTAATACACAAATACATAGACAAAGATTGAGGCAACCAAATCTCGGCTTTCAAGTTTTCACGCAGACATCCGCAGGAAGATCTCGCGGTATGTCGGGTGGGATTAGTATATTAGTATAGCTTCAAACCAAACACCGATCGAGGAACTGCCTAATAATATGTTAATAATACACACACAAGGAAGGTCACTGGTTCTCTGCTTATAACTTTACACGCAGACATCCAGAGGAAGATCTCCCGGTATGTCAGGTGGGTTTAGTATAGCCTCAAACCAAACACCAGTCATGGAACTGCCTAATAGTAATACACTAATAATACATACACAAGGAATGAAGCCATCGATACTCGGCATTCAAGTCCTCTCACAAACAGGAAGATCTCCCGGTATGTCAGGTGGGTTTAGTATAGCCTCAAACCAAACACCAATCGTGGAACTGCTAATACGCTAATAGTACATACACAAGGAAGGTCACCCTTCTCTGCTTATAACTTTACCCGCAGACATCCAGAGGAAGGTCTCCCGGTATGTCAGGTGGGTTTAGTATAGCCTCAAACCATACACCAATCGTGGAACTGCCTAATACGGTAATACTAGTACATTCACAAGGAATGAGCTTCCAAGTCCTCTCGCAGACAGGAAGACCTCCCGGTATGTCGAATGGTGGGATTAGGAGGGAATAGTTGGCTTGCCTTGGTCGGCACTGCGCTGTGTATAGGTGAATGTCTAGACTGATAGGCTGACAACTTGCCACTTGACTCTTTATGCCGAGTACCAGCGGCAACAGCACAATGCTTTATTGGACCCCAGCTCAATCCGCCCGGAGAGGGAGAGGGAGAGGGAGAGGGAGAGGGAGAGGGAGAGGGAGAGGGAGAGGGAGAGGGAGAGGGAGGGAGGGGAGGGGAGGGAGAGGGAGAGGGAGAGGGGAGGGGAGGGGAGGGGAGGGGAGGGGAGGGGAGGAGGGGAGGGGAGTTGAGGGGTGTGGGGAGGGAAGTTGAGGGGTGAGGGTTGAGGGGTGACAGGAGGGGAGTTGAAGGGTGATGGGTGGGGATGGGAGGGGTGAGGGGTGAGGGGTGAGGGGGGTGAGGGGTGAGGGGAGTTGAGGGGTGAGGGGAGGGGAGATGAGGGGTGAGGGGTTGAGGGATGAGGGGAGGGGAGTTGAGGGGTGAGGGGAGGTGAGTTGAGGAGTCAGGGTGGGTGAGTTGAGGGGTGGGTGAGTTGAGGGGTGGGTGAGGGAAGGTGAGGGAAGGTGAGGGGCGGGGCGGGGCGGGGCGGGGCGGGGCGGGGCGGGGCGGGGCGGGGCGGGTTGGAGGCAGCCGGGAAGGGGTTGTATAATCCAGGCCAATAAACCCTCAGCCCATTTGTGAGATGGGTCCGGCGTGGGAAGGGTGTGAGACAGGACTGAGATAAAACATTTGGAGTCAGCGAACCGAATATGCCAGTTATTTGAGGCCACTAATAAAGTTGGACATTCAGTTGATTTATTACCCAAGAGGGTTTTTAATTTTAAACAAGTACTCATTATGTATTTCCTTGATATCTATATTCTTATTACATATTTCTTATTACATATTTCCTTTTCAAATATTTTCTTTTCATATATTTTCTCATAATGCATTTTCTCATTATATATTTGCTCATTATATATTTGCTCATTATATATTTGCTCATTATATATTTTCGTATTATATATTTTCGCATTATATATTTTATTGTGACGGGTGACAATGTGTACTCATGGCGATTATATAATGCTACCCCCAGTGGGAAATCAGTCCGCCAACACCATGACCATATTATCCTGACACCAAACCAACCAGTCCTTACCCTATCCTATCAATGCAGAGTGCCAAGTTAGGAAATGACAAGTATCAATCTTGCAATGCTGAGTGACCGCCTTGCTAGGAAGCGACAAGTATACATTTCATACAAGTCATCGGCTTAACTCAACCGGGAATCGAACTCCCGATCTCCCACACGTAGGCCTACGCTCTCCCGATTCAGCCACCGCCGCGCCCGGTAGGTACCTTAGATGTTGTTAGGACGTAAAACAACAAACAAACATTCTGAAAGACCCCCGGGCTCGACTCGGCGCTATGTCCGTGCAGCTCCCATCTAATCCTATTACACGGCGCCATCACTCCCCGGAGAACCATCTCCCCCTCCCCCCCCCCCCCCCCCCCCCCCCCCCCCCCCCCCCCCCGCCCTCCCTCCTCCCTCCCCGCCCTCACCTGTCACAGACCACACACACACACCGGGCGCGGTGGCCAAATCGGCAGAGCGCGAACCATCGGGAGTTCAGTTCCCGGTGGAGTCAAACCAATGACTTATAAAATTTGATACTTGCCGCCCGATCCTATTATTGCTGAGTGCCTAGCTAGGGAGCAAGGACTGGTTGGCTGAGTGTTAGGATAATGTGACTGGGTGGGATATCAGGATATCATGGTGCTACAGCTTGTGTGTAGTGTGGGTGTGGGTGAAAGGAATCATCCCGTTCTCATGCCACATGCCACATTCGTATTCGCATGCCGCATACCGCGTGAAAGGAATGCTAGCTTAACTTATACATCACATATATATAAAAAAAAAATATTTTGATCCCTTACATGTATTTATAAATACATATTTAAAGCAAAAATAAAAGATACCCCTTTGTGCTGTTTGTATGGCTGATTGGCCAATGAAATAGTCCAATGAAATATCAAATTTTCAAAACCAAACCAATTATCTAGATTTGATTTTACATATGTAACTTAGATACTGATGCACTTATTAAGCATTTGTTTCTGCGTAGAAGGCAGTACTGAGTCAATTAAGTCTATGGTGTCAGAGTTTTGGCAACCTTGCCAAAACTAATTTTCCATGTTTGCACTGAAAACATCTCCTAAGTTTACCATTTAAAATGAAAGTAAATTTGAACTAATGTAAAGTAGATACTAGTGATCGATCTAAGATATTTATCTCAGAAAAAATACAGAAATTCAAAACCATCGGACTATGCAACTTTAAGGAGTGGGGGTGGAGTGGACTTTCATGGTATTACGGCATCACTATCACCATGTTATGGAAACACCTCCATGGCATGTTAACGGCTACTACTATACCTCCCCACCCATCATGAACTCTCGCCCCCATCACCCCCCCCCCCCCCTTCACCTCCAGGTCCCCGGGCGGATCAATATGGATATAAGGCCTACTGTATAGGGCCGGATCACACACAGCCTCCTACCCCGGTGGAGGAGGGAGGGGGTAGGAGCAGGGGAGGGAGGGGGAGGGAGGAGAGGGGAGGGGAGGAGAGGAGAGAGGAGGAGAGGAGAGGAGAGGAGAGGAGAGGAGAGGAGAGGAGAGGAGAGGAGAGGAGAGGGGGGAGGGGAGGGGAGGGCAGGGGAGGGGAGGGGAGGGGAGGGGAGGGGAGGGGAGGGGAGGAGAGGAGAGGAGAGGAGAGGAGAGGAGAGGAGAGGGGAGAGGAGAGGGGAGAGGAGAGGGGAGGGAGGGGTGTGGAGAGGAGGGGAGGGGACGGGGGAGGGGACGGGAGGGGACGGGGGAGGGGACGGGAGGGGAGGACGGGGGGGGGGGGGAGAGGAGAGGAAGAAGGGGGAGAGGAGGAAGGGAGGGGAGGAGGGAGGGGAGATGGGGAGACGAGAAAGGGAGAGGAAGGGTGGCGGAGGGAGGAGGGTGGTAAATGTTAGAGGGAGAAAGGAGGAAGAGATGAGAGCAGGAGGCAGGAAAGGGGAGGAGGAGCAGGGGGCAAGTATGGGTGGAATGAATGGGGGATGGATGAAGGAGAATGAGGAGGGAGGGGATGAGGAAAGGAGGAGAGGAGAGGAGGAGAGGAGGAGAGGAGGAGAGGAGGAGAGGAGGAGAGGAGGAGAGGAGGAGAGCAGCAGCAGCAGCAGCATGAGCAGGAAGAGGAAGAGGATGAATGGTGGACGAGGGGTGGGAGGAGTGGAAGTGGGATGGAGGAGGAAGAGGTAGCCGGAGGAGGAGGAGCAGCAGGAATAGTGGGATGAGGAGGAGGATAAGATGGGAGGAGGGGGGAAGAGAGGTAGAGGAGGTGGAAGAGAGGAGGGGCGAAACGTAGGAGTGGGAGGCGGAGTGGGGGGTGGAGGAGGAGGCGTGGGAAGGATAGGACTAGGAGGAGGATGGATGGCGGAATAGGAGTGGGAGTGATCGAGGAGGAAAAGGAGGGACAGAGGAGGAGCAGTAGGAGATGGGATGGAGGAGGAGTGGGAGTAGGGGGTGTAGGGGGAGTAGCGGGAGTAGGGGTAGTAGGAGTAGGAGGAGGGGTGGAGGAGGAGGGATGGAGGAGGAGTGGGAGGGATGGAGATGGAGAAGGAGTAGGGGGAGTAGGAGGAGTAGGAGTAGGAAGGATGGAGGAGGGATGGAGGAGGAGTGGGAGGAGTGGGAGGAGTGGGAGGAGTGGGAGGAGTGGGAGGGGTGGAGGAGGGGTGGAGGAGGAGGCGGAGGAGGAGTAAGAGTGGGAGGAGGAGGGATACAGAAGGAGGAGAGAGGGGGGATTGCTGAAGGTTATTACAATGCGCTTAATCACTCCGACAAAGTCTGCCCGGAGCCGCCGCCTCTAAACGAGCTCTTCGCGTGTCGGCTCCTCCACGGTAGGCACGGCGCACCAACAAACCGTCGGCCGTCCATGGTGTGCACGGCGCACCAACATACCACCGGCCCTCCACGGTGGGCACGGCGCACCAACAAACCACCGACACTGCCACCCACGAGTAACCAACAAGCCACCGTCACTGCCATGTGTGAGTAACCAACAAAGCACCGTCACTGCCATGTGTGAGTAACCAACAAAGCACCATCACTGCCATGTGTGAGTAATCAGCAAAACGCCATCACTGCCATGTGTGAGTAACAAACAAAGCACCGTCACTGCCATGTGTGAGTAACCAACAAACCACCGGCACTGCCATATGTAAGTAACCAACAACACACCATCACTGCCATATGTGAGTAACCAACAACCAACAACCCACCATCACTGCCATATGTGAGTAACCAGCAAAACGCCATCACTGCCAAGTGTGAGTAACCAGTAAAATGCCATCACTGCCATGCATGAGTAACCAACAAACCACCATCACTGCAATGCGTGAGTAATCAGCAAAACACTGCCACTACCACACGTGAGTGACCAGCAAAACACTATCACTGCCATGTGCGAGTAACCAGCAAAACACTGTCACTACCACACGTGAGTAACCAACAAACCACCATCACTGTCATGTGTGAGTAACCAGCAAAATGCCATCATTGCCACATGTGAGTAACCAGCAAAATGCCATCACTGCCATGCGTGAGTAACCAACAAATCACCATCACTGCAATGCGTAAGTAACCAGCAAAACGATATCACTACCACACGTGAGTAACCAGCAAAACACCACCACTGCCACAAGCGAGGAACCAACAAAACACTGAGCACGCGGCCAGTCTCCCATAGTCACACCTGTGTCATCAGAGTGGTGGTGGTGGTGGTGGTGGTGGTGGTTAAGGTAGGACAGGTGTGAATATGGGTGTCAGAAATCTTCACGAGAAGCATATATATGCTACATAAGAATTATATGAATATAATAACGCAGAATATCCCTCCCTTCCCCCAGCACTCACTCAGTTCATGGATAGATGGAGTCTGGCTTAGTCATCTACTGCTCCAACCTCCCCAACCTCAGCTCCGATGGTGGCACCACCACCCACTTAACACTGTAACCACCACTCACTGTACCACTGAAAATTATATATCTATATATAAATATACACAAATAATGTGTGTAATGTATAACACATTATACGAATATAACTTGTAGGGGAACATAACTATTATTATTCTTATTCCTACAGAGCCACATTGGTGGAGTGCCCACCCCCCTATCTCTCGGGGTAATGTATTCGAGTGCCCCGCCACCCCCACACCCCCTCGCGTCGCGCACACTGGAGGAATTTTTTTTCATACAACACACAACACTCTATATACTGCTGGGTTTAACCAAATAAAATTTAAATTGCGAAAGTTGGGTATGATGATTCATGTATATATTCATTGCCTGAATGGGTGTGTGTGGGGGGGGGGGGGGGCAATCCACCAATTCATAGTAAGGAGGAATCAGAGTAGGACATTGTTCCCCATAAATTTATATTCATATAATTCGCTATACATCATGATATATAATTATCAATTTCACTCTGAGCCGAGTTTTTAGTTGAGGGTTTCGAGAAAGATGTAACAACAAACAAACAAACAAATCTAAGGTCATATCAGGATGGGTACCGACTTGTGACAGTGCGCACTCATGGCGACTTTATAGTGCTGGCCCCACTGGGAGACCAGGCCACCAGCAACATGACCTGATATCCCACTCAGTCACATTACCCTGACACTGAGCCAACCAGTCCTTGCCCTATCCTAATATAATGCAGAGCGCCTGGCTAGGATTAGGAAGCGACAAGTATCATTTTTTAAGTCATTGGTTTGACTCGACCAGGGTTCGAACCCACGATCCCATGATCTACCAACATGGGAGACGGACGCTCTAACTCATTCGGCCATCCCGTCTGGTCTGGAGAAAGGAGTCGGGCAGTAGCCACAATAAGTTGAATAAGACTTGTCTCGACTTTGTTGGATAATTGTGTTGGTTAAAGTTGCATAGTCTGATGGGTTTGAGTTTCTGTCATTCTTCTGAGATGAGCATATGACGAGCCTGTCTCAAAAGGTGATCTCTTTTTTTTTTGTCCATTGTAATGATTGACACAAAACAGCACAGAAACGGTTAGACTGAAAACACAAGGACATTTGCTTCAAATCAATATGTATTCTATTGGGATTATGAAACACCATGTAAAAAACAAATCAGTTTATCCTGAGCAAATGCATAAGCAGATAATATGTTGATCGTTACAATGGATGAAGTTTTGTCCCATATTGCTAGGCATGTTTTGAGACCCAGTCTCATATTCAATTACTTGTTATAGTGTACCTTAGTATGTTTTATATTAAATGGCTATCTTTTGAGACATTTGAAGTGCCAACATGTCAAATTAATTTTGGCAAGCACACCAACACACCGTAAGCTTCTGCAGTAACAGGTTCTATTAAATTGAGTCAGTAGTCCCTTCCATGTGGAAACAAATCCTTAATAAGTGCACCAGTATCTAACGTAGGTACGTAGAATGTAGGCAATTGGTTTGGTTAAGGCCGGGCAATCATGGAAAGAGAAGGCATTTACTTACTAAATATCAATTGGCTTACTCTATGCAGTACAACCCTGTTAAACCAAGCTCGGTCAAACCAAACGATCGGTTAATCCAAACTGTTTTCGGCGGCCCGGCAAAATACTACCATTTATCATATAAAAAAGTTGGTTAAACCAAAGTCGGTTAATCCAAAGTATCGGTTAATCCAAACAAAATTGTCGGCCCCAGGCCACTTCTGGTACAGTTAAACCAAACTTTCATGTGGTTTTAAGGTCATCTGACACTTTTTTTATATGATAAATGGTAGTATTTGCCAGGTCGCTGAAAAAAGTTTGGATTAACCGATTGTTTGATTTAACTGAGGTTGGTTTAATGGGGTTAAACTGTATATACATTAAAAAAAAAACAATAATCATAGTGTCCACATACATTGTACATTCATAATGCACCCCCGTTTTTGCCAAAGCCAAGTCAAAGTCAAAGCTCGGTTAAACCAATGATCGGTTAATCCAAACAAATTTCTCGGGTCCCTTCAATTTTGGTTTTACAGGGTTATACTGTATATACCATTTTTATGTACATAATCCCAAATTGAAAAAATGGCTGAAAAACAAGTGCTTCGACGGTGAGAAAAATGCATTGTTCAGCAAATAAACATATTAACAACCATTTTCTTTTTTAATGTGTGTGACTCCATTTTCATTCCGCGAAAATAAAATGGTGGTAAGGGGGACAGTATAGGGCTAAAGATCCTTGATTTTCTTCTCTTAAAAAGAAAAAAAAAGGTACACTTAGTACATAAAACGGCCACAAGGTGGCATGGGGCAGACAGCTGCCCCCCTCCCCCCCCTCCCCCCGCCCTCACCGCCCCGGAGGCCTCCCTTCTGGCAGTCACTGCACCGCAGCTCATTACTCGACCATCCCCGCCTCCCCGCGGGGTGGTTTAGAAGTGTGTTGTGTGATCATGGTTGAACGAACTGCTGGCAGTGCAGTGTGGCTGAAAGTGTAACCATGGGGAAGGAGCCTGGGGGGGGGGGGGGGGGGCTCCTCCGCGTGAGCTGCTGGGGGACAGATAACACGTGGAGACCCGTCCCCCCCCCCCCGCTCCTCCCAGTGGATTCCCAACTTCCTGTCCAACAATATAGCCTCGTGCCCAAACTAGTCTGAAATACCCTCCCTCCCCCCACCCTCCCCCCCCCCACCCAACTCCTTTCCCCAACCAGGGAAATATAACCATAGCCTCGAACCCAAAACGCATCATGACAAATATCCCCGTGTGGTGAGCGAGAAACATTGGCTAACCGTGAGCTGGTGAGGGGGGGGGGGGGGGGGGAGGGAATGGGAATGTCATTAATAAATCACATGGCTAGTTGGTTGGTTGTGGGAGTTATACGTCCTGGCAACATCTAAGGTCATATCAGGATGGGTACCGACTTGTGACAGCACACACATATGGTGACTTTATAGTGCGGCATCAGGGTGAAATCACGCTGCCAGTACCATGACCTGATATCCCACTCAGTCACACTGAGCCAACCAGGCCTTACCCTATCCTATTAATGCCGAGAGTCTGGCTAGGAAGCGACAAGTATCAATTTTGTAAGTCATTGGTTTGACTTGACTGGGAATTGAACTCCTGGCCTTCCACACAGGAAAACCAGTGGTCCACAACTGGTCCAACAAAGGGCTGTGGTATATGCTGTCTTGTCTGTGGGAAAGGGCATATAAAAGACTCCTTGCTGCTTCACGGAAAGAGTAGCCTATGTGGCCGCAGAGGGTTTCCTCCAAAGAAATATATCAGAATGACTATAGGTTTGACGTCCAATAGCCGATGATAAAAATGAATGTGCTCTAGAGGCATCGTTAAATAAAACAAACTTTTTCCTCACGGGAACTTCAAACTTGGCTTCTATACATATATATGTACATGGAACTTTCCACAGTAGAGCTAAATGACCCCACTCCACTAACCCCACCCCCTGCCCACACTCCACTACTAGTACGACCATCACCATCACCCCCCCCCCCCGCACTCACCACCACCATCCCCTCCCCAACCACCACCACGACGCCATCACCGTACATTCAGGTATCATCCAGATTGACTGGCGTTTCCCAAAAGGTGCTTGCCACCTACAGACACGGTGAAGACATGTCTAACGCCTTATCAGGTGGCCGGGACCGCGAGCAGACGACGGGACCAGTGAAGGCTGGGGGGGGGGGGGGGGGGAGGGGGACGGTGGGAGGGGGGGGGAGGGGACGCCGGGGGCGGACCATCAGTGAAGGCCGTTAGGGTGGGATGAAGGCCGGGATGAAGGCCGGGAGGGTGGGAAGGGGAAGGGGAGCGGGAGGGGGGGGGGGGAGGGAGGGGGAGAGGGGGGTAGGAGGGAGGAGGGGAGGGGGTATGGAAAGCCGGGAGCAGACGACTAGTAAAGGCCGGGAGCGTGAGAGGGTGGGAGGGGGAGGAGAGGGAGAGGGGGAGAGCAGACGACCGGTGGAGGTCGGGAGGGTTGGAAGGGCGGATGGGGGAGAGGGGAGGGGGTGGGGGTGAGGGGGTGGAGGGAGGGAGAGGGCGCGGGAGAGGAGGGGGGGGGGAGGGGGGACGCCGTAAGGGGAGGGGGAGGGGAAGAGGGCAGGAGCAGACGACCAGTGAAGGCCGTGAAGGCCGAGAGGGTGGGAGTGGGAGTGGGAGTGGGAGTGGGAGTGGGAGTGGGAGTGGGAGGGGCGGGGCGGGGGCAGGGCGGGAACCGGACGCCGAAAGCAGACGACCGGTGAAGGCCAGAACGGTGGGAGGTTGGGAGGGGAGGGTGGAAGGATGGGAGGAGCTCTGGCCCACCTAAGCCGCGGCACCATAGCGCGCACCTAACAGAATGAAGTGGATCTCCTAGGTGTACAATATATATATGGCTACAACTCCCCCACCATTCGCAACAAAAGAGGTCGATTGAACATGATTCAATAAAGAACTCGGGGTGTGGTTGTCAGGGAGAAGGTGGAATGGGAGGGGGAATGGGGAGGGGAGTGGGAGGAAAGGGGGAGGGGAAGAAAGGGGGTGCGAGGGGGGGGGAGGAGAGGAGGAGAGGAGGAGAGGCGAGGGGGGAGGGGAGGAGAGGGGGGGGAGGAGAAGAGGAGGAGAGGGGGAGAGGAGAGGGGGAGAGGAGGAGAGGGGGGAGGAGGAGGAGAGGGGAGAGGAGGAGGGGGGAGAGGGAGGAGGGGGGGGCAGGAGGAGAGGAGGAGAGGAGAAGAGGATAGGGGGAAAGGCGGAAATGTACTGGAGGAGACACCAAAGGGAGGGATTATCGGCCTTAGACGTTGAAGATGGTTGTGGTATGCACCATGCAGTGTGGCGGGCGGAAGTGTCCTTCTGAAGGCATTAGGGGCGCACTGAGGTGGGTGAGGGGAGGGGAGGGGAGGGGAGGGGAAACAAAGGGAGGGGACGGGAGAGAGATGAGGGGGTGAGGGGAGGGGCTCGGAGGGGAGGGAGTGGAATGGAGGGAGGGGAAGGGAGGGATGGGATGGGACTAGGTAATTGATGTAAGGTATTGGGAGGGATGGCGAAACATCTAAGGTCATATCAGGACAGGTACCGACTTGTAGCATATATCCTAATAATGCCGAGCACCAGGCTAGGAAGCGACAAGTATAAATTTTTAAGTCATTGGTTTGACTCGACTGGGAACTGAACTCGCGAACTCCCGATCTTCTGCATGCGAGGCCTGTGCTCTACCCATTCGGCCACCGCGCCCGGTGGAGAGAAGGGTAGGGGGCCGGGATGGAGAAGGGGGGGGGGGGGGAGGGAGGGAGGGGGGGGACTGGAGTAGGTAATGGAGGTTAGAGATTTTGAGGGATGGAGAGAGGATGGAGAGAGGATGGAGAGAGGATGGAGAGAGGATGGAGAGGGGATGGAGAGAGGATGGAGAGGGGATGGAGAGGGGATGGAGAGGGGATGGAGAGGGGATGGAGAGAGGATGGAGAGGGGATGGAGAGGGGATGGAGAGAGGATGGAAAGGGGGAGGATATAAAATGCCCATAATTTGAATGCACAGATATAAGCACCGGAAATATTCGCACAAAACACAGCCTGCAAAGTTAGGGTAATCGTCTGATCCAGCAGTGTTCTGTAAGTAGGTCAGGGTGATGAGGTATTTACAGCGCACTACATGTTACTACTGGCTGTTGCTGGTGTGTGAGCGAGTGTGATTAGCAGGGCGGGAGAGAGGGGGAGGGGCAGAGAGAGGAACAGGGGGAGAAGAGGGGGGGCAGGAGAGAAGAGGGGAGAAGGGAGAAGAGAGGATGACAGGAGAGAAGAGGGGAGAAGAGGGGAGTGCAGGGGAGAGGGGCAGAGAGAGGAACAGGGGGAGAAGAGGGGAGAAGAGGGGAGACGAGGGGGGAAGAGGGGAGAGGGGAGGAAGAGGGGGGGGGGAGAGGGGGGGAGAAGGGAATGGGAGGGAAGAGGGGGGAAGGGAAGACGAAACAAGAGGGAGAAGGGAGGGCAGATCAGGGAAGGGGAGGGGGCGGGAGGGGGGGAACGGGCAGGGGAGGGAGGGGAGGGGAGGGGATGGGAGGGGAGAGGAGGGGAGGGCACATAAGAGGTGTAATAGAATGGGACGGATGGTTAAGGAGGAGGAAGACAGGAGGAGGGGGAGAGAGGGAGGAGAGAAGGGCGAGATGAGGATGAGGAAGGGGATATGCGGGGGGGGGGGAGCGCAGGGGGGGGGGGGCTAAGGGCGAGATGGGAGGGGGACTGGAGGAGGAAGGGGAGGGGGAGGAAGGGGAGGTGGAGGAAGGGGAGGGGGAGGAAGGGGAGGGGGAGGAAGGGGAGGAGGAGGAAGGGGAGGGGGAGGAAGGGGAGGGGGAGGAAGGGGAGGGGAGGAAGGGGGGAAGGGAGGAGGAGGAAGGGGAGGAGGAGCAAGGGGAGGAGGAAGGGGAGGAGGAGGAAGGGGAGGAGGGGGAAGGGGAGGAGGAAGAAGGGGAGGAGGAAGGGGAGGAGGAGGAAGGGGAGGAGGAAGGGGAGGAGGGGAGGAGGAGGGGAAGGGGAGGAGGGGGAAGGGGGGAGGGGGAAGGGGAGGAGGAGGAAGGGGAGGAGGAAGGGGAGGAGGAGGAGGATGATCTGATGTGGAGGGTGAACATGCCATGATCTCTGATGCGACATGATGTAACGGCCTTAAAGGTGGGTAGCAGATCAATAACACCGCTGTAAGGTGAGAGGGAGGGTGGGGGGGGGGGGGTGAAGGTGAAGGGGGAGAGGGGTGAGGGTGTGAGAAGAGGGAGGGTGTGAGAAGAGGGCGGGGGTGAGATGGGGGAGGCGGGTGAGGGGAGGTGAGGGGAGGTGAGGGGAGGTGAGGGGAGGTGATGGGGGCAGGGAAATATGGCTCAAGTGATTGGTGCTGCAGCTGGTCGATAGTGCGTGCGCATGACGCCGTGGTTCTGTGTAGGGGGAGGAGCTGCATATTCACGGGAAATAGATTCACAGTTTAGGGATCGCCATCATCAATTTCAATTTGCTACATAAGACAGCAGAATGGAGAGTTTGGTTCGATCGAGTCAAAACAGTGACTTATAACATTGATACTTGTCGCTGCGTCCTAGCCTGGCACTCTGCATTAATAATAGGACAGGGCGGGGACTGGTTAGCTCAGTCTCCAGATAATGTGACTGAGTGGGATATCGGGTCATGGTGCCGGTGGTCTGATTTCCCAGTAGGGCAGCACCGTAAAGTTGCCATGAGTGTGCACTGTCACAAGTCGGTACTCGTCCTGATATGACCTTAGATGTTGCTCACTCATGGCGACTTTATAGTGCTGCCCCACTGGGAGACCAGGCCACCAGCACCCTGACCCGATATCCCACTCAGTCACATTATCCTGACACGGAGCTAACCATTCCTTGTCTTTATCTTAATAATGCCAATCGTCTGGCGAGGAAGCGACAAGTACTACTTTTTTTAAGTCATTGGTTCGAGTTCATAGGGAACCGAACTACCCATCTCCAGCACGGGAGGCCTGCGCGCTACCGATTCGGCCATTGCGTCCGATAGTACAATCAACTGAAAGTTCGGGGTGGAGGTGTTACCACACGCACTTTAAATCGCAATCAGTACAGTAACATGAATAATCAATGAATCAAGTATTAGATATTTTAATTTGTCAGTTTATATTTTGAGAAGATTTTTCCATCCTTAAAACCTGTTTTATAATAAGCCTCTGATGCTATGCTGTTATAAGTGTAACTATGCTGCATAATATAATATAGAGTGATATAATATACAGATAGAAGGGTGTTATATGTAGTATAGAGTGATGGGTATAATGTAGAGATAGAGTGGTTATATATAATATAGAGAGAGGCTTTTATATCAGAGGTGGAAGGATATGATATATGGACAGATGGATATAATATATATAATGTAGCGGGATATAGATTAGATTAAAGTGTTTGAGCTGAATGCTCAGGCCAAGTCGGAGACTCCGCCATCAGGGTCCACCACATGTGGTGAGGACGCTCTGTTCAGTTTTGTCATTTAAAGAAATATGTGGCACAACTTTTATAGTTCATGTATCATTTCCCCTCTAAATTTTATACATCGTGGATGAAACTTGAAAGTGGTCTCCAGCAAAAAAAACGCGGAAATCAAGCAGAGACCTTGGCGCCACCTAGTCGGTGCAGGCAGAACAAAGCCATGGTTATTACACCAACGGTGAATTTCCACGAACTTGCAGGTTTTCTGCCAGAGGATTAGTTAGCACTGTCGGGGAATCACAGAAAAAATGCCGGAAGTCAGGTTTCAACTGTCCTTGTTGTGACTATATTATCGCCCATAACTCACTTTGTCTTGTTTGGGCTTCATGTTCTAGAAACATATACGGTCATATAAGAACGGGATTCAAACTCACCAAATCATAATCATATACATCCTTGGCATTTTGTCCAACGTTAAAGTTGCATAGTCCGATGAAATATCAAATTTTCAAAACCAAACCAATTATTTACATTTGATTTGACATATCTAACTTAGATACTGAGGCACTTATTAAGCATTTGTTTCTGCGTAGAAGGCAATACTGAGTCAATTTAAGAGAACCTGTTACTGCAGAAGTCTGTGGTGTCAAGCTTGCCAAAACTAATTTGTCATGTTTGCACTCAAAATATCTCAAAAGTTTACCATTTAAAATAAAAGTAACTTTGAACTAATGTAAAGTAGAAACTAGTGATCGATCTAATATATTTATCTCAGAAAAAATACAGAAATTCAAAACCATCGGACTATGAAACTTTAAGTTTAATCAGTGAATATTAAAACCATGGAATCCACGAAATCGCAGAGGTCTTTGATCCCTGGTACATAAACACAAGCCTACATATATATATTACACACACTTGGACATCTGATAAGGCAGTTGGTTTACCACGCATAGAATTCAAGATTAGACTTTTTGTGCTAGATGTTATCTGTTTATTTATATACAGTACCAACCAGTGATCCTATCTGTGAATATATTTGTTGGATGTACATTTGTGGGCAGAAATGAGGACGCGTGATAATAAATAATTCATCAATGAGTCACTTACGACTATATCTGGTTGTCTACAAATAATTCTTTTATTCAGGGATGAAAGTGGTCTCCAGGGAAAATATCGGAAATGTGGATATTCTCCCATAGGTTTAGCATTGTCAGTGAATAGCGGAAAATTTCCGGAAGTCGGGTTTCATATATATTGGTATACGCTGATAGTGCTGTGCCATTTGAAGCATTTATTAGTAGGTTTTTTTGTTTAACGACCCCTCAGCACAAAAGTAGACATCGGCTATTGGGGGTCGTTTATTAGTAGTATACGCTGATAGTGCTGCGCAGTTTGGAGCATTTATTAGTAGTATACGCTGATAGTGCTGCAGCGTCTGCACCACATAGTATAACTATATGCTGATATAGATAAAAGATTCACCCAGTACTTGTAGTACACAGGTGAACGACAACGTAGTGTAAATACAGGCCAAAATAGCTTTAGTATAGAACAGGAAGTAGAATGCCTGCGTCCAGTATCAAATGGATACTTATAATTATATAGGCACAGAGTTGGTAAAATGGGAGAGAATGCAAAAAGGCAAGATGGCGGCCATAGAACGCCGTCGATTTCACTTTTAAATCTTATTAAACCAGATGTGTTATTATATTTTTCAACTCAAAGGTAGCAGGGAAATATGAAGACATATACAAAGAATAAATGTTGCTTCTTAGATTGTGAAATTAGGCTCTCATTTCATTTCCCTGCTTTTTCGACCGTTTTTTTATATAGGGGTGGTATTCACCCGTGTACTGCAAGTACCGGGTGAATCCTTTATCTAATGCTGATAGTGCTGCGGGATTGAAAAATCCCGGAAATCCGCGGAATGGCGGAGATCTTTCATCCCTGTTTTACACTAATAAAGGCAGTTCTTTGTCAAGTAGCAAACAACACAGCTTTACTTATATTGACCGCACGCGGTGGCCGAATCGGCAGAGCGCAGGCTTCTTGTGGGGAAGGTTCGAAAGTTCGAATCCCAGTCGAGTCAAACCAATGACTTATAAATTTGATACTAGTCACCATCTTGCTTAGTGCAGGGCCATACTAGGATAGAGAAAGGACCGGTTAGCTAAGTGTCAGGATTAAGTGGAAAATCATGCCATGATACTGGCAGCCTGGTTTCCAAGTGGGGCAGCACTATAAAGGCCCGGTAGCCAAATCGGTAGAACGCAGGCCTCCCATGCGGGAAATCAGGAGTTCAATTCCCGGTCGAGTCAAACCAATGATTTACTAAATGTATACTTGTCGCTTCCTAGCCTGGCGCTTGGCATTACTAGGATAGGGAAAGGAATGGTTAGTTCAGTTTCAGGATAATATGACTAAGTGGGAAATCAGGTCATGGCACTGGCAGCCTGGTTTCCAAATGGGGCAGCACTATAAAGTTCACCATGAATGTGCACTGTCACAAGTGGGTATCCATCCTGATATGACCATAGATGGTGCTAGGACGTAAACCCCAACTTTACTCAGTCACAATCAATAAATCAACTATCAGTATTACATTATATTAATATTATTAAGGGAGTTCCAGTAACGTCTCATCCACCGAACACTACTAGCACTATCGCCCAAACAACTGATGGCAGTGGCCTGGGTGACTTGGGTTTGCGTGCAGGGTGGCAAACCCACCATGAGAGGCCACCGAGCTTGCGCGAGCACCACTATCGCTATCACTCTCGTTGGAAATTTTGACCATAAGAAATAAATGGTAGGCTAGAAATGTTGGCTGGCCAGCCAGAGTTAATGTTCTCAACCACATAATTGTGTTATGTGTTACGGAGTATCAAATAATACTAGCCATAATTTGCCTTTCGTGGAACAACCTATAATCCTTTCTATTCTATTCTTTAGGAGTTATTTAGGACCCAATCATGGTCTTAGGGTCCCCTCTAGTCAAGCTGTGGCTATCAGTGTCATTCGGCCCTAATGACCCTCCTCAGCTGTTAGAGTGGTGGTAGGGGGGGGGGGGGGAGGGAACAATTACAAACTTGGAACGCAGTGCAAACGCGATCACTTAAAGCTGCACACTCCTATGAAAGCTGCATAGCGAAACCAAAGCAATTATCTAGATTTTATTTTATATCTAACTTAAATACTAATCCACTTATTAAGCATTTGTTGTCGCATAGAAGGGAATACTGAGTCAATTTAACAGAACCTGTTACAAACACAAAGACCATAGTATAGGCTTCAGTACTAGCAGTGTTAGTAACAGTACTGAAGGTCTTAGAGTTTTGGTGGGCTTGCCAAAATTGATATAGGATGTTTGCACTTCCGATATCTCAAATGGCAGCCATATAAAATAAAAGTACAGTAGATTATACCAACCAAACTAAAATATCTGTATACAAAAATAACCAACACAATATCCCTCTCTATTATCATATCCCGCTATATTATTATATATAATATGATATCCCTCACTCTATATTATATATAATATCCCTCCCTCTATATTATATATGATACTTGATAGCCCTCCCTCTATATTATACATAATATCTCCCTCTATATTATATATGATACTTGGTAGCCCTCCCTCTATATTATATATAATATCTCCCTCTATATTATATATGATATCCCTTCCTCTATATTATATATGATATCCCTCCCTCTATGTTATATATGATATCCCTCCCTCTATATTATATATGATATCCCTCCCTCTATATTATATATAATATCCCCCTCTATATTATATATAATATCCCCCCTCTATATTATATATAATATCCCCCCTCTATATTATATATGATATCCCTCTATATAATATCCCTCACTCTATACTGTTATTATATATACTATCCCTCTTGCACCCATCTCTATCCCCGGGTGTCTATTGCCAGGCAGGTGTTGCAGGTAGACGTCCCCCACCCCCACCCCCCACCCCCGCCTCCCACAACCCGCTGTGCCTGGGTGGGTTCCTCGGATGCTTAGGTAAGATGGGTTTCCACTAACCACCCGCCGGGTTTCTGCGCCAAGGTCTCGGGTACCAGACTGAACTGTTTGTGTTGTCTATCTACACCCGAAGAGGGGATAGGAAAAGGGGATATGAAAGGGAGGGGCGGGGAGGGGAGGGGAGGGGGGAGGGGAGGGGAGGGGAAGAGGGGAGGGGAAGGGAAGGGGGAGGGGGAGGGGAAGGGAAGGGGGAGGGAGGGAAGGGAGAGTGGCGGGGAGAGGGAGGGAAGGGAGAAGGGGGAAGTGAGAGGGAGGGAGAAGGGGGAAGTGAGAGGGACGGGGAGGGGAGGGTGAGAGGGAGAGGGAGGGAGAGGGAGGGGAAGGGGAGAGGGGAGGGGAAGGGGAAGGGGAGGGAGGGGAGGGAGAGGTGGAGGGAGAGAGGGAGGGGGGAGGGGGAGGAGAGGGGAGAGGGAGAGGGAGAGGGAGGGGGAGAGGGAGAGGGGAGAGGGAGAGGGAGAGGGAGAGGAGAGGGAGAGGGAGGCGCAGGGGAGGAGAACAGAGAGCCGATGGGTGTGTGTCATCAAGTTGAACATAAAGGGCTCCGGCTCATTTAGGGTTTGGGGGCGGATTCATTTACCGGGGTATACCCGCCTACATCCTGTGTAGGGGTGGGAGTGGGGGGGTGGGGGGTGATGAGGGGCGTAGGGGGATGTAGAGGGGTATAGGGGGGTGAAACAGGGCTTCGTGGAGCTGACGGGACAGGCGCCAGTCAGTGAGGGCTTTTAAAGTAAAGTTTATTTTATGTAACGATGTCTCTAGGGTGCATTGACTTTTATCATCGGCTATTGGATGCCAAACATATGATCATTCTGACATATTTCTTTGAAGGAAACCCGCTGCTGCCACATAGGCTACTCTTTCCGATAAGCAGCAAGGGGTCTTTTATATGCGCTTTCCCACAGACAGGACAGCACATACCACAGCCTTTGGTGAACCAGTTGTGGACCATTGGTTGTGAAGGCTTTGTACTCTGGGTGAGGTGAGGTGAGGTGGGCGGTGTGCCGGCTCTCTCTACCCAGGTGTGCAGTAACCACCCAGCCGGCAGCCACCTAAATGCGCCTTCTCTATCGCAGCTCGGTTGATCGGCGTGATTTAGGTGTCATAGTATATAATGGCCGTCCCCTTATGTGATAGCGTTGGTCGTGGACGCAGTCGTTTGGGTTTGGGCTTGTGTTTGGGTTTGGGTTTGGGGTTGGTTGGCTGTTGGAGTGTTTTATCCTAGCAACATCTAAGGTCATATCAGGATGGGTACCGACTTGTGACAGTGTACACTCATGGTGACTTCATAGTGCTGCCCCACTTGGACCAGGCCACTGGCATCATGCCCTGGTATCCCATATAGGAACATTATCCTGATCTTGTGCTAACCAGTTCTTATCCTATCCTGGTAATGCTGAGTGCCAGGCTAGGTAGCAACCAGCATAAATTTGGTAAGCTATTGGCTTGACTCAAATTGAATCAAAGTCCCGACCTTCCACACGGGAAGCCTGCTGCGCTCTAACCAATTTAGCCACCGCATCTGGTCACTCAAATATTTCAAGTACAGTAAGACATCATTAACCGACCACTTTCACAGATCGACCACTCCCATATATCCATCGCTTTATTTGGGTCCCAAACGATCACCCATACAATACCATTGTAACGATGGGGGAAAAAAACTCCCTAAACTGACCACCTCCCTAAATGGACCATGTAAAGTTGGTGCCATGGTCGGTTGATTTAGGAAGCTTTTAATGCACTGACGAAATACCAGATGACAGCTTCACAGTTAGCGGAAGTGGTCAGCTGCGAACGCGCACGCGCATGCGCAATCGACGCAACAGACTGCAGGACAGCTGGCGATGCGCGCGCATTAGGCCCACTTGATAATAACAGCGCACCAGACCGTAATTAAACCCAAACAAAGAGCCCTCTGGCGGGGAGTGGGAACAACACTACGTACGGGTCCAACAGGTTAACGTCCGGCACACAGCGCGTGTAGACGCCGTTGTATTGATTGATGCTTTTGGGTGGAGTACTGAGGGAGTGGTGGGGAAGGGTGAGGGGAGGGGTGAGGGGTGAGGGGGGGAGTGGGGTGGGGAGAGGAGTGTGAGGGGGAGAGGAGAGGGGGGAGAGGGAGGGGAGAGGAGAGGGAGGGGAGAGGGAGAGGGAGGGGAGAGGAGGAGGAGAGGGGGGGAGAGGAGGAGGGGAGGGGAGGGGAGGGGGAGGGGAGGGGGGAGGGGAGGGGAGGGGAGGGGAGGGGGAGAGGAAGGGGAGGGGAGAGGAAGGAGGGGAGAGGAAGGAGGGGAGGGGAGGAGAGAGGATGGGATGGGATTGGGAGGAGATGGGATGGGGAGGGGGTGGGAGGGGGATGGGATGGGATGAGGAGGTGGGAATCGGAATGGGGAGGGAGGGGACTGGTGTGGGGGAGGAGAACGATGCATTGTGGGATAGCCTTTCTGTCAAAGGGCGGCACGGAAATTACTTTTTCAGTTAAAAAAAAAACACACACAATAAATGGCATATGTTAAATATGCATTATGGAGTGAAGAACATAAGCATAAAGGTTGTACGTATATAATGTTCACACAATGGACCCCCCTCCCCATTACCTCTCGTCACATTGTGTTATAATTTTAATGAGTTAAACACCATTCAATATATCTAATATATACATACATACATCTCTGCATATCTTGCTATAAAACTTGAAGTATATATATATATATTAAATATAAATATATATATATACATCGATATATATCCAGATATATATATCAAGATATGTATCAAGATATACGTACAGATCCACTTTAGACAGGATATTAAATAGAATATCGGCCCAATGGCTCGTCAGTAGGCATAGTGCCTAGTCAGTATGGGCCTAGTGCATAGGCAGTAGGCCTAGCGCCCAGTCAGTATAAGGCTAGCAATAGCATCAGCCTAATTAGGGTGGGTCATAGCCTAAAGCCAATTGGTCAACAGACAGAACGGATCCTAATAATACTAATACTTGCAGGTGACCTAGATCGGCTGGTGTCCGGACAGTTTAATTACAAAGGCCGGTGTCGATCGGTTGCCTGTTGGAGTTTTACGTCCTGGCAACATCTAAGGTCTTATCAGGACAAGTACCGACTTGTTGATTGGTTGTTGGAGTTTTACGTCATGACAACATCTAAGGTGATATCAAGACGTGTACCGACATGTGACAGTGTACACTCATGGTGACTTAATAGTGCTGTCCCGCTGGGATACCAGGCTGCCAGCACCATTACCCGATATCCCACTCAGCCACATTATCCTGACACTGAGCCAAACAGCCCTTGCCCTATCCCAATAATGTTAAGAGTGCCTGGCTAGGAAGCGACAAGTATAAATTTTGTAAGTCATTGGTTTGACTCAACTGGGAATTGAACTCCCGATCTTCTGCAAAGGGAGGCCTGCACTCTACCGATTCGGTCAGGTGAGAGCACTGCATTGCTGTCCGCAAAATCTGTTTGTTGTTATTTTACGTCCTAGCAACATCTATTATCTAAGGTCATACCAGGATGGGTACCGACTTGTGACAGTGCGCACTCATGGCGACTTTATAGTGCTGCCCCACTGGGCAACCAGTCCACCAGCACCATGACCTGATATCCCACTCAGTCACATTATCCTGACACTGAGCCAACCAGTCATTGCCCTATCCCCATTAAAAATGCAGAGCGCCTGGCTAGGAAACGACAAGTATACATTTTTAGGTCATTGATTTGACTCGACTAGGAATCGAACCGACAAACTCATGGGTTCGGATCTCCCAAAACAGGAGACGGACACTCTGGTGTCCGCAAAATCAATGCACACGTTCACGACGTAGCGTCGTTCCTGTCGTCAGGCGTCGTCACGCGACGACGTCACGTGACGTCACATACACCCTTTGCCGCCTACTCCCTACATGGACGCTCCCACCGTCTGTCACAAGCGACTTTTAATAGGTATCCCAAGTGCCTTGCCAATCCACCAATAATCTGTGTGTGGAGGCTTAAAATTCATCATTTTCAATCTGTTGGTGTGTTCTAAGTTTTTCACCAATTGAAATAAAACCTAAAGCAAAATAAAGCTTCATCTTTCTTCTTTCTAATAGTACCATCTACATTAGCATATGCCTTTGATCAGCTACAGAAAATCAATGCTTTGTCAAGTCCATTTATGTAGAAAAATCACCTTTTGTTTCAACTAACTTATGCATGAAATTTTACACTGCTTCTTCAAACCTCTGATGCCCATTCACCAGAGCTAGCATCATCATGCCAATGATATCATTTTGTTGCCAATACTACAGGCCATATAGTCATATTTTGTCCTTGAATAAATTCTTTGTCCATCTATTTTAAATTTTAATTTAAAATGTTCAATTAACCACCATTTCGGAACCGAATAATGGATAACTTCGGGTTTTACATGAAAATAAAGATCCTTTTTTTCTTAAAATAAAGAAGTTACTCATGATTCTTAGCAATGCACGGTGTGAAGGTGTAAATTTGAGACAAAATAAATGTTGGCTCTACTTAAGAATTGAATGCTAAAGTTGTTATGCAATGTGCCAGTTGTTATGCAATGTGCCATAAACACACTGCCCACACACACACAGGGTTTGAAAACTTTAAAAGAAAAAACCATTCATATCTATCAAATTGTATTGTATGTAACGTAAACAGAAAGAGCATGTTGAAGGTAGTACAGTGTGAAAATTTCATGCAATTATCTTGTACGGGTGCTTTTCTGTACCAAATAAGCCTGTTCAAAGTTGGGCATTTCCTTTTACCGGATTTTATCACTTGTCAAATTGAGCTCTGGACCATTTTAAACCTATTTTTTTTAAGCTTTTCCCAAGCATATGTAGTCCTGAAAAAAAATAGCAATGACAAGACTCATCAGTAGGTTAGGGATAAATCAGAATAATTTAATATGGGTGCCAATTTTTTCCACAACCAAGCACCCAAAAGTGGTCCAAAGCAAAATTTGGAAATTGGTGAAATTGAGGAAATTGTGATTTCACGCATTTTTGAAGATGTATATCTTGAAATGTAACCACATCAGACCCCTGGATCTTTGTATTATCATTGTATAGGCCATGAATTTGAAGGAAAAAATACAGAAAGTCTGTTGGGTGGTTACTTTTAATTCTTGGGGCCATAAAAAATGCTATCTTTTTAGTTTTGGGTGACCCAATTAAGTAACAACCTAAAAAAGTCCATATCTTCTTTAATATTAGAGCGATTTTCACGAATGAAGTGTCATTTTATTTCAAATTAAATATACTAACAGGTGAAATCCATTAAATCAAACTCCAAACTATTTTTGAAAATCACTTGGGATACCTACTTTTAACTGACCTCTGCGAAATAACTGACATCTCCGAAATAACTGACCTCCACCCATGATACTCTTTAAAACAATATCTGAAACAATTAAATAACTGCCACGGTCTGAATCCCCAACTCTATAACATGTATACAGCATTATTCACACCACACATGTAAAACAAAAAATTAAAAAACAGTTGGCGGATGCGTAGACTGACAAAAGTCAATTATTTAGCGGGTCAGATATTTCGTCGGCCTCCGGCGCCGCAGACACCCGTTGCGCACTTGGCGGCTGGGGGTCGGGCTCGACGCCCGTCAGCCGGCATGCAAACTTGACTGTACACGTTGCGGGCTGGCCATTTATCTCGGCTGTGTTTAAAGTTAGCTCCACAAAATGGCACCGGCGTGCGTGCAACCACGAAGTTACAGGCGTCAGGAAAACAGAGCACTGTCACACAAACAAATCACTCACAATCCCGTGCCCCCCCACCTCTGCCAATTTGGATTTCCACCGCTGTGTATAACTTAAGCGTCATCAAAGGCCGGTTGCTCTCATACCATGTCTATGTGGTGTGGGAGGTTAAAAATCCCTTGGGTCGGTAAAAGTGTAGGCTCGGGCTTTCTATCGACAAACTGTCTAATGGTGAAAACAAGTCTATTCAGACTTATCCATGATGGGCAGTATAAATCTTCAAGAGAAAAAAAATTATAACACAAATATTAAATAAAAGCACCATGCGCGTGCACCTTGGCTGCAGAG
The DNA here is from genome assembly GCA_030323885.1 of Branchipolynoe longqiensis. Taxonomy (NCBI): domain Eukaryota; kingdom Metazoa; phylum Annelida; class Polychaeta; order Phyllodocida; family Polynoidae; genus Branchipolynoe; species Branchipolynoe longqiensis. The sequence goes on along the minus strand of CM059193.1, from coordinate 8,224,002 downwards.
CAAATGCACACTGCGATTGAGTTTGCTGGTAAGCACAGTGCAAAACGTCTATTTTATTCAAAATTAATAGAAATACAGAACCCTAACCAAATAAATTTAATATAATCTGTTTGGTGAATATGTTTTATATATGTGTACCAAGCGGTTTGTCTCTAGGTGGTGTGGTTTTAGAGATATTTCACTTTTTCTGTATGAAGATTGCCCACGGCCATTGACAATGCATTGAGTTTGCCGATAAGCGCAGTTCAAAATGTCAATTTTATTCAAAATTAATAGAAATGCAGAACCTTAACCATATAAATTTAATATAATCTAATCATTGAATATGTTTTCTATGTGTTCCACGCGGTTTGTTTCTAGGTGGTGTGGTTTTAGAGATGTTTAACTTTTTCTGTATGAAGATTGCTCATAGCCATTGAGTTTGCAGTGTGACAGTGTGTCGTCCTGCACCCAAGGAGCGCGCACACTGACCTAAATACCTATGCTGACGTCATATGAAATAGGTCTATTGCAACTGAAAGTTCATTTATGTATCAACAAATTGTACTGAACGGCCGGAAAACCAGTGCTCTGGCGTTGCCAAAAGACATCATTTAATGAATAAACTACATTTAGTTTTGTTTTAAAAAAAAATTCTTTAAAATACATTTTTAACATTCTCAACATACATTCTCAACATACATTAGTACCATACATTATCAACATACATTATCAATATACATTATCAACATACATTAACATACATTATAAACATACATTCGTCTGGTATGTATTTAGAAATTCACACACATTACTTTTGCATGTAGTTATTATAATTCTAAAATATAATGGTGAAGTCAGCAGTCTGTGCTAGTGTAAATATAGAGTGTGTTTGTTTGATTACTGGTGGTATCAACCAACGATAGCTCAGTTATGAACATCAAAATTCCACATCGAGTAACGCTGAAACATTGGTAAAACACGATTGCTTTGTGTGTATTTAAAGCACTGTTTGCTCAACTTTTAGCAGGCTTGACCTACCAATAAGTTTTCACGTAATTGCTTTTCCCGAATGACAAATTGGGTGTTCTCAGACAGCGTACAGGCCTCTACCTCTAGTCCTCTGTGTGCTTCAATATACATTTGTATGCATGCATACTGTGCTAGATATGTACAGTAGGTAACATAGTGTACACATACATGAAACATAGTAATTGCATATATATATCAAATACATCAAACATTTATTATAATTAATCTGGTATATATAGAACGCGTTGTATATCCCATGCTGTAAGTATAACATTATATATAACGTGGTATATAGAAAACGTATAAATCACGTTATAAGTATAACATTATATATACAAATAACCTGGTATATATAACACGTTGTATATATCATGTTATAAGTATAACATTATATATATCAACTACAGTAAAACCTCCCTAACCGACCCCCTCCCCAAATCGACCACTCCCCTATATCGATCGTTTTAGTTGGGTCCCAACAGTACCATTGTAACCATTTGCTAACTCCCTAAACCGACCACCTCCCTAAATGGACCACTTAAAGTCTGTCGATTTAGAGAGGTTTCACTGTATATCAAAACCTATCTAAATCGACCGACCATGGGACCGACTTTAGATGGTCCATTTATCGAGGCGATCGGTTTAGGAAGTATTTTAATCGTATTGTATGGGCAATCGTTTGGGACCTAAAGAAAGCAATCGACATGAGAGTGGTTGATCTGTGCAGTGGGTCAGTTAGAGAGGTAATCAACTATACCTAACACACCAAACATCACTCCTTTGGACGACTATGGCAGTATGGGTGTGCACATCACTTGGCGACCACCCTGCTCGTGTATTATTGTTAGGAAAGTTTGTTTTATTTAACGACATCTCTAGAGCACATTGATTTTTATCATCGGCTATTGGACATCAAACTTAATGTCATTCGGACATATTTCTTTGAAGAATGTCATTCAGACATATTTCTTTGAAGAGAATAGCCTATTCTTTCTGATAAGCAGCAATGTGTCTTTTATATGCACTTTCCCACAGATAAGACAGCACATACCACAGCCTTTGATGAACAAGTTGTGGACCACTGGCTGGAACGGAAAATAGCCCAAACTGCAAATGCGTCCACTGAGCAGGATCGATAGGATGACCCACACCTTCACAGGTGGACACTCTACCGCCTGAGCTACGTCCCGCTCCTGTTATTGTCAGTGCCACAAGGGGCCCTGTTGACTGTTGTGAGGTGCGGCCCTTCGCCGTGTTTGATTGCTCCGTGCTGGTGCCCGCATGTTGCCCGCCTAATCAATACGCGAGGCTGCGTCTGTTTCCACCCGCCGGTTCCAGCCGAACTGAGCTTAATTAGATCTTCACACGAGCATTCACGGCAAAGTGCACGAGCGGATCGTGCGTGCGTACCGTGTGTGTATGTGTGTGTGGAATGTTGGGTTGGTTGGTTGGTTGGTTGTTGGAGTCTTACGTCCTGGCAACATCTAAGGTCATATCAGGACGGAGGTACCGACTTATGAACGTGTGCACTCATGGCGACTTTATAGTGCTGCCCCACTGGGAAATCAAGCACCATGACCGGATAATGATATCCCACTCAGTCACATTATCCTGGCACTGAGTTAACCAGTCCTTCCACATCCTATTAATGCAGAGCGCCAGGCTAGGAAGCGACAAGTATCAATTTTATAAGTCATTGGTTTGAACTTTGACTTGACTGGAAACCGAACTCCCGATCTCCCACACATGAGGCCCGCGCCCTACTGATTCGGCCACCGCGCCTGATCCTGGAAGGTTGGGAGTTCGGTTCCCGATTGAGTCGAACAAATAACTTTAAAATTGATACTTATCGCTTCCTAACCTGGCACTCGACATTAATAGGATAGGGCAAGGACTGGCTGGGTCAGTGTCAGGATAATGTGACTGAGTGAAACATCAGGTCATGGTGCCGGCGGCCTGATTTCCAGTGGGGCAGCACTATTCAGTTTCTATGAGTGCGCTGTCACAAATTGGTACCCATCCTGATATTACCTTACATGTTGCCAAGATGTAAAACTCCCAACAAACAACCAGCTGTGCGTGTGTGCGTGCAAAGAGATCAGGTGCGCGTAGCTTCACACACACAGGGTACTGTGTTGGGCAATGTACCTGTCTGCTTGTTTTCGTTAATTATACTTCAGAGCTCATATATATAAACGTAGTGTATATTACATATGCTATCCACGATCTGCGATTAGTTTACTCGGCCAATAAAACAGCTCTTTTCGGTTTAAATTGTTATAGGCTCTTTGTGTAAACAACATACCCATATATATATATACGATTTGTTTGTTGTTTTACGTCCTAGCAACTTCTAAGGTCATATCAGGACGGTTACCGACTTGTGACTGTGCACTCATGGCGACTTTATAGTGCTGCCCCACTAGAAGACCAGGCCACGAGTACCATGACCTGATATCCCACTCAGTCATATTATCCTGACACTGAACCAACCAGTCCTTACCCTATCCTAATAATGCCAAGTGCCAGGCTAGGAAGCAACAAGTATCAATTTTGAAGTCATTGGTTTGATTCGACCAGGGTTCGACCCCACGATCTACCAACACAGGAGACAGATGCTCTAACTCATTCGGCCATCCCGTCTGGTCTATATACGAAGAGAGCAATTGTATGGCATGATGTACATGTATAACATGCATGCTGGATATGCAAGGTATTTTTGGAATGCACCTGTACACCTGCTCATATGTGTACATAAATGTAATAATATATATGCTGTATATATGGCAGATCTTTAGAGTATATTTGTTATATATATATTTATACACTCTGTATGGATTTGAATTCAATCTAAAACTCTCACACACATTACGCAAATACGTAGATATATAAATATATATAAAATCTGACCATCCGAGCGGGTCTGGCAGCGGTAGTTACCAGACGCAGCTGGTATCCGGGTGGCTAGGAGCCACTCACAGGTGGCACGCGAGTGGCGGAGGCAGGAACTAAACCCCTATGGAGTAGTACAGGAGATAATAACTAACTCCTATGACAGTATAGAGAGAACTGATAAGTGATAGTGTCCTTGTTTAAATTCCCATAATAGATTATAGAGCACATAATTCATAATACATAAATATATACATTCACTAAATACACAAATTCATCAATTATATATATCCATAAATATATACATTCATAAAATACATAAATTATATATATATCCATAAATATATATATCCTTAAATATATATATCCATGAATATATATATATCAATATAAATACATACATACATATTATATAACATAGTTGCAGATATTTGAATGTCTCGGAAACCTCAGTCACAAGTACACGACAGCCCCAACAATTGTCTAGCGGGAATTACACACACAGGTGAACAATTGGCTCCTCTGTACGACCAGCGCGGAGACGGGGGGGGGGGGGGGGTGAAGCTATGAGAGGGTGGGGTGGGGGGTTACTGTTTATACCCACACTAAACACTACACACTACACACGAGCCGATCTCATTCCCACTTTGTACCCGCCCTCTTCTCCTCTCAGCCGGAACCAATCCAAACAATGAAGAGGAATGACTCAATCTTATCGTTCCAACAGGCTCACACAATTAGAGCCACAGATCACACACGGGACGCAGCGTCTCCCGAGTTGTGACGTCACAAAGATGGCGGCGTCCTTACACTGTTGTGCCAGGGTTTAGTGAGGCTTCTTGTAGGACACGGTAATTTGCTAAATCTGGTGTCTAGATCAAAGGACTGCTGTTTAGGTTATGGTCGCGGTGTGTTGACACGCAAAGCCCTTGGTGTTTTGTCACCCGGGTTACAAAAGCTAAATGTCGTCTGCTGTGTGGTCTGAGAAGTTGGAAGGTCCGACCGGGTTATCTATAGTCATGGTGGTGGTGGTATGGGTAGGGTGTGGGTGTGGGTGAGAGGGGGACAGTGGAGGAGGAGGGCGAGGGGAGAGGAGACAAAGAGGGGAGAAGGGGGGAGAGAGAGGGGAGAGGGGGGAGAGGGGGCGATCAGTGGGGGGAACGGAGCGAGAGAGAACGAGAGACGGGGGTAGGGGTGTATTGTCACATTGAGTCCCCTTGACCTGATCACCGCCCCACAAATTTCAAACACAAGAGAATTATAGACACAAACTGACATTTTTGTGAGTGACCAGGTCTTTAAAATAGAAGATGTATTGTTTTATGTCCTAGCAACATATAAGTCAATATACAGGGATGGGTACACGGACTTGCTGACAGTGCGCCACTTCATCCTGATGACGTCATAAGGTGCTGCCTCCCACTGGGAAACCAGGACCACCACCATGTACCTGTAGACCCCACTCAAGTCACAATTATCCTGACACTGAGCCCAAACCAGATCAATTTTCCCTAATCCTTAGAATGCCGAGCGCACTGGCTAGGAAAGTGACAAGTATTAATTTGTACGTCATTGGTTTGACTCGACCAGGGTTCGAACCCATGCCCCCGGGAGACGGAAGAGCATCCTAAGTCTAACTCATTCGGGCCTTCCCCATCCCGTCTGGTTGAAATTAGAAAAGTGGGAGTGGGAGAGGAAAGGGGAGATGGGGAATTGACCCCTGACCTGATCACCCCAAAAATAAAAGAAGTAACAAAGTGACATTTGTGTGTGTAACCATGTCTTTAAAATAGAAGAAACAACTAAACATAACTGACTGAAAATTACACATTATTTCATACTATTCCATCGGCATGGTCAGCTATAAGTAACTACGCATAGTAGAATTCTTTTGAGTTTAATATAAATAAAAGAACATGAATATTACTATTATGTTAGGAAATTGTGGCCAATTATAGTTTATACATCAATTACACTGTACACAAATACACGCTATGTATAGTTCCACACACTAAAATATTCGACACATAGATGGATATTTGACATTTGAGATTTCACACACACCACACACACCACACACAACGCACCCACACACACCACACACACCCACACACCTCAACCACCACACCACACCACAACCACACAACAACCACGCGTCACGTGCTTCGTGCCGGCGTCCCACTCAAGGGAGGCCCGCCCCATCCCGGCCACTCGCCTTGCCCAACGTCCCGGCCACTCGCCTTCCACCGTCCCAGCCACTTCGCCGCACCCATCCCCATGCCACTCAGCTCGTGCCGCACCGCCCGCCCGGCCCCTCCTCCCCGTCCACATTGGCCCGCTGCCATGCCACTCGCACGTTCACTCGCTCGCCGCCGCTCCCTTCACCCGGGGCACTCGACTCCGTAGAGGTACTCTCGCGCTGTCGCCGCGAAACCCCAAGAGAGACAGAACCCCCGAGGGCCTTGTCCCAACTCGGGCATACGTGTATATAAATACGGATAAAGTGCGCTACGGTGGGGTGTGGGTGAGAAGGTTTTGGGTAGGTACTGTGGGGAGAGGTGGTGGGGGAGGTTGGGCAGGGTGGGGAGGTGAGGTGGTGGAGGGGTGGGGGCGGTGGGGGGACGGTTGGGGGGAGAAGGGGGAAGGGGAATTCGGGGGACGGAAGAGATGGTGGAGTCGGGACGAGGGAGAGAGGGAGATGGTGGGTAAAAGGGGAAAAAGGGGGAATAGGCGACGTCGGGCTGGTACAAACGAGCCAGGCCATAGAGGGCAAACTCAAGTGTAAACCACCCCACCGAAGACAGTCCATCAGGTATTGAATATCGCCATTTTAACACTTCTCAAGATGCCAATTGTTGAAAGTAGTAAAAAAGATGCCATACAACGTAAGTGTACAACGTACTATGTGTGGTGTGTGCATATTAATACAATATGTGGGTAAAAATTACATAAAAAACATATGAATACATCTATACATCATAAAATTTATATTACTATATAAATACACCATGAATATTCTAGAAGAATATAATCTAAATATCATCATAATATACACATATATATATAGACTATATCTACATACATATAGAAATACTTATATTATATATCAAATATACACACAAACCGCATATTATTACATCTCAATACTATCTTAATACACTCAGTGCGTATAAAATATTAAACACACTGAGCAGAATCCGCTCTCAGTCAATTTAATCAGTTTCCCATTCAAAAATTGATACCACAAAACACAACTCTCATCTGCGCCCAACACAAAAGAGCATATCAGTGGGATGGTTGTTTGTTCGGAGTTGTACATCGCTTACAAACACCCAAGGTCCTTATCCGGGAACTGGTGTCACCGACTTTTGACAATGCCCATGCTCATGGTGGCTTTATAGTGTTGTCTCCACTGTGAGACACAACGACATCACCCCTGGCATCATGGACCTGTACATCCCACCCAGTCCACATTTATATATATATTGTTTGTTGTTTTAACAACGGTCCTAGCAAAACATCTAAGGTCATATTCAGGACGGGCGTGCCAAACTTGTGACAATGCACTCATCTCCAAGGCAAACCTTTATTATAAATGCTCGTCCCACTGGGGAAAGCATGGACCGCCAGCACCATTGACCTTGGTATCACCACTCAGTTCACATTATCCTGAACAACTGAGTCACACCAGTCCTTCAGGCCCTTGTCCTAATAATTGCCGAGGAGCACACTGGCTTAGAGGAAGCGACACAAGCATCAAATTTTAGAAGTCTCAACTGGAGGCTGTTTTGACTCGACCCAAAGGGTTCTAGAACCCACGGACCCCCACAATCCTACCACGCTACTAGGGTGACAAGAACGCTCTAACTATATATATATACCAGTCCTTGCCCTATCCTATCAACCCCGAGAGCCAGGCTCAATTTGCGATACAGGATAAAATTTGGGTTTAATAAGTCATTTACTTTGAACTAAGCTCGGGATTTCACACTGTCAACCTCTCTCAACCTATCTACAACCATGAAGCCTGCGCTCTTACTCGTCTTAGTACCACCCAGTGTCCGCAAAGCATATCACACACCTGGAGACAGACAGAATAATGAATATAGAATGTACATGTATCATCACATTTACACTGTAAATGGACCGGCACTGTGTGGGAAATGGAACCGACCACTGTTGATCTAAATGAGGAACCGGCAGCTGTGTGTACACGGGACCGGCATCTCGTTCGTAAAACGTGACCGGCATGGCTCGATTGGAGATGATCAGAAACGCGGGCTGAGCAGATCATCGGTAGGAACGCAGTAGCAGCGCCATTCATCGTGCGGAAAGGTCGGGAGTTTCGAAACTCCCAGCCCTGTCCAAACCAATGACCTAATCAAAATTAATACTTGTCACTAACCTAGCCAGCTTTACTGACTCAATAGGTTGATGGCAAGGGGAACTCGGTTAGCACAGCTGTCTGGATAATGCGACATGAGGGTATGATATCGGGTCGATGGCGCTGGCAGGCCTCAGATCATTCCAGGGGGTGGCCGCACTATTAAATGTTTTACCATATGTATGCTGCACTGCCACAGTTGGTGCCCATCCTGATATGAACCTGACAGATTGATCTTGGTATCTATTGGGGTTTTAAATACGTCCTGGCAACATATATAAAGTTCATATCAGGATGGGTACCACCAACTATGTGAGGAACACGTGCCACTCACATGTGAACTTTATAGTGCTGCTAGTCAACAGTGGGGAAACTCAGGCACGCGTGCCACCATGCCACGTATATCCCGCTCAGTCACAATTATTTCCTGACACTATGACAGCTACCCAATCCTTGCCATAATCCTAATTAATTCCGAGTAAGTGCCAGGCTAGGAAAGACCGAACTGTAGAATCATCCATCCACTCCCCTCAACCCCCCCCCCCCGCCACCAATTTTATAGTCATTGGTTTGGACTGGGACACATCGAGGTTCAAAACCCATCAAAACCACCATGGTGTTCAGACCCCCCAGCATTCTCCCAAATCCGAGAGACGGCAGGACGGAAACCGCTCACATCCATCCGGGCGATCCCGTCTGGTGTGATAGTGAGAATGCGAGACCTTAAGATGTCTTAAGGACGTGTGAATAGAAAACAAACTAAACCAAAACATACGGGGGTTTTGCAGATGAGGGCTTGGCCCATCCTGATATGAACCCTTAAGATGTTGCTAAGAAAACGTTTAAAACAACAAACAAACCACCCCATAAACGGTGCAGATGATGTAGGCGGCGCGGGTTTCGCCCCTTATTTTAATTAAGCCTGGTGAGCCGTAAATGAGCTCAGGACCCGTGGAGGGCATAGTCTATCTACTTAGACGCCTTGCCCCTAGTGTCCAACGCGCGTGCCGGGCCGCGAAGGGAGACTCGCCCGTGATTCACCCGGGGTACGGCGCTGGGGAGCCGACCACGTGATCACGTCATTCCCGGGCTAAACTCCGCAGCAGACGACACTGCGGCGCCACCAGCGAAAAAGTAGGCCTACCCGCCAAAACTTGGTACAAGTGAAAAGCGCTTCTTTTCCAAAATCGCACCTGATGGTTTGGAAAGTAAATTGTAGCTGAAGAAAATATGTAGGCCACAGCAGTCTGATTAATTCCTTTGATACAATTGGAAGATTCCACGCACATGGTTTCACCATCAACTTTTGTTTTTAAAAGTAAGATTATAGTCTGCATATAGTCCGATTGGTTTTTGAATTCTTACTGTATTTGTTTCTGAGATAAATATATTAGATCGATCTAGGTATCTACTTTACACTAGAGTTCACAAAATTAACTTTTTAATTTCAAATGGTACATTTTCGAGATATTTTACTGTGCAAAACATGGAAATTAGTTTTTGGCGCAAGCTTGGTTGCCAAATCTCTGAACACATTAGACCTTCCGCAGTAAAAAAATAATTAACCTCATATTGCCCTTCTACACAAAAACGAAAGGCTATATTTAGTGCAATCAGTTAGATATGGTAAAGGCTCAAAATCCTAGATTAATTTAGATTGGTTTTGAAAAATTTGATATTTCATCGGACTATGCAGCTTTAAGAAGTGTTTGACATTTGAAATTGAAGTGAAAATCAGTTTCAGCATTAACAGGTTCTAGTAAATGGACTCGGTAGCATGGCTTTCAATTCATGTAGCATAGTAACTGATATTTAAATTTGCATAATCCGATGGTTTTGATTGTGTCATTTTCTCTGTAAGATATCATAGACATAGGTTCAGCGTCTTTTATAATCTATATACTTAACTTTAGAACTTTAACAATGGAGCTAACTTTGGCAGGTATTTTAAAGATGTACATACACATGGTTACAAATAATTAATTGTGAACCATCGCTTGTCAAAAACTAAACTCTGATCCATAGACGTCAGCAGAAACAGGTTATATCACTATGAGTATTAAATGACTTAATATGCCGTTATATGCAGGTTCAAATCTAGATAAGTGTTTTATTTGTGAAAAATGTATGATTTTATCTATCTGCGTAAGTCTATGTATGTCTACGTACGTACATGTATGTATATGCATGCCTATGTATGCATATGTATGTCTATGTATATTTGTGTATGTCTAGGTATGTCTATGTATGTCTACATACGTACATGTATGTCTATGAATGTTTATGCATGCCTATGTATGCATATGTATGTCTATGTATATTTGTGTATGTCTAGGTATGTTTATGTATGTCTATGTATGTCTATGTATCATGTCTATGTATCATGTTTATGCATCATGTTTATCTACAATGTCTATGTACAATGTCTATATATCATGTCTATATATCATCTATATGTATCATGTGTATGTTGCATGTATATGTTGCATGTCTATGTATGTCCATGTATGTCCATGTATGTTATTATGCATGTTCTATGTAAGCATGTCTACCGTAATCAAAAAAATAAATAACAACGAACAAAGACACAGTAAACAATAAAGAAAAAAAAAATAGAGATCGGATGTCTTACGGATCAATTCTATGTCCATCTGTGAATGTCTACATACGTCTACATGTGACATCGGTTTCTTTCCACAAACAATATTAACTACATACGAGAAAAACCACGTGAAGAAAAACCACATGAAAACCACCACAACCTGAAGGCTGTAGCCACTTGAAGTTGAACAGAATCAGAGCAACATGCATTATTGACAGAAACGCGTGCAGAACCCTGACGCATGTCCCTCCCAGTGAATGACCTCATTAAATATGCACATTCTTCGATTGAAAGCCACAAATTATACAGACGCCGGTATAATATCGGACAAATTAACCCTTAATGAAATCCGCCCAATTATAAGGATATGCATGCTCAGTTCCCATGACAAGAACCGTAACTGGCAGGCATTTTTTGTTTGGGGGGGGGGAGGGAGAGGGGGCCGGTACAATTTAGAGGTATGCGGGGACTTGCGGGTTGTTGATTATATGGGGGGGTTTTAGCACGAAGACGCCGGCAGGTGACCGGAGTCCTGCACCTCCTGTCCATGGCGGCGGGCGGGCGGGGGGGGGACAAAGAAAAGTGGCGGGGAGGAAACGCCGCCCGGCCGGGAGCCCGGCGGCCAAAAGTGTCACTCGTCTGCTTGTGGCATAAATGATATAACGCGACAAGCTTCAAGCTCGGGGGTTGTAATGGTAAGATTTGTACATGTAAGGAATTTTGGTAGGTTAGTTGTGTGTGGTGATTTTGCACTGTTGTTGTTGGTTTTTAAAACAGAAGTGTTGCAGCTAGTATTATTATAATGATATCATATGTGAAATGATATATGTGAAATGATATGAAATAATAATATATGTGAAATGATAAAATGACACAAACTAAACTAATGCAAAAACCATTCAAAGTATGTTTATGTAAGAACAAAAAATGATTATGACATATAAATGAATGATATTAAAATATTGAATATTAAAATGATAATGATAATAAATTAATGACATATAAAATAAATTAGAATCATCAATCACTCTCTGCATGCTGATCGGGGCAGAACGTATTTGCGAACAAAGACAAAAGACGCCTTGCTTTCTATTACTTGACTGCAACAGCTCTCCAATTTTGTGCTCTCTCGCTGAGAGTTGTTGCATACCATGAAGTCGGTCCCTTAATTGGTCCTACTCATGCTTCAGGGTTTCTGTCTGTTGGTTGTATCCTTGAATGAACCGGAAGACGTGGAGCCACCTCTCTCATTTCTGTAGCCAGAACACAGTTCTGAGATTAGAAGGAGGATGGTATCTGCTTTGGTACAGCCTGGTCTGATAAGCACATCCCTCATGAACGGTTTGTCCAGAGTACAACTGGAGACGGAGATTCCTTTTTGATCAAGAACAGATCTTCTCCTTAGAAGAGGCAAGGAGCCCCTCTACATGGGATATGATACTGCACATTCAGATGATACATTATGTAATGTTATTATTTTTATTATATATAAAGGTATTGTGTGCATAGCCCCACCACCCCCCCTCGGTCCTTCCGCCACTGCCACACATCATCTACGGAAAAAAAATAAAGACAAAGAACGCCAAGATTGAGTACAGTACGCTTCAAACTGGTTTATTACAAAACCTATCTGCTCTCCGCGGCGTCACCAGTCAAATGACCTGCCCCCTAACTCGTCAGGTCCCACATCGCCTCTATAGGCGGGTGGCGGTGTGTGCTAGCCACATGCAGTAGAGGACAGCCCAATGCGGGCTCTGCACGGTGGCTAGCATGCTGCCACCTAGCGCAGTTCAGTGTAACTGCGTAGGCGTGCAGCATAGTGTCTGCCGCCACAGCGTGCTAGTGGAGCTCATGTACAGACTACTCCAGTATTATATATATATTTTGCGTAGAGCAGGAATTAAGCCCATATTTATAGCTATTCCGAGAAGAGGAGCAAAGTCATTGTTCTCTAATCCAGCCAGCCTGTCTATGTGACATTTCACCTGACGAGGTGGCTGCAATGTGACTCTGTGAGCGTATTGCATTATATGATTTTACATTATATCCTATATTATATCATTTTACATTATATCCGGTTATATCATTTTATATTATATGTTGTGTTTACATCATTTTGTATTGCACCACTTTGTTATATCATTTTATGTATATATACATGTATATATATATATATATATATATATATATATATATACTATATCTGGCAGGGACTGGTTGGCTCAGTGTCAGTATAATGTGACTGAGTCAGTGAGTGGGATATCAGGTCATGGTGATGATGGCGGCAGCCTGGTTTCTTCCAGTGGGGAGCAGACAGCTACTAAATTAGAGTCAGCCATGAGGGCGCACTGTGACAAGTCGGATACCTCATCGCTTGAATCTGACATCTTAGATAGTTGCTAGGCCGGACGTAAAACAACAAACAACTATACTATATCTATACTTATACACGTACACAGATACACATATATCCATTATAGAAAGTGCATGTTGTACTCAACACCTCTACTAATTGCTGGAAGTTACATCCAATAACGTTGTTGTGTACCTTTGGCATTATCATTAATCTCAAATGAAACAATCTCTTAACTAGGGCTTTTTTTTTTTTTAAATTCCGCACACAACAAGAAGTACAAAACTCTCATATCAACCATCCCTTGATATTAGATAGAAGCTTCATTCAGATAAGTAGGGTTAATTTTAAAATTCAAAAGAAATAATTAAGCTGGCTTCTAAGTTCTCAGTTCTCAGTCAGAGAGGGAGGGAGAACAGTCAGTTGAAAAGATCAAAGGCGTGGTCTCATCGTAACGTAGATAAAGCTACACCGCGAATGATTCCCCTTCTGTAATTAAACACCAACAAAAAGTATTTCAAAGAAATAGCTATATAGAATGATGAGGCTCTGCTCGTCAAGAGTTAACATGATTAATAACAGCCCCCACTTCCCACAATGCACCTGTCAGACGACGGATCTTGCCGAACAATTTTTCGGCTGTTCTGCGCATGCCCAGTAAGTCACAACGCCCAGAACGCCCCGACAGAGATGAGTGGTGGGCGGGGAGGGGTGTGTGTGTGTGTGTGTGTGTGTGTGTGTGTGTGGTGGCTGACACGTGGTGCAATGCACAGATGGCGGCGGACGCAGGGGGGAGGGAGTGGGAACTAGAGCGGGGGACGTTGGAAGAGTGGAAGAGGGCGGGTAGTGGGCACAATAGAAAGAAGAGAGGGCAAGAAAAAAAAAAAAAAAGAAAAAAAAGCGACGGGGGGGCAGGGGAAGAGAGGGGGGAGCTAAGAAGAAGTGAGGACAGGAAAGAAAGAAAAAGAAAATGAAAGAGGAGGGGGGGAAGAGACAAGAGAAGAGAAGGGCGGAAGTAAGAGAGGGTGAAAGAGCAGGGGAAGAAAGAGAGGGGGAAAGAGATGCTGAGGCGGAAGAATAGAACGAAGTGAAGAAAGGGTGAAGAACGGGTGAAGTGTTTGAAGATAGGGAAGGAGGGAGGGGAGAACTTTTGAAAGAGAGGAGAAACCGAGAGGAGGAAGGGAGCAGAGGAGGGGAAAGCTAAGAGAGGGGGAAGGAGAAAGAGGGAGAAGTGGGGAAAGGGGAAAGATCAGCAAAGGCCAACAACCAAAATCACGGCCAATAAGGGGGACAAGAGAGGGGAGGGACTGGAGAAGATGATGGCGGAAGATAAAAAGTAGACATGGAGGATAGAAGAGGGAGAAAGAGTGAGAAATGGAGAGAAGAGTGAAATGGATGGTAGCGGGAGGAATGATGGATAGGATAGTTAGGAAGGGGACATACACCATCAGGAGGTAAGCGGCCAGAGCGAGAGACAGAGGCGGACCGGGAATAACAGTGAGAGAAATAGAAGAGAAAGAGTGGGGGAAAAGAAAAAGAAGAGGAGAAGAGGAGAGGAGGAGTGCAAGGGAGAGGAAGCGCTAGCGAGAGACGGAAGAGAGAAGAGGGGAGGAGATTGGGGAGAAAAGAGGGAGAGGAGAGACAGCGAGCCACTGACTGAAAGGTTACGGGACAGATCTGGGAGAAGCGAGGGGACAAAAACCCTTCGCCACCTAGCGGCGGGTCGGGGTATCAGGTGTCACATGACTGATTCGCCGCCTATCGGTCGACAACAGGCCCGTCCCCCCAAACTTGTCACGCACACTTGGTTCTCGTCACACAGATAGCTAGCAGGCAGAGAGGAGAGAGGCGCTTGCCACATTAAAAAAAAAAATATATATATATATATATATATACAAAAAACAAGCATTATCTTAGTATTTGAGCTGAAACAACAACAGAATGGGGCAGGTTGTGTTTGGGGAGCGATTGACACTTGAATGGTTCTGGGCGTGTGGTATTAATTTCTATCCTCATTAGTTGTTGGTGATGGATGTGCTTTTTAGCTGCCACAGTGCGTCCAGTGCGGGTTTCCAATTCAGACCAGCTTGTTCACACAGTCATGCTTGTTGGAAGTGATCCCACGTGTGGGGGCGGGGGCACATTTCGTTATAACTCTACATGCTGTCGTGAAGTACATTAGGAGCTCCCCCCCCCCCCCCCCCCCCCCCCAAATCCTTTGTTAAAATTTATCTTTTATTTTTATTGATACGGTATTTATTCTGCCCTTATCGTGTAAGCTTAACGACGCCTCTAGAGCACATTAATTTTGATCATCGGCTATTGGACGCACATTAGGAAGGAGCCAAGCAGTGCTGTATGCACATAAAGGCAGAATAAGGACTATAATATTAGCTGCAATATATCCATTATTTTACCTAATTTACTACAGACACCCCCCACCCATATATTAGATTACCCATATATTAGATTACCCATATATTAGATTATGAAATTACATATAAAGAGTTCACGCGCAAAACCACGTAAATGCCAATCCAAAACTGTAGTTTAAATAAAAGATTTTTACCTGAAAATAATGTTAATTCTCACTAATTACACTTTTCATATGATCGCATGGTTATGAAGCAATGAACAAAAGAGAAGGAATATAAACAATATAAAAAATGTTTTTGAGGGTTTGATTCTGTAGTAATGTGCACTGACCTCTCAGGCAAGTGATCACATAAGACAGGTAGGCATGGATAGTGTGTTGATATCAGGGAGCCCAGGTGGTGTAATGGTTAGCACACTGGCCCGGAATGCAAAGAGATGTGGGTTCGAGTCCCGCTCTAGGCGCAATATTTCCCATTTTCATCACCCCCACGACAATTCCAATGTTTATCTCCATTTTTAGATTGGGGTTTATGTGCTTTTGCGCCTGAACTCTTCATATGACCTTTACATTAGGTACCGGATGAATGGGTGCAGCATAGGCTTCCTATGCGGCAGGTCGGGAATTCAAATCCCGGTCGAGTCAAACTAACTTACAAAACTGATACTTGTCGCTTCCGAGCCAGGCGCTCGTCATTATTAAGGGTAGGCCAAGGATTGGTTGGTTCAGTGTCAGGATAATGTGACTCAATGGGATATCAGGTCATGATGCTGGTGGCCTGTCTACCAGTGGGGCAACAATATAAAGTTGCCACGAGTGAGCACTGTCACAGGTCGGTACCCATCCTGATATGACCTTAGATGTTGCCAGGACATAAAACTCCAACAACCAAACATTAGGAGCCAAGCAGCGCTGTGCACAAAACCGCGGAATAAGGACTAATATTAATCTCTTATCTAATTAAATACAGACATCCCCCCCCCCCCATCTACTCACGGGGAATCCCCATACTTTAGATTATGAACATACATATGACATTTAGTAGGGTTTACATTAGTTACCAGTGGAAACCCCACAGAGCAGTTGTGTCAATATCGCGTCTTTGTGTGGGTTTTACGTCCGAGAAACATTTAAGGTCATATCATACATACTCATATCAGGGCGACCTAATATTAAAAGCATTGCACCCCCCCCCCCCCCCCCCCACACACACACACCCATGCACCCCCGCACGGGGAAACTGCGCCAACAACGCTATGGCCCGATATCCCACTCAGTCACATTGGTGTGATAGTGAACAAACAAGTCATTACACTATCAAGTCTAACTGCTTCAAATGTAATTCTCGTGACAGTAATTAAAACAATTAACGTCAAATTGTCAGAGACGACTACTAGTACTACCACACGACCAATAGGCAATACACTCGGTTCCCCTCCAAACTGTCAAACAGGAACCTCTGCCAGCACAGCTGACCCCCCCCCCCCCCCTCCCCACACACACACACTACACAGCTCTCTCTCTAATCCACAAACATCCGCGCAGAAATTAACACCAACGACACATAGAGGTCCATTTGCATAAGCCGGGGGCCGGGGGCCTGGAGGCCGGGGACATCTCGAGCGTTTGTCGGGGGCAAACCCTTAGGCGGATTACATCGTGGAGGAGACTTAACCAACACCCCATGGAGGAAGTCTGGGCACGCCGGGAGGGTGCAGGAGGCGCCGTGTTAGGGGCAGTGTAAAGGCCCTATCACACTTTACCGGATTGAGGAAACGGATTGAAACAGAAAAAAGTCTGTTGATATCCGGCAAAGTCTGGTTTGTGTGTGTGCATTACTGTTGATATCCGGCCTGATCCGTCACAAGTTTTGAGTGTGCACACAACTTGTAACGGATTGCGCTGGACTGATGTATGCAGTTATTATCCATTACATATCCATTACACATCCGTTGCCGTTCATTATAGTTCTTTTTGTATCCTGAATTGTCCGTTGATCATTAGATACGTTATCAACCGTTACCATTGGTTACCCGTGCATTACATCATTGATACATTTCAAGTCCGAATCACACTGGATTAGAATATTTTTGTCCGTTTCAATCCATTTCCTCAATCCGGTAACATGTGACAGGGCCTTTAGGGGCAGTGTTGTGGGCGGTGTTGTCTGTTGATACTTGTCGCTTCCTAGCCAGACGCTCGGCATTAAGAGGATAGGGCAAGGACTGGTTGGCTCAGTGTCAGGATAATGTGACTGAGTGGGATAATGGCTCATATTGCTGGTGGCCATGTCTCAAAGTAGGGGCAGCACTATAAAGCCACCATGAGTGCACACTGTCACGTCCTGATATGACTTTAGATGTTGCCAGGACGTAACACGCCAACAACCAAGGAGGCGTGTTGGGCGCGGTATTTTGAGCGCGGTATTAGGCGCGACGTTGAGCGCGGTATTACATACTATTAGGCGCGATGTTGAGCGCGGTATTAGGCGCGATGTTGAGCGTGGTATTACATACTATTAGGCGCGATGTTGAGCGCGGTATTAGGCGTGATGTTGAGCGTGGTATTAGGCGCGATGTTGAGCGCGGTATTATTAGGCGCGATGTTGAGCTCGGTATTATTAGGCGCGATGTCGAGCGCGGTATTATTAGGCGCGATGTTGAGCGCGGTATTATTAGGCGCGATGTTGAGCGCGGTATTATTAGGCGCGATGTTGAGCGCGGTATTATTAGGCGCGATGTTGAGCGCGGTATTATTAGGCGCGATGTTGAGCGCGGTATTATGAGGCGCGATGTTGAGCGCCTTATTATTAGGCGCGATGTTGAGCATGGTATTATTAGGCGCGATGTTGAGCGCGGTATTATTAGGCGCGGTGTTGAGCGCGGTATTATTAATATTAGGCGCGATGTTATTAAGCGCGATGTTGAGCGCGGTATTATGAGGCGCGATGTTGAGCGCGGTTAGGGCGTGGGAACAGCGCAGTGCGGGAGTGTGGAGGGGGATGCACCAGGTAGGCTGTGTGGGATTATCTGGTTGTAAAGGGGGAGGGTCAGGTTACGGCCATGAGGTTATGTTGGAGTAGTAGTTACTGCAAGGTAGGGGCCGTACTTGACTGTGTGGCCACATCGTCAGGAATGGCAGAATTAGTACATCACTCACTCGGTGGTGGCGCGTGTGTGTGTGTGTGTGTGTGTGTGTGTGTGTTGTGAGTTGCCCCACTTCCAACACAATCCAGTCTCAGACATCAGGGGTGAGAGGGGGACTTGGGTATTGAGGATAAGGGGGGGGGGGGGGGGGAGGGATGGGTGGTGTCTATGTGAGGACTGGTGTGTGTGTGTGTGTGTGTCTGTAGGGGTCTGGGGTGAGTGAGAGGCAGGACTGAGGGTGAAGGAGGAGGGGAATGAGAGAGGAGTGGAATGAGATTGAGAGAGGCAAGACTGGGGGTGAAAGAGGAGTGAAATGAGAGAGGCAGGAGTGAGGTGTGTGTGTGTGTGTGAAACGGAGGACTGAGGGCGTGGGGGGGGGGGGGGAGGAGGAGGTCAGTCTCATCAATCCCTCAACAACGAGGGTCATTCGGAAACCACAGATGACTTTGCAACCAGTTTCCCCTGTTCTCCACTGCCCTCTGGGACTTGCCAAACTCCACGTCTGTCCATTCCCTGATGTTGCCTGCCCACATCTTCCTTTGTCTGCCTTGTTTTTCTCCCCCTTTCACTGTGCTTTACAAGATGGTTTTGGCGAGACCCTGTGAGTAGGAAATATTGCCATATCACCGAAGTTTATGTTTCTTTACGGTTGTCAGATCTTTGTCCCTACACATATAATATCAGGGATGAATGGTATCCAGCAAAAAAAAAGAGAGTAGAAATCAGACTGAGCCCGTGCCACCACCGAGCGGGCTCAGGAAGAACCAAGCCGTGGTTATTACACTAATGGCAAATTTCCATGAAAACGCGGATTCCCCCAAACCCCCAAGATTAGCACTGTCACAGATTAACACAGATAAATGCAGGAAGTCAGGTTTTAACTATCCTTATCATGACTGTATCATCACCCATGCCAAACTCGCTCTTGTTTGGGTTTTATATTCTAGCAACAGGTAAGAATGGGATTCAAACTAATCAATCACCGTCATATATATTGACAAATTTAAAAAAAAGTTAATCGGTGAATATACAAAAAATTGTGAAAGTCTTCGACATCGTGGAGATCTTTCATCCCTGTAATAACTAATATAGGTAGTGTGCCACACACACATGTAATAACTAACATAGGTAGCATACCATACACACATACATATGTAATAACTAATATAGGTAGCGTGCCACACACACATGTAATAACTAATATAGGTAGCATACCATACACACACATACATGTAATAACTAATATAGGTAGCGCGTCACACACACATATGTAATACAAATATAGGTAGCATGCCACACACACATGTAATAACTAATATAGGTAGCGCGCCACACACACACATGTAATGACTAATATAGGTAGCGTGTCACACACACATATGTAATACAAATATAGGTAACATCCCACACATACATGTAATAACTATTATAGGTAGCGTGTCACACACACATATGTAATACAAATATAGGTAACATCCCACACATACATGTAATAACTATTATAGGTAGCGTGTCACACACACATATGTAATACAAATATAGGTAGCATGCCACACATCCATATAATAACTAATATAGGTAGTGTGCCACACACACATATGTAATAACTAATATAGGTAGTGTGCCACACACACACACACATGTAATAACTAATATAGGTAGCGTGCCACACACACATATGTAATAACTAATATAGGTAGCATGTCATGCACACATATGTAATACTAATATAGGTAGCATGCCACACACACACATATGTAACAACTAAAATAATATAGGTAGCGTGTCACACACCCATAAGTAATACTAATATAGGTAGCGTGCCACACACACATATGTAATAACTAATATAGGTAGCGTGCCACACACACACATGTACTAACTAATATAGGTAGTGTGCCACACACACACATATGGAATAACTAATATAGGTAGCGTGCCGCACACACACATATGTAATAACTAACATAGGTAGCATGCCACACACACACACATGTGTACTAACTAATATAGGTAGTGTGCCACACACACACACATATGTACTAACTAAAATAGGTAGTGTGCCACACACACACACATATAATAACTAATATAGGTAGCGTGCCACACAAACACATATGTAATAACTAATATAGGTAGTGTGCCACACACACACTCACATATGTAATAACTAATATAGGTAGTGTGCCACACCGACACACACATATGTAATAACTAATATAGGTAGCGTGCCACACACACATATGTAATAACTAATATAGGTAGTGTGCCACACACACACTCACATATGTAATATACTAATAACTAATATAGGTAGTGTGCCACACCCACACCCACATATGTAATAACTAATATAGGTAGCGTGCCACACACACATATGTAATAACTAATATAGGTAGCGTGCCACACACACATATGTAATAACTAATATAGGTAGCGTACCACATACACACACATCTATATTGGTTACTATAGTACAAGTAGGATTTCCCACAACGCACCATGAATCTCCAACGTGGAGTATTGCTTTCCCCTGCTGTTAGGCGTAACCGACCCCCCCCCCCCCCCACACACACACCATGTCGATCCACCCCACCCCCCCTGCTAATCCTCCCACTCCATCACCCGAGCTCCAGGTGAAAATGATTCCCTAGCAGGATTATCACCCACGGCACTCTAGCAGGCTTAGGAAGAACCCTGGAGCCCTCCCCCCCTCACACACACACTGTCACATACCAATAGACGAGATCACTGTTCCAACTGCGCATGCGCTGAAAACAGCGTTGCAGCAAAGCAAAGGTGTACGGCCATTGAGTTTGCCGATACGCATAGGGTAAAACTTCAATTTTATTAAAAAATTAATCAAAATACATAACAATTTGGCACAAATATGGATGGATGGATGGATGCAATATAATAATATAATGAATGTGTTTAAGACACTCTCCATAAGTAAGCATTTTGAGCTAAGAAACATACAATTTCAGTCACTTTACAGGGTGATGTTTACATCACCATTGTTGATTAAACATAAGTTTTCTGTAATTCTTGTTCTAGATATTAAAATGTCAAAAACTTGTTTCAAATAAATATATAACCAATGTCTGATTAACACTACCCATTTCTTAGCCCAACAAATGTTATTAACCATAGGATATAAATAAAAAACATGAATAAAATGAGTAAAACTGACTCTGGCTATGGCTATGGCTTTAGCACTAATCTGAGTGCCCAGATTTGTCTCAATCTAAATGCAGATGGTATAACATGTGCTCATTATATTGATGTAAATGCAATGCTAGATGAAAGATTAATATCTTAATTTATTATATATATATTTTTAGTTGGTATTCTATGTTTCAAACAAGAGCTAAGATGAGCTGAAACTAGCACATTTCATAACTGCACCCAGTGTATTAGCATGTGCCATGTGCTTCTTGCGGGTTTGTTTTTCTTCCATGCATCCCATAACGCACCGTGCTGCTGGAATGGAGCACCCCCCCATAGATAAAGCATTCACCCGGTACTCGCAGTACACGGGTGAATACCAACACTATATAAAAACGGTCGAAAATGCGGGTAAATGAATTGAGAGCCTAATTTCACAATCTAAGAAGCAACAATTATTCTTTACATATGTCTTATTGATAGCCCGCTACCTTTGAGTTGAAAAATATAATATAATATCTAGTTTAATAAGATTTAAAAGTGAAATCGACAGCGTTCTGCGGCCGCCATCTTGTCTTTTTGCATTCTCTCCCATTTCATCAACTCTGTGCCTATATAAGTATCCATTTGATACTGGAGGCAGACATTCTACTCCCTGTTCCATACTAAAGCTATTTTCGCCCGTATTTAGACTACGTTGTCGTTCACCTGTGTACTACAAGTACCGGGTAAATCTTTTATCTACCCCCCCCCAATACACACACACACACACACTCACTGTCTCCAGGACGTTACAGATAAGACAACAACCAAATAAGCTTAAACAGAAGGAAGCTCTTTGTTTTATATACAATAATATAATAATCTGAATCATATATACAAGTTCCTTATCGTGGGCAATATTAATCAAAGATATGTTAGTAGTAGCTTATTTAAAGTTAAAATGTTTCATTTATACAATGTTAAAATGGTTAATTTAAGGCTGAAATGGTCATTTAAAATTAAAACTGTAATATTATAATAATCTGAATCATATACAAGTTCCTTATTACGGGCACTAATAATCAAGGAAATGTTAATAGTACCTTATTTAAAGATAAATGGTTCATTTATAAAATGTGTAAATGGTTAATTTAAGGCTGAAATGGTTATTTGAAAATAAAAACTTAATTTAATATTAAAACTTTAATTTAAAATAGTCCATTAAAAATAAATCACATCAGAAAATATTGTTGCATAGCAACCCCCATACTCACTCAAATTTTCCAAAATAAAATTTTGATTTTTTAAAAGAATAGAATAAAATATCGGTGAATTGGTAGTAAAACAAGGCCCATCAGGTGTTAAACTGACAATACCTGGGACGCCCATGCAATAATTACCTGCTAGGTGATAACAAGGCGTACTGAGTGGTTGCCACGCAACCACCAGCCATGCCCACCAGTAGCACAGCTCCTGCTATTATGGAAGACCTGGTAACTTAGAAGCAACGGTCACTAACTCACATCTGACAAAGACCGCTGAAGCTGGGCACAAAGGCTATTAAAGTTGCACAGTCCGATGGTTTTGAATTTCTGTATTTCTTCTGAGATAAATATATTAGATCGATCACTAGTATCTACTTTCCATTAGTTCAAAGTTACTTTTATTTTAAATGGTAAACTTTTGAAATATTTTGAGTGCAAACATGGTAAATTAGTTTTGGCACGCTTGCCAAAACTCTGACACCATAGACTTCTGCAGTAACAGGTTCTGTTAAAAATTGACTCAGTATTTTCCTTCTATGCAGAAACAACTGCTGAATAAGTGCATCAGTATCTAAGTTAGATCTGTCAAATCGAATCTAGATAATTGGTTTGGTTTTGACAATTTGATATTTCATCGGACTAAGCAGCTTTAAAGTATCATTCAACTGTTCCCAGGATAATCACAACCCATAACATAACCAACGCCATTGCTCTGTTATTTAAATTTATCTTGAAGGATGATTGTATTATTTAGGGGCCGTCCAAGGTTCAGGGATGAAAGTGGAGTCCGGCTAAAATCTCGGAAAGCTAGCCGAGATGATTACACCGACTGCGAATTTCCGCGTAAATGCGGATATTCTCCCATTGAACTGTCAGGGAATCTCGGGAAAATGCTGGATTTCAGTAGATACGTCAAGTTTCAACTAGCCTTGTTGTGATTGTATTAACTATTATCGCCCATATCTAACTGATTATGATTACCTGGTCGAATGAGGCAAATATGACTTCATCACTGACCATAGTCAAAATTCCATGGTCAAATGGGGGTAAATACGACGTCAGCGCCCACCATTGTCTAAATCTAATGGGGGGTAAATATGACATCACCAACCACGTTCGAATGGTGTAAATATGACATCAACAGTCAACATGGAAAATATGACATCATATCGCAACATGGTCTAAATCTAACGGTGTAAATATGACATCATCACCAACCCTGTTCGAATGAGGTAAATATGACGTCAACATTCACCATTGTCTAAACCTAATGGGAGTAAATATGACGTCATCATGCACCATGGTCTAATGGGGGTAAATATGACGTCATCACGCACCACAATCTAATTATTCTAAACGTAATGGGGTAAATATGATGTCATCATGCACCACCATCTAATTATTCTAAACCTAATGGAGGTAAATATGACGTCATCACGCACCATGGTATAATGGGGGTAAATATGACGTCATCACGAACCACAGTCTAATGGGGTGATGTGACGTCATCATCGTCACCATCTCGCAATGCCCTGTGGGTAGGTGGTGGTGGTGGCAACAAACTGCCACTGACGCTACATGGGGCCGTGCTGGTGGGAATGCTCACCTAGCACCTGGTCACAGACTGAATGCAAACAAAGGGCTCCAGCGTGTGAACCTGGAGTGGGCGCATATTCTGTTACCCGCCACCTACCGGCGTAATATGTGTGTGTGTGCGCGTGAGTGTGTGCATGTGTGTGTGCGTGTGTGTGAGCGTGTGTGTGTGAGTGAGGTATCCTTTGTTTTCATTATCAACCATTGACAATAGAGGTATTAGTAACAATTAACGTCAAAACTTTGGTGGGTTGGTTGTTGGAGTTTTACGTCCTGGCAACATTTTTGTTTTAATGATGAATTTATTTACCCTGCTCATAAGTGTGTTAACACGTATTTTCACCACTGGGCAGCACTAATCCAATTTGGTTTACATCTAAGGTCATACATACCAGGACGGGTACCGACTTGCCACAGTTCACTCATAGTGACTTTTATGGGAAATCAAGCCGCCAGCACCATGACCCGATATCCCACTTAGTCTAGTCACATTATCCTGACACTAAACCAAGCAGTCCTTGCCCTATCCTAATAATGCAGAGCGCCAAACTAGGAAGCGCATCAATTATCAATTTTGTACATCATTGGTTTGACTCGACCGGGAATCGAACTCCCGATCTCCCGCACGGGACACTCGCGCTCTACCGATTCGGCCAGTGGATCATGGGTGGAGGAGGGTTCGTCCTTTATCTCCGATTGACAATAGGCGAATTAGTTACAATTAACGTCAAAAAGTAAACTGCGTCCGTGAGAAGTTTACATACGATTCTACTCAAACTACTCGGGTCTCTGTCACACATATATTCACGAGAATAGCAAGAGATTAACAAGAACGTAGCCCATGGCAAGAATCAAATCAATCTGTATAGAACTGATAAAACCGGGTGGTTCAATGAGTTGAGTGTCCGCCTCCTGTTTTGGTAGGTCTGGGGATTTGAAACTCAATCCGAGTCAAAGCAATGACGTAACAAATTTATACTTGTCGCTACCTAGGCTGGCACTCGGCATTGTGAGAATATGGCAAGGAGGAGTGGAATGAGGAAGATCAATTGTCTGCGATTGAAATTTCCGCCCGCTTAATCAACTAATAGACCCCTTTCAATGTTTATAAACATTTTGTATACGCGCGCATCTTGGTCGCAGAACGAAGGCACACTGCCATCGAGTTTGCCGATACGTGCAGTGCAACACGTAAATTCTATTCAAAATTAATAGAAATGCAGAACCATAACCATATAAATTTAATATACTCTTTTCATTAAATAACTTTTCTGTATGTGTGCCAAGCGGTTCGTTTCTAGGTGGTGTAGTTTGAGAAATATTTCACTTTTTCTGTATGAAGATCTCTCACGGCCATTGACAATGCATTGAGTTTGCTGATACATGCAGTGCAACACAAAGATTTTATTCAAAATTAATAGAAATGCAGAACCCTAACCGTATAAATTTAATAAAATCTTTTCATTAAATATCTTTTCTGTATGTGTGCCAAGCGGTTCATTTCTAGGTGGTGTAGTTTGAGAGATGGTTCACTTTTTCTGTATGAAAATTGCTCACGGCCATTGACAATGCATTGAGTTTGCCAATATGTGCAGTGCAACATGTCGACTTTATTCAAAATTAATAGGAATACAGAACCTTAACCGTATAAATGTAATATAATCTTTTTGTTGAATATGTTGTCTGTATATGTGCCAAGCGGTTTGTGTCTAGTTGGTGTGGTTTTAGAGATATTCCACCTTTTCTCTATGAAAATTTCTCATAGACATTGAGTTTGCAGTGTGAATGTGTGTCATCCTGCAGCCAATCTGCACGCGCACTGACCCAAATACATATGCTGACATCATATGAAATAGGTACAAAGACAAAAGAAAATAAGACGGGGAGGGGGAAGGAGGAGGGGAACGGGGAACGATAGCTAAGGTGTGTCTATTGCTGTTGCTTTACGTCCTAGAAACATCAACGGTCATACTGTATGGCCGGAAGACCAGTGCTCTGGCGCTGACAAAAGATATTATTCGATGAATAAATACTTGAAAAAAATCAAATATATCAGGACAATGAAGAGGGGACACAGTAGTAGTACCTGTCTTCAACCGACAACTCTGCATCCAGACCAATTTTGTCCTGACAATGCAGGTGTAGAACCTGTCTTCAATGTACAAATCTGCATCCAGGTTATGCTATCATTGAAGGAACAGTCAAATGAGAGTGTACCTGGACGTTGAGGTCCGACAATCACCCCCCCCCCCCACCTCCCCTCCCCCAAAAAAGCCACCAATCAGAACCAGTTCAAAGTGTATTACAAATAGCGAGCATATTACTATATTACCCCACAAATAATCTCCGGAAACAATGTTTTAATGAAGAAAACATGTTTTTTTTAAAACCCACAAAAATAGTAAAAATGCGGGCATTTTCAGATCTTCCCAATGATAGTCTGTGTATCACTGTCACTGTAGCAGCACGCTCCAGACACTATCCTGATAAATCACCCCCCCCCCCCCTCCCCAAGACAACCTGGTTATTACGCAATACCACACCATGTTTACACCCTGTCCAGCTCAAGCCCCCCCCCCCCCCCCCCCGCTATTCCCTAATCCACCACCGACATAATCACTCACCTCCATCACTTAGTTAGAGCGACAACAGGTAACCACTAACCGCTATCCCGACCGCGCGCTGATTCTAATCTCCGTCCGTCTCCGTGCTAATCTACGGGGACCGTCCCAACGCCCGCCGTGAACCCGGGGAACTCCCGCCGTGACCCCCGCCGGTAACCCCCGGGCCCTCCCGCCGGTTCCCCCCGTTCCCGCCCCCCGGCCCCTCCCGCCCCCTCCCCCCGCCGGTTCCCCCCGGCCCCTCCAGCCCCTCCCCCGGGCCCTCTCGCCGGTTCCCCCCGTTCCCGCCCCCACCGGCCCCTCCCGCCGTGACCCCGGCCGGGCCCCCCCGGGCGGTGTCCCCGTCACGCCCCGGCCCGGCCCAGCACTGGGAACACTCCCGCCTGACAGTGACAACCTGCCGTCTCTCAACGCTCAATTTGTTGGTTGTAAGAGGCTCAGTCTAGTTATTGGGGGGGGGGGGGAGGGGGAGGGGGTTTACACCCTAGCAACATCTAATGCAGTGTAGGACAGTAACATTTTCAACCCACTTGCTCAATCGGGCAAGTGACTGAATGTTCTACTTTCCCAAGTGGCAAAACTAATTGCCTAAGCCCAATCCAGCCAATTGAAACGTGCAAATTAGGTGCCCTATTAATTAGGCAGTCCACATTGTCCTACCCTGCTGAGTTTTAAGGGCACATCAGGACGGATGCCGAGTTGTGATATTGATAGTGCGCTCTTGTTTGTTGTTGTTTT
Source organism: Branchipolynoe longqiensis (assembly GCA_030323885.1). Classification (NCBI taxonomy): domain Eukaryota; kingdom Metazoa; phylum Annelida; class Polychaeta; order Phyllodocida; family Polynoidae; genus Branchipolynoe; species Branchipolynoe longqiensis. The sequence goes on along the minus strand of CM059193.1, from coordinate 8,195,873 downwards.
ACGTCCTAGCAACATCTAAGGTCATATCAGGATGGGTACCGACTTGTGACAGTGCACACTCATGGCGACTTTATAGTGCTGTCCCACTGGGACACCATGACCTGATATCCCACTCAGTCACATTATCCTGACACTGAGGACACCAGTCCTTGCCATGTCCTAATAATGCTGAGCGCCTGGCTAGGAAGCGACAAGTATCAATTTTAAAGTCATTGGTTTGACTCGACCAGGGTTCGAACCCTCGATCTACCAGCACGGGAGACGGACGCTCTACCTCATTCGGCCATCCCGTCTGGTCGCGCTCTTGTGTATGTGTTCATGTATGTATGTATGTATGTATGTATGTATGTATGTATGTATGTATGTATGTATGTATGTATGTATGTATGTATGTATGTATGTATGTATGTATGTATGTATGTATGTATGTATACATGTATGTATGTATGTATATATGTATGTATTTTGGGGCTTTACGTCCTAGCAACACCTATGGTCATATCCGGCATGTGTTACCATTCCTGTCCCTTTGCTCACGATGACATTCCACTTTTAAATCAAGGCATACAACTGAACATGATAGGGATCACTGATAGTCTGAAAACAGCCTAGTTTTATGTCCACATGGGTATCAAATAGGTATAATATGTTCACTCCGGCAAATTAAATAAGGTAAACACACAGGCTGGGTTGAGTCTTGTTTATTAGATCTCTTGTAAAGGGAATCTTATATACGCCTTTACGTACAAAAGGAAAAAGTCGGAATGTGAGGAGCACGGTTGCATATTAGTGTCCTGGGCACTCACAGGTGGCGCACCAGTCACGCCGATCCGCACCATTGACTACATGGGAGGTGCGCGACTCCCACGAGCTTGGGTAATAACATGTAAAATGCAATTAGATTAATTAACGAACCCAATATCATTATCAAGGTGGGCGCGCGACTCCGACTATCTTAATAATAATAGATAATTGAACAAATCAGCTCCTACGTTGGTTTATATCACTATAATAGATTATACTTCATATAATATGTGCTATTGTAGGTAAAACCAGTTCGCAGTGGGCGGCCCTGGTCTGTGTGTGTGTGTGTGTGTGTGTGTGTGTGTGTGTGTGTGTGTGTGTGTGTGTGTGTGTGTGTGTGTGTGTGTGTGTGTGTGTGGCGTGCGCTAATTAAACAAGGCTCATTTGGGCATGTGATTAGGAAACAACACCTTCTAATAGACATAGGCAAAGACTTAGACTTATAATAGGACCAACCAGACGGCCTGGGCGAATGAGTTAGACCGTGTTGGTAGACCATGGGATCATGGGTTCGTCGGCACCATGACTTAGGTCATGGTGCCGACGGCCTGGTTTCCCAGTGGGACAGCACTCAAAAGTCGCCATGAGTGTGCACTGTCACAAGTCGATACCCGTCCTGATATGTTGCCAGGACGTAAAGCAACAAACAAACAGAAAATCTAAACAAAATATGGTGGAAACTCAAAATACATTTGGACTTAGAGCGTAGTACGATACTGGCTGCCGTCATAACATCAGAGATGGCGAGAAATGGGTTGTTTGTCTTGTTGTTTTACGTCCTAGCAACAGCTACGGTCAATATCAGGACGGGTACTGACTTGTGACAGTGCACACTCATGGTGACTTTATAGTGCTGCCTCACTGGGAGACCAGGCCACCAGACCATGACATGATACCCTACTCAGTCACATTATCCTGACACTGAGCCAACTAGTCCTTGCCCTATCCTAATAATGCCGAGCACCTGGCGAGGAAGCGACAAGTATCAATTTTTAAGTCATTGGGTTGGTTCGACCAGGGTTCGAACACACGAACCCATAGGTTCGGAACTTCGGATCCTCCCAAAACAGGAGATGGACACTCAACTCATTTGGCCATCCCGTCTGGTCTGCCAGAAATGGTCATGATGGTGGTGGTAAGGTGGTGTTTACGTGGCGACAGATGTACAACGTTAGCCCTTTCGCTATGAGCAGTGTGAGAACCAAAATGGTAGTCTAGTGCTAGTAGTAAGATCATGCGGGCTCCATAAATACCCCTCCTCACCCCCCCCCCCCCTCAGTGGAAGCCACAACCATCCTGTAACTACTGACCCAATATACTGGTCAGCCAGACATAAAAGTGTGCAAGTAAGTACATGCTAGTTGATTGGTTGTTGGAGTTTTACGTCCTGGCAACATCAGTACATGCTACTAGTTACCACGCCGAAACCATGTGACACGATGTAGATATACCTACCAACGTGCCAAGTAGGTGCAGCACTAACATTCAGGGATGAAAGTGGTCCTTGGCAAAAAAAACGTAGAAATCAAGTCAAGATTATTACACCAATGGTGAATTTCCGTAAAAACGTGGATCCCCCCCCACCCCCACCACCCAATAGGATTAGCACTATCATGGAATCGTGGGGGAAATGCCGGAAGTCAGGTTTCAACTATCTTTGTTGTGGCTATTTCATCGCTGATACCTAACTACTTCTTGTTTGGGTTCTATGTTCTGGCAACATCTAAGGTCATATAAGAACGGGATTCAAACTACCCAACTGTTGTCAAATGATATATATCCTGATTCTTTGGCTTTTTGTTTAAAGTTGCATAGTCCGATGGTTTTGAGTTTCTCTCATTTTCCGAGATAAGCATATTAGTTTGATCATTATAATCTACCTCGGTTTAGTTTGAAGTAACTTTTATTTTAAATGGCAAAATTTTGAGATATTTGAAGTGCAAAAGTGCTAAATTAATAGGCTTCTGCAGTAACAGGTTCTATTCAATTGCCTCAATATTCCCATATATGTGACGACAAATGCTTAATAAGTGCACCAGTATCTAAGTTAGATATGTAGAATTAAATCTAGATAATTGTTTCAGTTTTGAAAATTTGATGTTGTCATCGGACCATGCAGCTTTAACGATAATCAGTAAATGAAAACCGCCTCGGAAATCAGCGAAACCGCGGAGATCTTTCATCCATTCACTTGTAGAATTGTATGCCTCAAAGTCAAATATGTCCCCACCCAAACCAAACCTCAATTAGCGTCAGACCATTTACCCCCACCCCCTAACAACAACTGACAGGGTGTGGACATCTTGCTAAAACCCAGCTCCAGTCTTCGAGCGACTGTTTGTTGTTGTTTTACGTCCTAGCAACATCTAAGGTGATATCAGGACGGGGCACCAAGAAGAAAAAAGACAATGGCTGTTGACCTGCTTGCCGCAGTCAGGTTAAACGTTGTCTCATTGGTTAAAACCCCGCCCCTGATGACGTCACCACTTGGTTAAGCTGAAGTACTTGCTTACCACACGTGACACAAATTTATGGCATGTCAATTTATGCCAATTTTCCCCCAGGTTTTTGTTTTTTTTCCTCTTCTTTTTGGTTATGACCAAACGGGATGGCCGAATGAGGTGAGCGTCCGTCTCCCGTGTTGGTAGATCGTTGGATTCGAACCATGGGCGAATCAAACCAATCACTTCCAAACAAGTAAAACCGAAAAAAGACAGGTCCATTGCCCAAAAGTTGTGAAACTGCCGATCAGCGGGAAATCCTCATCCCTGCTACAATTACAACCACAACCAATACCGATAGTTTTTTGTAATTCATTAAAAAAAATAAAAAAAAGTCTTTCGATCTATTTCCCCGACATCTGGCTTTAAAAGTTGAAATGATAATAATAATAAAACATTTATATAGCGCTCGATCCAGCAAGCCGTTCTCAGGCGCTTTACATAACAAACAAATATACAGGAAAATAAATTTCACCTAGTTAAAAGCAGATTTAAACAAATGTGTCTTAAGACCTTTTTTAAAAGCACCAACAGATTTACAATCTGTGATATATCCTGGCAGAGCATTCCACAGTCTCGGGGCAGCAATACTAAAAGCACGATCCCCAAAGCCTTTGATTCTGCTCCGAGGAACTGCTAACTGGCTGGAGACTAGAGCGCAGTGTTCGAACATTTGTTATCTCCTGGAACATATCTCTCATATATTCTGGAACCTGATCATGCTAGGCACGATATACATGAAGCATCACCTTGAAATCAATTTTGGCAACAATGGATGGCAACAACCAACAACACCCACACCACCAACACTGGTCTGTTCACGTGTTGCAGGGACCCCAAGCAGTTGATGTGAATTCAATGTGCGCAAATGCTTCGAACAAACAGGCCTCTAATTGTCAGACAGAACAATCCCACCGGCCGGCCCTGCACCAACCAGCACGGTGTGGTGATATATGGCCATGTAATAACGTTACTCACAGGGTGATTAATTAGTCATTCCCGGTGTGCATTAAAGCAGTGACGGGTGACATTACCGGATGACACAGTCATTATATGGCTGTACAGCGTATGTTACAAGTAGTGCTCGCTGACTGGACCGTCACTATTCAATGTACATGGACCTGACAACTGAGATCAGAGTCACCACTGTTGATGTGCCTAACCCCACAACCTATTGCCACCAGTTGATATGCCTCAAGGCTCAGTCACACCTTACCGGATTGGGGTAGCGGATATAAAATGGACACTGTCTGGTGAAATATGTCAATGTCCGGTTGATATACGGTAGGCATCCGGCGTTTCCGTGTCTGGTGGTAAGTTTTGAACATGCAAAAAACTTGTACCGGACACCGCCGGACTGACTTTTATGGTTGGTGTCCAGTTTAAGTCTGTTTTATGTCAGGTACCCATTCGTTACGTCTTCGGTTTGCTTCCTGAATAGTCTGTTGGTGGTGTTGCAGGAATTTGATCGATCATTTAAAAAAAAATGTTTTTGGCGCGTCCGCTAACAGTCCGGTTGATGTTCAGTCCGTTCGACATTCGGTTGTCGTCCAGTGGCTATTCGTTAATGTACGTTGCTTGTCTGTTTAGCGTTAGTTTCGTCCGGCGGCCTTTGACCCGATAGCGCAACATTACAACACATTTCGGTACATTTTGATACTGAACACCACCGGACTAGAAAAATTCTTTGTCCGGTTGTGTCCGGTACTCAATCCGGTATGGTGTGACAGGCACTTTATGCACACTGGGACAATTCATCACCAACAACTAATTGTCAGTCAATTGTTCTGTTTCATGCCTAGGAAACTTCCCATGCTAGTTGCAAATAGACAATGGCCGAATGAGTTGAGCATCCGTGTCCTGTTTTGGGGGAGATCTGGGGATCCGAACCCCATGGGTTTGTGGGTTAAAAACGCTTGTTGAATCAAACCAATGACTTACAAATTGATACTTATCGCTTCCTAGTTAGGCGTTCGGCATTATTAGGATAGGGCAAGGACTGGTTAGCCCAATGTCAGGATAATGTAACTGAGTGGGATACCAGGTCATGCCACTGATGGCCTGGTCTCCCATTCAGGCAGCACTATAAAGTCGCAGTGAGTGCATACTGTCACAACTCGGTACCCGTCCTGATATGACCTTAGATGCTGCTAGGACATAAAACAACAACAAACAAAACTGGTTATGGTAAATAGCGGTACTATATATAGTTGCATACACACACACATTTATTCAAGGCGTGCGCCTGTATATAATATATTCGCAGAGAAAAATACAGCCCATACACAAATAAATATAATTTTAGTCATATATGTAGGAACAGTGAGCAGGTAGAGAGTGGTTTTTATTAATATTTATTTAATGAATTCACTAATTCATATAAAGGTAATGCAGTTTTTACGTGGTCTGCAAGAATAACGTAGAAACGGGAACGCAGAAAATAGAAACTAATACGAAATATAAAGGTATTTTAATTTTGAAGTAGCTTTTCGATAAGATTGAACACTATATTCAGAGCACAGCGCCTACCGCGAACGGTATTCTCTTCAGAGAAGCGGACAACATTTTGACGTGATTTCTTATGACCGAGGCAATATTGCCATGTCACAGTAGTTTCTGCCAAAATGCAGTAGTGTGTCTGACACATTATTCAGGGATGAAAGTGGTCTCAGGGGGAAAAAAAGCGGAAATGCCGATATTCTCCCATAGGTTTAGCAATGTCAGTGAATCGCGGGAAAATTTCCAGAAGTGGAGTTTCATATATATATATTGATATACATACGCTCAGTGATAGTGCTGCACCGTTTGGAGCATTTATTAGTAGTGTACGCTGATAGTGCTGCGTCGTCTGCACCGCATAGTAGTATATGCTGATGGTGCTGCAGGATTGAAAAATCCCGGAAATCCGCGAAATGGTGGAGATTTTTCATCCCTGATTATTGTCGGAGAGGGTGTGTGTGTGTGTGTGTGTTTGTGTGTGTGTGTGTGTGTGAGGGTGTGTGTGTTTGTGTGTGTGTGTGTGAGGGTGTGTGTGTGTGTGTTTGTGTGTGTGAGGGTGTGTGTGTTTGTGAGGGTGTGTGTGTGAGGGTGTGTGTGTGTGTGGGGGGTGTGTGTGGGGGGTGTGTGTGTGAGGGTGTGTGAGTGTGTGTGTGTGAGGTGTGTGTGAGTGTGTGTGTAGGGTGTGTGTGTGTGTGGTGTGTGTGTGTGTGAGGGTGTGTGAGTGTGTGTGTGTGTGTTATTAAGTGACTTTTCAATAAGATTGAACACTATATATTGAGCGTACAGCGTCTACTCTGTACGATACTCTTTATAAAAAGCAGACGACATTTCTTCGGACATACGCAATAATGCCATGTCAAAGTAGTTTCTGCCAAAAATTCAGTCGTGCATGTGACACACTGTGTGTGTGTGTGTGTGTGTGTGTGTGTGTGTGAGTGAGTGAGTGTGTGTGTGAGTGTGTGTGTGTGTGTGTGTGTGTGTGTGTGTGTTTAAAAGCAGACGACATAACATTCCAACAAGTGCAGACGACACTTTGCAACAGGTCCATCCTCGGGGCGGTCCGACACGGTCATATTCAAACATACACGGACAATCAGCGTGTGGCGACAGACAGGGGGCGCCACGACACAGGACTCTCCCCTTCAACAAGTGTGCGTTCCTTTCTGCCCACTTCGCACACTTGTGAGAGAATGAGGATGGGCGACGGGTTCAAGACGGATCATAAGGTATTGTGAGAGAAAAAATTTAAGCAGGAGGCGGAAAAGAAGAAGAAGAAGAAGAAGAGGTCCATACTATATGAAGAGGGAGCATGAGCGGGGAAAGTAAGGATTTACCAGGTACTAGGACAGTGACTGAATTTTCTACTTGCCCGAGTGGCAAAACTAATTGCCAAAGTCAAAGTCAGCCAATTGAAACTGAAATCGGCTACTGCAGATCAGAACAAATAATGACTTGCCCGTTCGGACAGGTCACCGAGAACTTCACCTGCCCGACCGAGTAAACTAGCTGCCCCATGCAACCGGGCAGTCCTTATTGTCCTACACTGTCTACCCTCCCCACCCCATAACTATAAAAAATAAATTCCATTGCACCCCCCGCCCCGAAAAAAGAAGAATACCTAATCCGTCCCGCGTATGAACAAAAATTCACTTATTCGGGCTTGTCCGGTTCAAGGCCTCTCTCGCGTGGAGATTATATTCTGTGCGCACACTCGCGATGCGCATGCGCAGACAAAGCGCCTCTTTCTGCGCGCGGCGCGAACAACAAACATGGCCGCACACCCGTGGGGTGTTGACATTCAACAAGCGCTACTAGGGAAATACTGACACTTCAGCTTTCCACCCTGGCACGTTCAACCCCCCCCCCCCCTCCTCTCCATCTCTCCCTCACCCTCCTCTCTTACTTACACGCCATCTTCACTTCGAAAAAGCTGTCTGCACCCCACTCATTAATAATAAAAAATGTACCCACCCACCCCTTACAAAATTGTCAAAACTGGCTATACAACAACAAACCGAAGTGGATGTGTGACTGCATTTGTTGGGCTATGGTTCCCTAGCGCTGGTGGTGATGATGATGATGATGATGTTGGTGATGATGATGATTATGATGAAGGAGAAGAAAGGCACACTACATTTTCTATCTCTAACATAAAATGTAAACAATTCACATCACTTTGTGTATTTCCTTCTCCCTCCACCACCAGACAGGGTGGCCAAATGAGTTGAGTGTCCATCTCCTGTTTTGGGAGATGGAGGGGGGGGGGGATTCCGAACCCATGAGTTTGTGGGTTCGAACCCTGGTCAAGTCAAACCAATGACTTAAAAATTGATACATGTCGCTTCCTATCCAGGCATTCGCCATTATTAGGATAGGGCAAGGACTGGTTCACTGAGTGCCAGGATAATATGACTGAGTGGGACATCAGGTCATGGTGCTGGCAGCCTGATTTCCCAGTGGGGCAGCACTATAAAGTTGACATAAGTGCCACTGTCACAAGTCGGTACCCGTCCTGATATGGCCTTAGATGTAGCTAGGACGTAAAGCAACAACTCTCCCTCCACCTCCCCCAGTTGTAGAAAGCGATCGGCGAATTTCTAACAGAACGCGCCCGTTTAAACTGCCGCATACATGCAGCAGCATTCGCGACCCCAAAACCCTGAGCCCCCCCCCCCCCCCCCCCCTCCTACTAGGTGTGTGCATATATATATATGTGTGCATGTGTGTTGCGTGGTGGATGTGCTCGCCTTCTTCAGTGTTGAAAAGGAGGTAGACTCCGGATTGTGTATGTGTGTGTGTGTGGGGGGGGGGGGGGGGGGGGGGGGGGGGGAGAGAGGATTGTGTTTGTTGGCAAAGCCAGCACGGACGGCTGGAGGGGAGGGGGAAGCCTGACGGTAAGGAGGCCGGCGTCCCGGCTGTAGCATCAGTAGTAGTTGCCCGGTTTGCCCCTAGGGGCGCCTTGGTGCAGTGACCCACAGCTCAGCCATCTCACTGTCTGGGAGGAACGCGCCCCAGGACTAGCTGGTACAACTTACAAGGCCGGGCCTTGCTCACCAGTACCCAGCCATTAGCCGCCCTCCCTACCCCACATACAACCACTATCACACACACACACACACACACACACCAGTGTAGAAGCTATCATATCCCTTCTGTTGGGACACCCCGTATGAAAAAAAAAAAAGGTTTTAAAATTGTGTATATTAAAAATGTTTAAATAAAGTTATTATATTTATTAAAAATGCTTACATCAAGTTATTTTAATTATTAAAAATGTTAAAATAAAAATTATAAAAAGATGTCGACTGTACTAAGCGATTACCATGACCATCTCACTAAATCATGTTTCAATTATAACATTAACCAGACATTGGATAATCCCCCCCCCCCCACACCCTCCCACATACACTTCTTAGTTTGGATTCCACTCTAGAAAACAGATACTGCATTTAAACAGTTGGGCACCTGCCTTCAGTCAATATACTTCATTTGGAGGGAGACAAAATCGATGCCATAGGAGACATGAAAATTGGCCCCCCCAAAATACTTCCAGTCCCAGCAAGATGGTACGGATCAAATCGCCACCATGAAATAAAATGTAAAAGCGCACTCAAATAAAACACTCGTCTTCAAAGAAAAACCATGGTTTAGCCTAGAAATTATATTAACTACTATTTTCGCATGTAAATAATGTGTCTATATTGTATATATCTGTTTATATTGCATACATCTGTTTATATTGCATATATGTCCTTACATTACATACCTGTTTATATATTATATTACATCCCGTGCTGACATGACATTAGATGTTGCTAGGACATAAAACAACAAATATTAAATTACAAATGTATAAATTTACATAACAAACATGTTTACATTCCAAATGTGACGAAAATGGGAAATATTGTGCCTAGAGCGGGACTCGAACCAGCATCTCTTTGCATTCCGGGCCAGTGTGCTAACCATTACACCACCTAGGCTCCCTGATGTCAAAACACTACCCACGCCTGCCTGTCTATGCGGCTCCTTGCCTGAGAGGTCAGTGCAGACCACTACAATACATATGGTGTAAACTTGGTAAATATATACTAATGCTAGGTACACACCTACCGTTTACGACTCGCGCACTAAAACTTGCGACCTGACCCGCTTAAAACTGAAAACGCCCCAATTCATTTTTCGAATCGCGAATCACAATCGTAAGGAAGCACTTTTAGCCCTAAAATTGAGTTTTAAGTCGCGAATCGAAATCGGTAGGTGTGCTAGGGGAGTGCACACCTCAAGACTTTTGGGCAATTTTAGATCAAATACGGTGGGTGGGTGCGGAAAAACGGTAGGTGTGTACCTAGCATTAAACTACTGCCCCGTCATGTTTGGTAACTTATACATGGAGAGGCTGCCGAGCCTCGTGTGCTCTCTCTCCCCGGAGACTCGCCGTCACCACGCGAGGAGATTGACGGACCCCTCGACACTTGCGGCCGGGGCGGGCCGGGCCGAGTGGGGCGGCGGTGGACGAGGAGAGGTGTGGCGCTTATTAGACTGTGACCACGACGATCTGCATCATCTGAGCGGACAAACCAACCAACCCAAACTAAGATAACCCCGACCGCCACCGACAGGAAATAAATATCACCAGCACGGGACAAAATGGCGCAAGCACACGGGTATATATGATACTTAAGGTTGCATAGTCCGATGAAAACATCACATTTTCAAAACCAAAAGAATTATCTAGATTTGATTCTACTTAGATAATGGTGTATTTATTAAACATTTGTTGCTACATTGAGGGAAGGTTGAGTCAATTTAATAGAACTTCTTACTGTAAAAGCCTATGGTTTTGGCGTGCTTGCCAAAATTAATTTTGCATGCTTACACTTCAAATATCTCAAAAGTTAGCCATTTAAAACAAACGTTACTTCAACTTAAAGTAAGGTAGATTATAGCGATCAACCTAATATATTTATCTCAGAAAATATCAGAAACTCAAAACCATCAGGCTATGTAGATAAAGGATTCACCCGGTACTCGCAGTCGCAGTACACGGGTGAATACCAACCATATATAAAAACGGTCGAAAAAGCGGGTTAACGAATTGAGAGCCTAATTTCACAATCTAAGAAGCAACAATTATTCTTTACGTATGTCTTATTGAGCCAGTGACAGTTGCTACAATCCACCACATCTGAAGAACTGTCTCAAGAGCAGCTAACAGGTCCGAGGCCTATTACAGCTGTATCCTATTGATTGATTGATGTGGCCCAATCAATCCCTTCCACCAGGACTTCCTTCTTATGTTCTTACTAGTTACTAGCGCATTCATTAATGGTTTGTTGAAAATGTAATAAATACTATTTAACTTACATATTCAACTTAGATTTCAGTACACCCATTAAGTATGTGTGGCTACATAGAAGGGAAACTACATTAGTTTAATAGAACTCATCACTACTGAAGCCATGGGGAGTCAGAGTTTTGTCAAGCATTCCAGAATTAATTTGGCATGTCCTACACTTCAAAATTAGTCATTTTAAAGCACTGTTACTTCAAATCTAAGTAAAGCAGATAATAGCAATCAAGCTTTTTTTTCTTGAAGATGAATAGACTTGTTTTCACCATTACAGTTTGGCGATAGAAAGCCCGAGCCTACACTTTTACCGACCGAAGGAATTGTTAAGCTCCCACACCACATAGACATGATATGAGAGCAACTGGCCTTTGCTGACACTGTGAGTTAGTTATACACAGCGGTGAAAATCCAAATCGAACCACCAATCTTCAGATTAGGAGTCCGACCTAGAAAAAAGTCAGACACTGTAACCACTCCACCACAGAGAACACCATGTATAATAATATATATTATATATGTACATGATATGATGTACACTGTAATACTCCACCTTCCGCCTAGTTAAACAAAGGAACACACTAATATAAAGTCTACATAACCTGCAGCTACATGAAAAACCACGGGGAATAAACCCAAAACCCTGACTGATCTGAAGCACAATGAATGTGCCTCTGTGAGCGTATTTGCCTAACTCTACCTGTATTTACCTGTCAGTATCACACACTCGGGGGGAGAGAGAGACAGAGAGCGATATGGCCCGGCTTGGCGCGCAACCCAAGCCCCGCCGAGCCCCCAACGAGACACGACCGATTCGCTTTCACGGTCGGCGTCTATGTCAGTTTGCGCGTACAAGATATCTTGATCATTGTCGGGGATACATAACGTACACCCAGGAGCTGCGTCTAACAGGCCAACTGCCGTGAGTTTTAATGACATTGGTTATCTGAGGCCGGGAGGATTTGTGCTACTCCTACTGCTGCAGGACCTCACATAATGTAGTGATGTACACCCGTCCTCGTGCAATGCCCGTGATACGACTGATAGTGTGTACAGTTTGTGTGTGAGGCGTAGGGACGGCTTTAACCGCTAGTCCTCATCGGACTACTAGCACTACTGAAACAGCGAAAGTCCCTTTTAACAGTTTGTATGTGAGGCGTATGGACGGCTTTAACAGCTAGTCCTCACCGGACTACTAGCACTACTGAAACAGCGAAAGTCCCTTTTAACAGTTTGTGTGTGAGGCGTAGGGACGACTTTAACAGCTAGTCCTCACCGGCCTACTAGCACTACTGAAACAGCGAAAGTCCCTTTTAACAGTTTGTGTGTGAGGCGTAGGGACGACTTTAACCCCTAGTCCTCACCAGACTAATAGCACTACTGAAACAGCGAAAGTCCCTTTTAACAGTTTGTGTGTGAGGCGTAGGGACGACTTTAACCGCTAGTCCTCACCAGACAAATAGCACTACTGAAACAGCGAAAGTCCCTTTTAACAGTTTGTGTGTGAGGTGTAGGGATGGCTTTAACAGCTAGTCCTCACCAGCTACTAACAGCACTACTGAAACAGCGAAAGGCCCTTTTAACAGTTTGTGTGTGAGGCATAGGGACGACTTTAACCGCTAGTCCTCACAAAACCAATAACACTACTGAAACAGCGAAAGTCCCTTTTAACAGTTTGTGTGTGAGGCGTAGGGACGAATTTAACAGCTATTCCTCACCAGCTACTAACAGCACTACTGAAACAGCGAAAGGCCCTTTTAACAGTTTATGTGTGAGGTGTAGGGACGATTTTAGCAGCTAGTCCTCACGGGATACTAGCACTACTGAAATGCCCTCTTAACACAGTTTGTGTGTACATTTGTGTGTGAGGAGTAGGCTTGGCTTTAACACTAACACTAGTAACAGCTTGTTCTCACCAACTAGTAGTGCTAATGAATTGGTTGGTTGTTGGAGTTTTATGTCCTGTCATCATCGAAGGTCAGGATGGGTACTGACTTGTGACAGTGCGCACTCAAGTCGACTTTACAGTGCTGCCCCACTGGGAGACTAGGCCACAAGCACCATGACCTGATATCCCACTCAGTCACACTATCCTGACACTGAGCTAACCAGTCTTTCCCCTACCCTATTAATGCCGAACACCGAATACCAAACTAGGAAGCAACAAGCATACATTTTGTAAGTCATTTGTTTGACTCGACCGTAAATTGAACTCCCAATCTCCTGCACGGTTGGCCTACGCTCTACCGATTCGGTCACCGTTCTCGGCACTACTGAGTGAAAGACCCTTTTTTTTTTTTTTAGCAGTTTGTGTGTGAAGCATAGGCTCAGCTGTAACAGCCAATTGTCCAGCTACTAGCACTACTGAAACTGCGAAAGGCCATTTTAATAGAGGTGCAACCCCTACATGGACATTCACTCCATTGCTCTGTGACTGTGTGCATGGCAGTTCTTGTACTAGTTACTATGACCTATGTGCTTCTTTGTTGCTGGTTTACATCCTAGCAACATCTAAGGTCATATCAGGACGGGTTATTATGTGTACACGAGCCTGAGGCTCAGGCAGAGTAATGCACTACTGCAAGGTTTCTATGTTTATCCAAAACTGTATTATATTTATAATTACAAAGACGCAATCCTAGATGGATAGTCACTGTGTCAGTGTGTGTGAGCATCCAAATTAACGTGAGATGGTTGCGCTTTATGTTGGTCATGGCCATAAAAAGTGACTAAAATATACGTCGATATTCAAATAAGTAAAGCCTCTCCAACCGACCACCTCCACAGATTGACCACTCCCATATATCGATCGCTTTATTTGGGTCCAAAACGATCACCCATACAATACCATTGTATTGGTTTAACAAAACAAAAACTCCCTAAACTGGACCGTTTAAAGTAGGTCCCACAGTAGGTCGATTCAGAGAGGTTTTACTGTAACTGCTAAACTAGGGATGCTTTAACATCTGTTACACTAGACACATATTATACATGTGTGTATAATGGGACACAGATGTACTATATATAGTATTATGTACTATATGCACTATTTAATTATATAAATAAACTCCCATTGACAAAATATTTAAAGCTGCATAGTCCAATGAAGCATCAAATTTTCAAAATCAAAACAATTATCTAGATTTGATTCTACATATCTAACTTAGATACTGATGCACTTATTAAGTAGGGAACACTGAGTCAATTTAATAGAACCTGTTACTGCAGAAGCCTATGCTATGGCATCAGAGTTTTGGCGTGCTTGCCAAAATTATTTTTACATGTTTGAATTTCAAATATCTCAAAGGGTAGCCATTTCAATTAAAAGTTACTTCAAGCTAAAGTAAGGGAGCTTATATAAGTTATAATGACCAATTTAATATATTTATCTCAGAAAAATATCAGAAACTCGAAACCATCGGACTGTGTAGCTGCCGCATTCATAGGCCATCATAATAAATAGTTTGAAAACCAAAAACAAATAAAGGACTGCAAAACCCGTGCGAGTAACCTAAACAGATTATAGTCACTAGTAGTATAGTCCGATTCTGAGGTCAGGCCCTGTGTGTGCAAAATCTAATCGAATCAATAGTCAACACTATACTCTCTACGACTCTCGGCTTACCAAGCAAGGCACGCGACTGACGGAATGGGGAATTTAGGAGTGTCGCAGTGAAGAGTAAAAAATCCCAAAGGGATCCTATCATTTAGGACCTACATCATAGCATTCGGGGCTTTGAATCTTCACTACTGCTCCTACTACTACAGCACACTATTTCCAATTCCTCGGGCAACATCTGTGACATGTGAGAGAAACTGGAGATCAATTCAAGAAGGGGGCTGGAGGAGGCAGAAGACGTTAAGTCTTATGTCTGTATAGTGTATAGTGTGGTGCACTACCAACTATCCAAGGGCAAGGTACCGATTTAGTACCTCCTATGAGTATGACTATGTTATTTGTTGTTCAAAATTCCTTTAAATTCCCGTAACTTATAATGCATAGCCATTAAATCAATGGTTGATTTGGTCTCTAGTAGTACTAGTACTACTAGGTAGAGTCTACCTAGTAGTACTAGTACTACTACTAGATGTATCCCACCCCTCGCCGTAATCATATTATCATAATCATCCCATCTGTTCGTTGATGAATACAAAATAGTATGTATTGTCCATCGAAATACATGTTATAGTCTAGACTATAGCATCTATTTAAATATAGATAGCATAGATGCTATCTAAATCATATCATAAACATTCCACCTGTTCTTTGATACTAATGCTTGTAATGGTCTAATCACAACTGACAAATCTAAGCAGAAGACAGTGCTACTGCTAAGTAAGTATAACAGTAATACTATTATAATGCATGTAAATTATTGTAATCCATTCCACTGTGTTCACACTACAGTATGAGTGTATCCTATTTTTATAATTCTATAGTATAGGCCGCGCTCAGAAAGGACAGGTCCATTAGCTATAAATTATAAGTAGGAGCTTAGGGCAGTGCATGCCAGCCCGCACTTATAACCCACACTGATCACAAATGCACAATCCTTTGCACTGAACAGCGTATTAGTAGGCTGAGGCTAGTCACACAGAAACTGATAAAGCACTATTCCCGAGGACTCCGACGGGGAGGCGGCCCGGAGCCGGCCGCCCAGACGCCCGGGGCTGCGGGGGGCAGAAACACCATCCTCAACACCTGCACTGGTTTCACATTAAATTTCTCCCTCACACACCGCCTATTAAAACTCCCTGGCAACGCACGCCACACGGAAGTAGGCCTAGTACTAGGAGGCAGGGTGTTCATCCGCTAGTTGTAATCGTAAAATCCAGCTGAAACCAACCAACCAACCAACCAAGTGAGGCTTGAGTGATCATTCATGAGCTTTTGTCGTACTCACATTGGATTTGAATTGTTCCAGTGAATCGGCGGTAGGTTTATGCAGTCCACGGCGACGACCAGTAAGAACGCCCACCACAGAAGCAGTAACAGCCACGGCATGCTGGAGCTGGTACTATTCCGTAGGCAGGAACGTGGGTCACTCAGCAACATCGGGCAGCCACATGAACTTTCATCGACGTAGAATCCTGGTTAAAGTAGAGACTTGACAAAGTTGAGGTAGAGAGGAGGGGGAGACGGCGTTGTTGTACGACCTGCACCATACAGGCATCAACCCAGACTGACTGAATCGAGCCCCTGCAGTCACGTGGGGGTTGGGAGTGAGTGAGTGGTGAGACGCCCGGTAGGGGGCGCGTGTGTGCAGCGTGGCGCCTACACTGGTGCCCCTGTGTCTACTCCCCTGCGGTGAGGCCTGAGTAGGCCGCGCTCCGCGATGAAATGCGACGCGACCAGTGTAACTCCGGCGTTGTGTTTACATCTGACGACCGACTGCCTCCTGAAGTCCGGCTGCCTTCACTCCAGCAATGCAGGCTAGGACCGCCGTGTTGTTACGTGATCTTTTGGGGATGGCAAATTATGTATATAACATATTCCTTCACAAACATGGTTCATGTGTGTGCTAATAAATGATAGACTACAATAATAACACTGAAAGTCTTCACTGGGTCGGTGCAGCCGTAGGCATATACCCACTGGGCGAGTGGCAGTGTGTAGGCGTTGGCCGTTGCGCCAGCGCATGGGTGTCGGGAGCGGGGAAGGAGGCCTCCTCGCTCTGCCCGCCCGCTGTAGCAATCAGGGACGGTTTACAGGCATATATCAGCCATTTAGAACGAGATATATCACTCATATAGCATTTAATTCATACGTGATCTATTTGGGCATTCTAAATGGGGTATTAACGTGCCAGTGTCTGTGTTTCTCTCAGCTTAACGACGCCAGTCAGCTCCCAACAGGTGCCCGCCCGAGGTTATGTTTTGATTGGCGAAAAAGTTCAGACTAGGTCAAGCTAAATAGGTCACGTCTTAACCAATGAGAACGCTCTGTTGACTTCACCGCCGACACCTCCACAGAACTTCCGTCCAACATGGCAGTGCTCACGAAGAACCTAGTTTCTGCCCGAGTTTTACCATTCACGATGGATTTCTGGGTATTTCGAGGAGTTTTGATTGTATTTGCACTGACAGCTTCACTGGCTAAACAAAAGAACGCACAGGATACGTATGACACCCTGTACAGGTCTGGTGTCGACAGTTACAACAGCGGAAGATGGTTCGAGTGTCAACAATTTATGACTTCAGCTCTAGCCGATCACAAAAAGTATCACAATGTTTTGACAGATTGTCGTCTGAACTGTCAAAAGGAAAGCACTACTAGTATCAACACAACTTTGCACATGGATTTGGCATTCTTCGACATTACTCTGAAACTGTCAGATTGCATTCGAAGATGCAAAAAGGAGAAATTAGAAGGAATGCGTACGGAGGTTGTGGATGCCAAAATTGAGCAGGATTTCAAAAACTTGGAACCTTACAACTATCTGCAACTCTGTGCATACAAAGTGAGTTTAAAGTCATCATAGATGTTGTCTTGTATTAACCCAATAACTGGTGGGTCTGCCACCTGTACAACTTACACAACACGCTGCAGGCTATCTACAGTAGTTGTCCTACATCATGCATGCAAACCGGTTTTCAATTGAAATAATCATGTGGGCGGGGAGGGAGGCACACCACAACTCCACCCGTGCAACACCCCACGTAGGCACCTTCTAGTATGGCACTGTATGCTCCTAGTCGTAGTTCCAATTGTTGGTGTCCTAAATATTTATTTACACGCTGGCCTCCATCACTGGAGGTCAGACCTACAAATAGACATCAAGCATTTTTCCCCGTTACTCACTAATTAATTGAAGCATTCCCAATTGTAGCGTTTCCCCATTAATACACATTTGAGACCCTCATCCTATTAGTCCTAACTATTAACATCCCAAGTGGCTGATTGATTGAGTGAACGCCATGCTCCGGGTATGGTTACTTCAAGAAGTATGGTCGACGTGTCAAGAAACCTGGGTGGAACACTTGGGGATACCATTGAACTAGGCCAGCAGTCTGACTCTGAGCTGGTAAAATAGTGGTGGGTAGCAGAAACCCCAGGTTCACGCCCACGATATTTATAGCACGCGCTGCCTTCTGGGCAGAACCCAGTCCGCTGACCAGTGGAAATAGAAATAACAGCCATATAATAAGATTAAATATTGACGCTGAATGTGTTTCTTTTAGTATGTATATCTTAGCTTAATGATTTAATTCAGGGGAACTCACAATTTGGAACAGTGCCCAGTTAAGTATAAATACGTCGAGGGCAGAGGCGCAGATGCTATGTATCAGTGTTGTGGTAATGTGAGTAGGGAGTATAGCAGGTTCACGTCAAGTGATGCTAATCTTAACTGTTGACCTCCCTCTCGGTCTCTATCCATCCCCGGCACGCTATACTTCTATGACATTTCCCCATTAGCTCCGCCCGAACGGGAGAACTGAACATGTCTGTTGTATTCTCTCTATCACACAAAGAAACAAACAATTTTCCATTCAGTTAACTTTTAGAAGAACATTTTCTCCTTACGGCGGCATAGTCCGATGAAAACATCAAATTTTCAAAATGAAAACAATCATCTAAATTTGACTCTGCATATTTAACAGGTACACTTTTAAACATTTATTGCCACACAGAAGGGAATACTATCAAACTATGGCAATTGAATAGAACCTGTTCACGCAGAAGCCTATGGCATGCTTGCCAAAATTAATTTGGCATAGTTTCACTTCAAATATTTCAAAAGTTAACCCACTTCAACTAAAGGTTACTTCAAACTGGTGTTCTCTGTTGTGGAGTGGTTAGAGGGTCTGACTTTTTTCTAGGTAGGACTCCTAATCTGAAGGTCAGTGGTTCGATTCCCCATGCCCCCCCCCCCCCCACCTCTGCCAATTTGGATTTCCACCGCTGTTTATAACTTACAGCGTCATCAAAGGCCAGTTGATCTCATACCATGTCTATATGGTGTGGGCGGTTAAAAACCCCTGGGGTCGCTAAAAGTGTAGGCTCAGACTTTCTATGGACAAACTGTCTAATGGTGAAAACAAGTTTATTCAGACTTATCCATGACAGGCAGCAGTAAGTTATATAATTGATGAACCTAATGTATTTATCTCAGAAAATGTCAGAAACTCAAAAGCATCTGACTGCAACATTAATTACACGCTTTGGACATACATTAATTAATCGGGGAATGATTTTAGTTAGGATAATGATCATTTCTCCCCTCTTGACTTCCTCCCCCACGGACATTAAAAAAAATCCTCACTTTTGATTTGAAATGTTATAATTATATCCCAAGAGGTTGTCAGAAAATGTAATCATGCTCACTAAGGTGCACATGGACAGAGTATGAGTAGAATGAATTTTATTCCACCAATTTCAATATTTAAGATGATATGAAAATTGGGAGAGAGAAAATAGAGTCGCTCTATTTTGGAAGCGGTCTTTATCTTATTTTTATTTTGTAGGTAAAAAATGGTTCATATATTAGCTGAGGAATTATATTACCACCATTACAGTTAGTATCCCCATCTTGGACATTTTAATCACCCTGTGTCTATTAATATACTATAAAACACTAAATTAGCATATCACTATTAACTAATTGATGGAAGGTGTTGGTTCTTAGATCTTAGCATTAGTAATCATAATCAACTAATCGAGGTTTGTGTGTTAACACTCTTCTTAGTGACATATAGATGGCAGCGTTGGAAATAAGAGTTGTCTGGGGAAAATGAAAATTCAGACGGGCAAGTGAAAACACACCCGACTTGTCCAGTGGACAATTGATTTTTTTTGCTTATTTCTGTCACTGTATATTTATATATCATAACATCTGCGTTCGAAATGAGAGCTCGTCCACTTGTCTGGAACAAGTGAAAATTCAGATGGACAAGTGTAAATCACACTAGACTTGCCGGGTGGACAAGTGCATTTTTTTGCTTATTTCTCTCACTGGATGGGCATGCACACATGCTCGGCTATATAGCAGTATAAGATATGTCAGAACGTGTGTGATTTCCGGTGTGTATAACCTATTTATTAGCTGTTTTATTGCTATATTTTCTATAGCTAAGTGTGTTTCGGAGCGGGACGAGGCCTGAATAGATTGCTTCCATCAAGGTCAGGCGATATTGTGTGCAAATGTGCAGATTGTCTGGTTGGAGAATGCTAAGGCCAAAAAGAAAAATATTCATATTTAAATTTTGTGGGTCGGTAGGTTGTTTTTAACCAGAAAATCTTTTATAAATTTAAAAATAAATAAATTGTCACTATTATCATTTCAGTACTATTAGTATTACTAGGCTATACTGACTTATTAAAGCAAGCGGGACACTGTTCAGTTCCAGTGATAGGCGTTCCCTCTGTCAAACTGTATCGATACTACTATCAGATCTGAGTTCGATCGGACCACGTAAGAGTGCAATTTTTCTCTTTTTCTCAGAGCGGAAAAAGAAAATCGAGTCGGGGGATTCTAACAGTTATTCGGCAAACAGAAACATCAATATATTTTTGTTAGGCTTAATTGCTGTAAATTCTGGTCTGGGTTAGTTGCAAGGTTCCTGGTCTGCATATCCACATGCACTTCTGGTAGTGGTAATGTCTGAATGGGAAGCTTCCAAACAAGTTAGTGAACCACCAGGCGCTGTGGCCGAATAGGTAGAGCACGGGCCTCGCGTGCGGGAGACTTATAAATGACATATACAATTTATACTTGGCGCTTCATAACTTGGCACTCAGCATTAATAGGATCGGGCAAGGACTGGTTAGCTCAGTGTCAGGAGAATGTGACTGAGTGGGATATCGGATCATAGTACTGGTGGCCTGATTTCCCAGTGGGGTAACAATATAAAGTTACCATGAGTGTGCACTGTCACAAGTCGATATCCGTCCTGATATGACCTTAAATGTTGCCAGGACGTAAAACCTCGAATAACTAACCAACAACTCACTGAACTAAACATACCCTCCTGTGTACGTACACTTCCTGTAGCTCATATTTACATGTTTGGTTCTTGTGGTATTATGTCTTAGCAACATCTAAGGTAATATGATGGGTGTAGACCCGCTAAGGACGACACAAGAACGGATGTGGATAATACAGTTTATTATTACCATCTGAATACCGTATCTGGCTGGCATAACCGCCGAATCAAATAAACAAAAACTTTTTCTCGGGTGAGCTGACCGGCGCGCAGGCCGGGTGCCTATCAGGCAGGCGCCGGGCCGGCCGAGCGCCGTGGTTATATACGACTACTGGCACGCCGCCTAGCGAGCAGCGGGCGCATAATGCTTAGCACGGAGCCGGCGCGTTCGAAACGCCCGAATATGGACCAGCTCATATGTACATTCGTCAATGCCCGCGGGTGCCTACACTAGCATATACGCATATATACTACCTGTAGACCCGCTAAGGACGACACAAGAACGGATGTGGATAATACAGTTTATTATTACCATCTGAATACCGTATCTGGCTGGCATAACCGCCAATGGCGCACAGCACCCCCAGCCAACTAATAACTCAACAAGGTCGAAGCGACTCGCATGTCAGCTAGAATCCGCTCAGGGAGAGGAGAAGCAATATAAGAAAACATAGCATCTGAGGACCAATCCCCTCTAGTCCTCAACTCCTCTAATGTCGAGCCCTGCATAGCAAGAAACGTACAAACCCCCCTGCGAAGCGAATGACAAGAAAATAACTCCTTCTGCAACCCGTGCGCACTCAGCGAAATACTTGATCGCACAATTTAAAGCCCGGTATTCCAAAGGCTTGAACCCACCGCTAGGTGATGGTACTTGAAAAGCCGGTAAAGCATCCAACACAGGGACCTCCCTAAAGTGCCTTTTAGTCCAATAGACTGCACATAACTTACGATTCATCACTTTAGCCACAGGGATCAACAATTCACGCTGTCTAAACTGGATAGTTTTAGTCCGCTTCACCGTAATTAACATCCCCCAACTGAAGAATTTAAAATCCTCCCTGGACAGGACGGAATCCGACCTCGTTAATTGACTCTTTCTTAACAAAGCTCTAAAACCTGTCAATAAGGCAGCGCGAATCGACACATGACCTATACTGCTCGACATAAAGGAGAAAATCAACAATAATTGTCCAGGTAAAAGCGGAGAAGCGCGTCTCACCACGCACCCTAGCTGTCTCTTCGCTCCCCCCAAAACCGTTTTGACCAAATGAGAGCTATAATTAATCGGAGGAGAACCTCTTGCTTGTAGAAAATAATTCAATGCTGATAAGTAATTCGTAATAGAGCTAAACTTCAACGATCTCGTTAACCAGGTAATATACAACCCCACCTGCACATCAGGGCATGGCAGGGGAGGGAATAACCCTTGGAATTCGTCTAAAAATGAAAAATACTTCTTAATCTGGGTCGAACGCGTGGCGCGACTGCTTTCTGAGTAGTAGCTCGACTGAAGCAGCGACATCTGACGCAACTCTGGCAAGGAAAGGGAAAAAATAAAGTCAAGCAAACAAATGCCTACAACACAGCACCCCTGCAGAGTCTACCAATCCAATCCGAGTCCTGCCCTCCTCTACAGTCCAACGACTCAAAGCGTCGCAAATCACATTCCTCTCACTCGGTACATACACTGAACTAATCTCGAAATTATATTCGCAAGAAATCCAAAATAATTGTCTCACCCACTCCATTATCAACTTACTCCTACATCTTCCCGATGCTAAAGCTGCACGAACAGTCATGTTATCCGTGACGAACACTACTGACTTGTCCCTCCAATGCTCTCCCCACCTTGCTGCAGCCGCCATCACCGCCCACATCTCACGCACATTAATATGCGCGTCATCGCAAATCTGATTAGAATATGCGTAATGATGCTGAACCGAAGACTCCAAGTCCTGAGACGCGTCCGAGTAAAAAACTCCGACGCACCAGTCGTCTCCGTGAAGTGCGCCAAATCCAGAGGAAGACGCGTCCGTATACACAGACACGCACTCTGCGTGGCTCCCCAATATGCGTGCATGGCCATTGAAACGGTCTACAAACTCTAACCACCAAGCTATCTCCTCCTTAAATGCACTATTTAATCTGAACTGGTAGTACGGACGCTTCAGTGTCCTAACGGCGTCATAGACCCGACTACAGAACGAACGGCCTCCCTTCACTACTGAAGCACAATGCGCTAGGCGCCCACCTAACCTCTCTAAATCCCGTCTCGTCGCCTTCCGTCTTCCCACAAAGGAAAGCAAATGGGACTTCAATTTCGACACCTTATCCGCAGGCAGAAATAACTTCATGCGCACCGCATCAATCTCTATGCCCAGGAACCTGGTGCACTGGGATGGAGATAACATCTTAGGGAAACTAACGAAAAAACCTAACTGTCTAAGAACTCTAACAATAATTAATTGTGAACGAACGCACGCGCTACAGCAAAATCGTCCAAGTAATTTATCACTTCCGACGCACGCCGGCGGCTACAAGCACGCACTACAAAGTTACTGATTCTTGTAAATACATATGGACTGGAGGACAACCCCATACACATACGGTTATCGACAAAAAAATGAACACCTGCACCAAAATCCCATTGCAACCCCTGTCGATTCCTATCGCTCGGATGGATCGAGAGTGCTCGATACGCATTTTTAATATCCACTACCGCCATGTAGTCCTGTGCCCGCATACCATCGACCAGGTCGTCGACGCCTAGATAAGAAAATGTCTGACTCACCTTGTCGACGTATGCGTTCACAGACCCACATAATGGATGCAAACAATCTACAACACAGCGTAAACCCTCACCCGTAGACTTCGGAACACAAAAAATATTGTGAATGCAAGCGGGGGTAACAGTCACATCAGAAATATATCCATTGCGTAATTCACAAGACAACTGTTCACCAATAAATTTATAATGCGCGTCAGAGCGAACTGCTCTATTAAATACAGTGTAATCAGCAACACAATCAAAATTAATGACCTTAAAGCCAAAAACCATACCTCTTAATATATAACTCCAATCAGCGTCATGTGACCCAAATAAAAATAATTCACAGAACGCACGACACGGGCGCAATTGTATAAGGTTGCCCGCGATGTAATGAGTACAATGACAACTCCCTAGAAAACATGCATTCATCACACGAAAATCAACAGCAAAATCGTCATCGCGATCATCAATGGCATGAACAACAAAACAATTCAAGTCTACTGTTACAAACAACCAAGTACTCATTAAATCAATCCAATTAAGTAAGCAAGTCTGCCAATCAATGTCTGCAATGCCACATTGAGCATTGTCCATTGTAACGGGGCCAGAGTGTGCGGCATAACTGACTTGAGTTGCAACGCCCCCTGGCCCGTCACGACCAGTCGACCAATCAATCAGCGGAGAGTGCGTGACCCGACTATCCTGAGCCGCCACGCCCCCTGACTCGCCTTGACCAATTGAGCAATCAATCAACGGATCCGCCCACCTCCGGTCCTCATGAGCGTCCATTGACTTACTTTCCTCAACACCGGTGCGCCCGACCCCACATCAATCTTTCCTACATTTGTCACGCCGGTGCGACTTCGCCCCGCACTTGCCGCACCAATGGCCGAATCGACATGTCTGTTCGTCCCTCGAACACCCATCCTCACTATTGAAACCATAACACCGTCGCACACCATCTTTCGTGTACTGCTTTGACTCGTTTCCTTTTTTCGACTGACTATAAGTGTTCGTCTTTAGACAATCAAATCCATAGTATCGCAGAGTCAGTTCAGAATTCCCCGGGTTAAATGCCGAATAACCGTCATCCGCTGCCAAGCGACGAACACCAATGTCATAGTTCACATGCGCAGCGTTTACAAATTTATCAGTGTTAGCTCTACCCGACAGATAAGCGATATGACGAACAAAATGCTTATAGTCTCTAATGTTCGAATCCTTAGTATGCAGCATCCAGTGACAGTTCGCCTCAATGAGCTCATAACAGTTCAATCTACGAACAATTTTCTTATCTTCTGTGAAGCGCTTTATGGACCACTTACTTCTAAGTCGCCTCTCGCGACTACGCGTCCTGTCTGAGGACGAAGACGATGAACAACTGCGGCGCCTATGGCGCCTCAAAGGACTCCTGCCCCGTCGCAGCTCCGACTTGCATGCCTCCAGCACCGGCGTCCTCGACCGCCGGTGCGCACCTGGCGACCTTGACTCCCGGCGCTTGCCTGGTGAGGCGGTGCGGTCCCTGCACGCACCCACCCCCCCCCCCCCCCCCCCTCTGTCGCCCGACACGCTCCGACCGCCGGCACTGGAGACACTCCGACGGCGACTCAACGAACGGCTCCTCCGCCGCCCCCTCGACACGCTCCCTCGCCTGCCGCCCGACCTGCTCCGCCCGCCACCGCTGTCCCGTGACGCACTCCTGTCCGCACCTCCCAACGACATTAATGATAGCTCTCTTTCAATCGCTATAGTCTTCTCCGCTATCACCGCTTTTCTCTTCTTTTTCTCCAAACCCCGCAAACGCTCAAGCAATGACCGTTCGTCGTCACTTAGCGGGTCGTCCGAGACGACCGGTACGACCAAACTAGCTTTAGCAGGCTCCAACAACTTTTCCGACTTCAATTTCTCCTTTTCCATCACTTCTTCAGTCTGACGCGTAGCACGACGCGTCCGAGCTGGGCGTCGAGTGCACCCGTCGTTAATGGGCGCAGGGTGTATGTAGCCACACGGTGCACAAAAGTCCTTCGGCATATGTCTAAAGACAATGACCGACAAGTGACAGCAACCAACCAATGAAGTGCGTACGGTGACAGGAGCGGTCGACCGCTGACAGCAGGCGGTGCAGACAGACTTTTTCTCAGGTGAGCTGACCGGCGCGCATGCCGGGTGCGTATCAGGAAGGTGCCGAGCGCCGTGGTTATATACGACTACTGGCACGCCGCCTAGCGAGCAGCGGGCGCATAATGCTTAGCACGGAGCCGGCGCGTTCGAAACGCCCGAATATGGACCAGCTCATATGTACATTCGTCAATGCCCGCGGGTGCCTACACTAGCATATACGCGTATATACTACCTATATTGATTTGTGACAGTGTCCACTTTTGCTGACTTTGTAGCGCTGTCCCAGTAGGAGACTAGGTTTTCCACATGACCCAATATCCGACTCAGTCACATTATCATGAGCTAACCAGTCACATCCCCATTCTTTTAATACTGAGCACCAGGGTAGGTGGCGACAAGTATAAATTTTGTGAGTCATTGGTTTGACTTGACCAGGCTACAAATGCCTGACCTTCCGCATGTGAAGCCAGTGCTCTTACCGATGCAACCACTGCGACCATCCGCACATGAGCCCCATGCTCTACCCATTCGGCCACCGCCCCCGTTAACCAGTCCATGTTCTATCCTATTAATGCTGAGCGCCAGGCTAGGTAGC
This sequence comes from Branchipolynoe longqiensis, assembly GCA_030323885.1. NCBI lineage: Eukaryota > Metazoa > Annelida > Polychaeta > Phyllodocida > Polynoidae > Branchipolynoe > Branchipolynoe longqiensis. The sequence goes on along the minus strand of CM059193.1, from coordinate 8,169,306 downwards.
GACAAGTATCAATTTGATAAGTCATTGGTTTGACTCGGCTGGAACCGTGGCAGTAGAGTGTCCACCTGTGAAGGTATGGGTCATCCGATCGATCATGCTCAGTGGACCCATTTGCAGTTTGGGCTATTTTCCGTTCCAACCAGTGGTCCACACCTGGTTCATCAAAGGCTGTGGTATGTGCTGTCCTGTTTATGGGGAAAGTGCATATAAAAGAGCTCTTGCTGCTTATCAGAAAAAGTACCCTATGTGGCAGCAGCAGGTTTCCTCCAAAGAAATATGTCAGAATGACCATATGTTTGACGTCAAATAGATGATGATAAAAATCAATGTGCTCTTGAGGCGTCATTAAAGCTGTATAGTCCGATGAAATCATCAAATTTTCAAAACCAAAACTATGATCTAAATTTGATTCTACATATCTAGCTTAGATACTGATGCACTTATTAAGCATTTGTCACCACGCAGAAGGGAATAGTGAGGCAATTGAATAGATTATGTTAACTGCAGAATGCTATGGTGTCAGAGTTTTGGCAAGCCTGCCAAAATTAATTTTGCATGGTTGCACTTCAAATATCAAAAAAGGTAGCCACTTAAAATAAAAGTTACTTCAAGCTAAAGTAGGGTACATTATAACGATCAACCTAATGTATTTATCTCAGAAAATTTCTGAAACTCAAAACCACCGGACTATGCAACTTTAAATAAAACAAACTTTTTTGGGGGGGAAGTCTGGGCTCTACCGATTCGTGCGGTCACGACGACGGGGGTGGGGATGGGGGGTGGGGTGGACGCCATGTTTAATCTACAGTTAAAGAAGAGCGTGGACGCCGCCTGGTGGCCGCCTGGTGGCGCGTGGGAGGTGTCACGCAAGCACGGCGTGTTGTGGTTTCAACTAACACTGATAGAGGCTGGTTGGTGGTCGGTGTTTGCCCGCCGTGTCATTATGGTAGTCACACTCGGCAACGTGTCGGCACTCCTGCACGAACACTGCGCACTCCACCAGCGCAGTCCTCTCCTTATATACATACAGGAGAGGACTGTATGTATATAAGGGACTACTTACTGCGTCTCCGTCGTGAGGCACTGCTGTCGCTCCTCGATCTGCGGTGTGAGGTTGCATCATACCTTGATCTTCTGTGCAATCGTCCGAAATCCAAGTACCCAGATGCCGGAGCTTCCCACCACGATCTCGACAGCTGTTTTGTCCATTTTGGCGGGAACAGTCATACGTTCCCCTCTGCCATGTTGGATTTTGTAGGCCCTCCGATTTTGGGCCTCCTGCTCCGCCCTCAAGTTTAATAGTCCCTCCTCTAGCTTCCCTAGTTTCTGAGCCCTCTCCAGACTATCGATCTCCTCTTGCGCTCGTCTATCCTTCTCGCTGATCGACAGTTCCGCCATTGTGGATGTCCCGTCACGCGCGCTATCCAACTCCTTCGCCATCCTCACCGCTGTACGCCTAGTAGTCCTGCCTGTATGTGACTTATTCACCTCCTTATTAATCACACAACTCTCCTTATCTTCTTGGTCGTGCTTTTCACCGCAATCGGTGCAATATACCATCTCTCCCTCCACCACAATCCAAGCTCTCGAACGCTCGATCCGACCAGTTTGAAATCTGGGCCAACAATGAACAAATATGGCAGACCGGCTGCCGAACCCGTCGTTTTGGTGCCACCTAGGGCAGTCCCGGGCTCGCAGGGAACAGTCATTGATTGGACAATATCGAGATATCCCTAACGAGCCAAATGCACATAATAAATTATTAATCGATCGGTAATAATTAATAATTATAACCATTTAATTCCGGCATTTATATACGCATAATATATTATACTCCTTATATTATATATGTTGTGGGTGGGAGATGATAATGGGAAATACCGCGCCTAGAGCGGGACTCGAACCCACATCTCTTTGCATTCCGGGCCAGTGTGCTAACGATTGCGCCACCTAGGCCCCCTGATGCCACCACACTACCCATGCCTACCTCAGTCTCCTTGCCTGAGACTGAGAGGTCAGTGCAGACCACTACACTGGTCCCCCCTGGATTGTAAGTCTTTTAATTCTTACAATGACATACATGCAGGCCTAGACTAAAACCTCTCTAACCGACCACTTCCACAGATCGATCACTCCCCTATATCGATTGCTTTATTTGGGTCCCAAACGATCGCCTATACAATACCATTGACAATACAAAAAAACTCCCTGAAATGGACCCATGGTCGGTCGATTTAAAGAGATTTTTACTGTGTATATTATTATTAATATATATATTAATATATATATATATATGAAGAGTTCAGGCTCAAAGCCGTGTAAATGGTAATCCAAAAATTTAGATGAAATCTGGAATCAAACCTTCAAAGGTTTCTCTTATTTTTTCCTTGTTCCATAATCATTTCATCACAAGAAAAGCGGAATTAGTGAGAATTAAAATTACCTTGGTAAAAATCTGTGATTTTAAATTAAATTGTTGGATTGGGGGATAGGTTTTCCGCCTGAACTCTTCATATATATATATAAGGGATGGCTGCGCCCTAGTAGGAGAAAGACACAAAGCGGGGAGTGGTGGAAGACACCAATTTTATTGACCGAGGCTCTGGCCGAGCAATATACCGCCGTACCTAATACAAAAGTTTGAAATCTAGGCTCATGTGACGCCAAACAGTGTGGAAAGGCGCATGACTAGGCGCTGGTGGCGCCAAACTCGCCAGGCAGGATCCGGCCTGCAGTACATTGCCTGATCAGGCGGAATGGACAAATAATAAATAGCATGCATAATAAAAGCGGAATAAATATCACAAGAATGCTCCGCCCCTTTATATTCATATAATACGTTATATATCACATATATAAATCAGAGGGGCCATGTTGGTTGGTTGTTGGAGTTTTACGTCCTGGCAACATCTAAGGACATATCAGGATGAGTACCAACTTGTGACAGTGCACACTCATGGCAGCTTTATAGTGCTGCCTCACTGGGAAATCAGGCCATCAGCACCATGACCCAATCCCGATATCCCACTCAGTCACATTTTCCTGACACTAAGCTAACCAGTCCTTGTCCTATCCTATTTATGCCGAGCACCAAGCCAGGAAGCGACAAATATCAATTTTGTGGTTTGACTCGACTGGGAGTTGAATTCAGGATGCTTCGGAAAATATACACACATGTGTATTTATATTCCGAAGCATCCTGGATGAGAGCTTGAGGGCGGTGGCCGAATCCGTAAATCGGCAAGGGAGATCGGGAGTTCAATTCCCGGTCGAGTCAAACCAATACATATAAAGTATATCTATATAAATTCGCCTCGAAGTTTCCAGAACCCAGATGGAGAAACCAATGCACCACAAAACGTCCAGTGGGAATCCTGGAACCTGACTATCCTACATGTGGTACTTGGAATTAGGGAAAGGCTAATAATGACAGGTCGTGAGATTAGCCTAGTTTTGTAGCAGCGTCCCTGGTTTAAGGCTTTCTTAAGTAGTTGTTCAAAGCCTGGTCTAATAAATCCACTAATTATTCCTTGTATGCTGCACTAAATCAGATGCACCGATGTCTAAGTTGGAGTTCAAGAATCAAATATTGGCCATTCTCTGAAACTGAGCACCAAAGTGTGCCATGGAAACTAAAAGTGAGAACATTCCAAATAATAACAGAAAAAATCCAAATAATAACAGAATCCATATTTGCATGAATGTTTGCATGTAGTGTATATGTCAGAGTTTAAAAAGCTATTTCACTTTTTGATTTTGATCGTATTCAGATTGCGCTACACGTTAAAATCATTTGTGTAACATCGAAATCAAACAAACAATGAGGACATCATTTTAGCATACACAAAAAATCCAAAGAATATTTTCTTGATTGCACCAGGCAAAAATGGTTATAAATCATTTGTAACAACCTACTTACTCAAACTACTTCATGTAGTCAAAAAACACACCTGAGGTATTAACCTTTTAAGCATAACCCTATAAGCTAACCACACTCTATCTAACAGAATAAACAAACCATTCTACTAACACTCACTCCATCTCAAAATGTTAACTCCAACAACATGATAGTTTTACAATTCACAACATAGGAGGCATACAAACCTATGAAGGGAAACTGCACCTAACCACTCCGTAATGTAAAGGTCTAATCAATACACATGTATGTATCAAGTGTGTAGGAATACAACATATAACTGCTATTTTTGTATGTGAATTGTCAAACTATACCATATGTAAGTCTTTGAATGTTTGATATTGTTATTTTAGCTGATTTGGGCTAGCTGCATATATTGTAAATAACTGTATTGTCACATGGCTGGAAGACCAGTGCCACGGCGCTGACAAAAGACTTTATTCAATGAATAAACTATATTTAAAACAAAAAAACAAAAAAATGTATTAGTTATTACAAGAAAAAAGTTTGGGAATTCTTTTTTGGTAAATGCATGGTGTCGATATGTAAATCTTTACTTTTGCACAAAATCATGCAAGTACACTTTTGATACATTTTGTCGGATAGATTAAATAAATGTAGTATTGCTCACATACTTTGCACAGAGTGGCAACAATAATTATTTCACTTGTTACAGGGAAAAAATAACAAATTATCACCATCATAACATGGAAACCAAATATATGGTGCCCATATATAACAGTAGCGGGACGTAGCTCAGGCAGTAGAGTGTTCACCTGTTATGGTGTCGGTCATCCTATCGATTCCTTCTCAGTGGATTACCCATTTGCAGTTGGGCTATTTTCCATTCGAACCAGTGGTCCACAAGTGGTTCATTAAAGGCTGTGGTATATGCTGTCCTGTCTGTTGGAAAGTGCATATAAAAGACCGCTTACTGCTCATTAGAAAGAGTAGCCTATGTGGCGGCAGCAGGTTTCCTCCAAAGAAATATGTCAGAATGACCATATGTTTGACGTCAAATAGTCGATGATATGAAAATCAATGCGCTCTGGAGGCATCGTTAAATAAAACAAACTTTCCTTTTTTTTCTTACAGTTGGAGAACTACGAAATGGCTGCCTCCTCTGCCTACACCTACTTGCTGGCTCACCCAAACCATCCACAGATGAAGAACAACATGCTCTACTACAAAGCCATGCCGGAAATTAAAGAAGAGTACTTCGTTGATCTGGAGGCAAAGGAATATCAGGTACGTCGATCAAATCACACATTCAAATTAGATATTATTCTAAAGGGAATGTGGTTCATAAGCATTGTGCTTCTTTCATTCTCCTTTTCTTCAAACCAGACGGGGCGGCCAAATGAGTTGAGCGTCTGTCCCCTGTTTTGGGAGATCGGGGGTCCGAACGCATGAGTTTGTTGGTTCGAGCCATGGTCGAGTCAAACGAAAGTCTTGAAAATTGATACTTGTCACTTCCTAGCCCGGCACTCGGCATTACTAGGAAAGGGCAAGGACTGGTTCGCTCAGTGTCAGCATAATGTGATTGAGTGGGGCAGCACTATAAAGTCACCATGAGTGTGCACTGTGACAAGTCGGTACCAGTCCTGATGTGACCTTCGATGTTGCTAGGACGGAAAACAACAACAAACAAGCAAACCTTTTCTTCATCCACTGTAATTACGTTTCGTGGAAAGTGTACTTGTATATATATATAATGAGGATGTTGAATCATTTAATCGAATTCATTTTCGGACTTATTGACCCTGCTTAAGACTATTTCCAGCCGCAACTTGCCAATTATTTTTTTTTGGTGGATATTTTTATTCGTCTGAATTGACTGGCTCATTCCACCATCATGCGAGGATAGTCTATTTTTCTTTGAGATTTTACATCCTATTTACATTTCGGGTCAGGGTCGATGGTTTTATTTCTGGATAAAGCCTGTTAATCTGCAAGCCTGTTTCTTCTGGAACAATAGGAAACCCCGGATTAAACCTGTTTGTTACCCAGTTTAATGCGGGTTTTTTTTCACCCTGTTTTTTTCCTGGGATTATTTTTTTGATTTCGTCCCTTAGTTCTTTTTAAAAATATTTTAAACACATTTTCTACACATAGCCTGGTACATACACATAAAATGAACAAGGCAAACCTACATGCTATTAAATCATAGACAGGTGGCCAGAACGGAGGGGGAGGGGGGGTGTAGCACTTCCCTGAAATTCCACACCGCAAAAAAAAACATCTTTAGTTACCAGTATGTTTGTATGAAGGATGTTTGTTCTTTAAATACATCCCCCCACTATCAATGTGTTTTTTGTGTGTGTGTTTTTTTGTACATGTTCCTCCACACCCCTCAAACCTAAAACCGTCTAACCCTGTGTATGGTCATGTCAGCACGGGTACCGACTTGTGACAGTTGCGTTGTAGTAATGCCCGACTCCGTTTTCGTGCCACCATGACACAATATCCCACTCAGTCACATAACATTATCATGACATTGCGTCAGCTAGTCCTAGCCCTATTCTTTTAAAGATAAACACGTGGAACAAGGGCTTGGGGGACTAGGGGAAGGTGCTGTGCACTACCATATATGGAGTGGTGGGAGAACACGTGACCTGTAGGCAGCGTCCCACCAAGACACTGCTAACCGGTTTGTGTTAAGACATGCGCAGTAATTACATGGCCTTAATACACACACACACACACACACACACACGCACACGCACACATATACACACACAATCACACGCACACACACAAGCGCACACACACATACACATACACGCGCACACAAGCACACCCACGCACACATATACACACACACAATCAGACGCACACAAGCGCACACACGCACGCTCACAGACACTCACATACACTCACATACACACACACAGTATCATTTATAGAACTATTTATAGAGCGTTCGTCTTCCGTTTTTAGGAGATCGTGGGATTCGTACCCACGGGTTCGAACCCTGGTCGAGTCAAACCAATGACATAAAGATTGATACTTGTCGCTTCCTAGCTAGGCACTCTACATTATTAGGATAGGGCAAGGACTGGGTGGCCCAGTTTCAGGATAATGTGACTGATTGGGATATCGAGTCATGATGCTGGCGGCCTGTGTTCCCAGTGGGGCAGCACTACAAAGTTGCCATGCGTGTGCACTGTCGCATGTCGGTACCCGTCCTGATATAACCTTAGATGTTGCCAGGATGTAATAGTCCAGCAATTGCACGCGCACACCCATACACACATGCGCACACACACATACACAGATACACACACTCACACACACATACACACACACTCATCATCATCATCATGCTGTCGGTCGCGATGCGACAAAGACTGCTTTCATTACTTGACTGCCGCTCTCCATTTAGCTCTCTGCTGTGAGAGTGATGTCCATGAGTAGGTCTTAATATCTCTCAGCTTCCGGTTTCTCTTGATGGTATCCTTGAACCGGAAACGAGGGCGCCCTCTCTTTCTGTAACCAGAAGACAATTGAGAGTAGAACATTTCATGAAAGCTGCCTGCAAAAGTGTTGAAGTGCTGCTGGCTTTTGCAAGTTACCAGCGGCACTCTCTCGGGGAGCAAATAGAGGTTTCACACCGGCAAGAACATGTCCAGACAGGCGCAAAACTATTTGTCCCTGCAGTGGCTGGTCGGGAGATGTTGGGAGTTCCTTACATCAACCGCCCTTGATGCTGCCACAGTGTCATGGTTTTCTGTTCAGGGTTTGCTCCCTTAGCCTTCGGTTTTGTCAAAAACCTATACTACACACTCACACACATACAAATATACACGTGCACACACACACACACATACACACACGCGCGGCACCAGGCACTATTTATATCATTCGCCCAGTTTCCTTCGTGGCGACATAACTCGGGCAATCTGCCGATAATTAATTAATTTATATCGGCCCCTAGTTGAGGTAGATCAGAATTGATGCCCCAGGCTTGTCTACTGCCCAGACTTATCTTGCTGTGGCTGAAATTGAAAGGGGTAGGTTTTGCTATTCCTCTCACCCAAAGTTACGTTGATAATCGACATTCAGGCCACATAGAATAACACTTTTTTTTTTTTTTACAGCGTGTGAAGAACATGGATGCCCCATTAAAATGAAAACTTCACTGTCCCGCAAAGCAAAAAGAAAAGAAAGGAAAAAAAGAAAGAAAAAAAGAACATTAAAAGAAAAAAAGGGAAAAAAGCTGTGGCCGACCATAATTGCCTTGTTTATCTAATGGATGGTCGTTCCTTCGGAAGGCTCGGTGGATTGTTAGTATTTCGCGATCAGATGGTCGGTGTGTTGCTATGACAACGCGCCGGTGGGAGTGGTCAGCGGGATCCTCTTAGAGCGGGTTCAAGGGTGTTGACTCAGTGTCCAGCTGCCGGGGTTTAATGATAAGATACTGGGCATGGGCCATCCTCCTCCTCCTCCTCCTCCTCCTCCTCCTCCTCCTCCTCCTCCTCCTCCTCCTACTCCTCCTCCCTCCCTCCTCCTCCTCCTCCTCCTCCTCCCTCCTCCTCCTCCTCCCTCCTCCTCCTCCTCCTCCTCCTCCTCCTCCTCCTCCTCCTCCTCATCCTCCTCATCCTCTTCCTCCTCCTCCTCCTCCTCCCTTCCCTCTCTCCTCCTTCCTCCTCCTCCTCCTCTCTCCTCCTCCTCTACTCCTCTCTCCTCTCTCCTCCTCCTTCCTCCTCCTCCCTCCTCCTCCTCCTCCCTCCTCCTCCTCCTCCGCCTCCTCTTCGTCCTCCTCTCTCCTCGTCCCCCTCCATCTCCTCCTCTCCTCCCCCCTCCCCCTTCTTCCCCTCTTCTTCTCCCCTTCCTTCTCCCTGTCCTTCTCCCCTTCCTTCTCCCTGTCCTTCCTCCTACTCCTTCTCATTCTCATCCCCCTTCTCCTTTTCATTCTCCTTCTCCTTTTCTTCTCTTCCCTCCTCCTCCTCCTTACCCTCTCCGCACACGCACACGCACGCATATTCCCATACCAGGTGTACCAAGAACTCTGAGAAAACCATATACAGTACAACCCCATTAAACCAAGTTCGGTTAAGCCAAACGATCGGTTACTCCAAACTTTTTCCGGCGGCCTGGCAAAATACTACCATTTATCATATAAAAAAAACTTGGTTAAACCAAAGTTGGTTAATCCAAAGTATCAGTTAATCCAAACAACATTGTCAGGCCCCAGGCCACTTCCGGTATGGTTAAACCAAACTTTCATGTGGTTTTGAGGTCATCCGAGACTTTTGTATATATAGGATAAATGGTAGTATTTTGACGGGCTGTCGAAAAAAGTTTGGATTAACCGATCTTTGGTTTAACTGAGCTTGGGTTATACTATATATACATAAAAAAAACAATAATCAAAGTGTCCACAAACATTGTATATTGCATTCTGAATGCCAAAGCCAAGTCAAAGTCGAAGCCAAAGCTCGGTTAAACCAATGATTGGTTAATCTAAACACGGTTAATCTAGGGTCCCTTCAAGTTTGGTTTAACGGGGTTATACTGTACATGTATATTGCCAGATCGGTTTGGTAAACAGCTCTGGATTCCCATGCGGAAGGTAATGCGTTCGAATTCACGCCGAGTCAAACCAATGGCATATAAAAAGTAAGACTTGTCTCTACCATGTCTTCATTACTGATATATCGACTTTCCCCAGGTGAAACACCACATACAAAGGTAGATGTGGTTAGCTGGAATCCATCGGGCAACCTAGATTAATTAGATATTCTAATGGTTAGAATGCTCGCTCTGGAATGGCAGAAATGTGGGTTCAACTCCCCAATCTCGGCATGTTGTTCCCATTTGTCACAGTAACATAAACAAACTAGAAAAGCGGAAACAACATTAAACACGAAGACCGCCATGCCCCATATGGCACAATCTGGTAACAACTTGAAAGAACAAACTAATATGAGGCCAGGGATAGGGAAAGTGTTCTAAAACCTTTTTGTGTTCTGTCAAGTATACATGTCGATATACTGTGTTAATGTTGCTAGTTAATTTATTTCAAATTCAAGTGGTTCCCGCGCCCCGTTTTTTTATTCGCGGGCTTTGATTGTGTATTTGTTTGTAAAACATTCTGCTTCCGCCGTCACTATAGGTGAACTCTCGCCGGGGTGTCTTGTTTTACTAAAGCATTTAATCAGAAGTCGCCATAAAAATAATCGTTGAACTGCCCAGTTAAGTAGTTTAGCTGTTAAGTCTGAGGATTTCACAACCAGAGGAATTCCTTTGTTTTGTCACCCACGCCCCCCTGCCCGACCCCGACCCCTTTGTAAGGTCAGGACCACATGTTGATTCTTGTCTATTAATGTTTTAGAACTATACACGGTTCGTACGTGTCCCTGAAAACCTGGAAAGTTCTGGAATCTGATAATTCAGAATTCCATCCAGACCTGGAATTTGGAAGATCTTTGAAAATCATGGAAAGTGGAAAATGAGGACTATTTAAAGAAAAAAACAATAACGTTATTTTTTATTCATAAATAACTGGGGGTGTCTTGCGTTTATGTTCTTTATTCATTAATCAGTGATGTTTTGTATTTGAAGTGATGTTTGTGGGTTTGTTATCCTGCCTCTTGATTTTTATATTGAATATATAATTACATTCGTTATTTTAAAGCAACAAGTATGACTCTATGATATTTAAACGGACATGATTATGTGATATCTTAAATGTCAGGGATGAAAGATCTCCACGATTTCGCGGATTTCTGGGATTCTTCGCGCCACACGATCAACGTATACTTCCAATAAAGGCTTCAAACGGCGCAGCACTATCAGCGTATACTACTAATATGTGCTTCAAACGGCGCAGCACTATCAGCGTATGCCAATATATATGAAACCCGACTTCCGGGAATTTTCCGTGAGTTCCTGACAATGTAAACCTATGGGAGAATATCCACATTTCCGCTTTTCTTCCCGGAGACCACTTTCATCCCTGCTTAACTAATTAATGTTTTATTTTAAAACCAACACGTGTGGTTATGTACTGTTTTAATTACTTAATTTGTTACTTTTAAACCAAAAAGTATGTTATATGATATTTAAATGGACATTTTAAAAACTGCGATTTTGTGATGTTCTAATTACTTAATGTGTTATTTTAAAACCAATAAGTATTGATATTATTATATGATATCTAAATGTGTCGCTCCTTCTCACCCCAACCCTCCCCTCCCCTCCCCTCCCCTCCCCTCCACTCCCCTCCACTCCCCTCACCTATTTTGATTATAAGGGTAATATTTTGAACATATGTATACATTGTGATGGAAATGTACCTAATGGCCCTGTCACATTACGACGCATCTCACCAATGCATAAAATCACCTTTTTTTTTTTACGTCGAGAAGCATAAAACTTTTCGGCGTGGGGGCAAAGTTGGACGTATACACAGCGTATGGCTAATGTACTCCCCGGGCGAAAATTGCTCAAATTATGCTTGCGGTATGTTCACAGAATGCCGGTGAACATTTTATACGTTATTCGATCGCCAGAACTATGCGTCATACGTTACTTAAATGACGCGAACACACGGGGGGAGTAAATGACTTTTTATTAAAGTCACTAAGGTTAATTATATTACAAACAACAAATGCACAATGTTAATGAAGTAAATCAACCTGATGCGCACATGCGCGCATGCGCGCTGCCCCAATGGGCGTAAGGGGCGCTAAGATAAGTAATAATAATATGTAATGATGTGTAAGTTCATTTGCCAAAGACTAAGTCAATATGCTGGGTGTTGAACCGGTACCTGCGGGGAGGCGGCCGCAGCCGGCCCGCTGTGTGGCGGGCGACGTGCCCTCCCCCCCCCTCGCGCGCCCAGTGTCCCCCCCCCTCTTGTTCAAAGGGTGGGTGGGAGAGGTCAAGGCTCGTCCTCTTGCCATCAGGGCAGCAGCCAGGCTGGGGGAGGGACGAGGCATGCACATCCGAGCGGTTGCTGAGCGGCTCGGGTTGCGTGGGTGGCAAGGCAGCGCGCGGCCAGAAGAGTGAGGGCAGTTAGGGGAGCCGGGAGGTGCCCCGGCTCGCTCCCTTCCCCCCCCCCCCCGACCCCGGCAATGTGGGTCGGGTATCCTTCCCCCCCAGCTTATCTTAACGAGGCCGACAAGGTCATTAGTCCTGGGCTATCGCCCGGCGCGGCGACCTCCGTGTTGCGCATTTAAACCCCAACGGCGAGCCGTTGGGCATATACGTCAAAACACACTGGAGAAACGCTAAACGTACGTTAGGTGTACATTATCCATACATTGTCAGTACGCGGACTGTACGTTCCCACTGGTTTTTTAAAGTAGTGCAATGTAGCGAACAACGTTTGACTAACGTACATCGACGTACGTCTAACGCATACATAACGTATGGCGGACGTAAAATCCACACATTGTCGAATGTTGTCCTGCGTCAAAAGTTTTGTGCATGCACAAAACTTTGCCCATACCCTGACGTGCGACACCGTGTCTCGACGAACGTTGACTTACATTGACATATACCAACTAGCGCCTAGCGCACGAGTAATGCATAACGCCGTATCCTGACGTAGCGGCAAAAAATTGCATACGTCGACCTACGTTTGCGCAATGCGTCGTAATGTGACAGCACCATTATACTAAGTTATAGTCTCATGCGACCACGTTCTCTGTGCGCTAGGGGTGGTCGTTTAAAGGCCCTGTCACACTACGACGTAACGACGTGAGCGTAGGGAGAACGTGAAAAACGTCGAACTTCTCGGCGTAGTATGCAAATTTGGGCACAAGTTGAACGTGGATGCAGCGTAGTTGATGAGAGCGTAACGTCGGTAAAGCATAGTGATAGCGTCATTCGACGAGAGAGGTCAACGTCATTACGCTCACAGAACGTTATGTACGTTATTCCATCGCCAGAACTACGTTACGTGACGTTACATACGTCATAACACAGTGGCGAAACCTTGGACGTACGTTGAATGTACGTTGGATGTATGTTCGGCATACGTTTTCCTGACGTTCCCATTATGCCGCATGGACGTTTCCACTGGCTTTAATGTGGGTCAACGTAGTGGAACATAGTGGAACGTAGTGAGCAGCGTTTGACTAACATTCATTTAACGTCATTGACGTTCGCTGAACGTGTACAGAACGTACGGCGAACGTAAACCCTTATGTTCGAGTTACGTCGAAAGTTTTGAACAGGTTCAAAACCTTGACGCGCGCCGACGTAACACGATGTAACGTGACGTAGCTCGACGTCAGTCTAACGTCATTCTGACGTCATCATAACATAACCCAACGTAATGACGGAACGTGAGCACGTCAGGCTTACGTTGGCTCGTTATGTCGTAGTGTGACAGGGGTATAAGAGGGGGACCACTGTACCATCATTCAGTACCACACCCTCAGCATTAGCTCGAGTAAGAGTAAATTGCCCATAAATATTTAGTAGACCTCAGACTGAGCCTGCTTGTCTTGGGTGTATTTTCTTTTCATTATGGTGGTTTAGAGGGTGAGCAATTCCCTAGTGTAACCTCACAGTACCTTATAAACACTTGGTTGGAAGACATGTTTTTATTCGGTCGGTTCGCGTGGTATTTAGGTTGAAATGGTGCCTTATCAGGTTAGTTCGTTATTGTGTAACTCACTGCTATAACCTTGTAGCGCGTTCGTCTGAAGTCGGCAATGGCGACGCAGATTAACCAAAACACACATTGTCAACATACCCTTGGCAAACTGATATATTGTCTAAGCTAGGATTGGTTGGTTGGTTGTTGGAGTTTTGCATCCTGGCAACATCTAAGGTCATATCAGGACGGGTACCGACTTGTGACAGTTCACATTCATGGCGACTTTATAGTCCTGTCCCACTGGGAAATCAGGCCGCCAACACCATGACCTGATATCCTATTCAGTCATGATATCCTGAAACTGAGCTAACCAGTCTTTGCCCTATCCCATTAATGCCGAGTGCCATGCTAGGTATCAATTTTGTATGTCATTGGTTTGACTCGATCGGGAATTGAACTCCAGATCTCCCGCATGGGAAGCTTGCACTCTACCGATTCGGCCACCGTGTCTGGTGTTTTTTGTGTGTTTTGTTTTGTGATTGTGGAACGCCGGTTTGTCTGGTATTTAGACCGAAATGGTGCCTCATCAGGTTAGTTGGTTAATGTGTATCTCATGGCTATAATATTGTAGCACATTCGTCTGAAGTCGACAATGGCGACGGAGATTAACCGAAACACACATTATCCACACTTGACTTCTGGGGGGTCCACAACCTTACCGACTGCAGAACTGCAGCAATATAGAAAGGCACCGATAAATCAGTCCAATCTTTGGTTTGAAGATTAATCTTCTGGTGGGGCGGTTGTAGAAGCTGGGGACATCTTTACAATCTATCAAACGACGAGTCATTGGCGTGGCCCCAAATCTCTGGTCTGGCGGTAGCAGAGCAGTCGTATTCAGTCAACAGCAGCAAGGGTTCAGGAGGAAGGGATGGGTAAAGGTAGGTTCAGCAGGTTCCAGCAACAAGAACAAAGCGAGAGAAACGATAAGGTAAAGGGCCCCAGTCCCACCCAAGCCAACAACTCCCTTGATCGGGGGGGGGGGGGGGGGGGGGGGAGAGAAGTAAGCCTGGTAGGAAAAAAAAGGGTAGAGTATAGGAAAGAGAAAAGAGGAGAGTTGAGTCAAAGGTCTCTTTGCTCTATGTTGACCAGCCGGTGAGCCAAAGACACAGACAGAGTAAGAGTAGAAAGTGAAATGCTGGCGGGCTCCCGATTATCCACATACCCGTGGTCAACTTATATATAGGCTATGATAGGAAGATGAGATACACCACAATCACCCACTCTCAGACCTGTCTACCCATATGATTTTTGCGTATTTTGTAACCACTAACCATTTTTATGCCAGAGTATGCCTCAGTACGAAGTCCACCTCTTAATATCTTTTATATAAAAAAATATTCTTTTAACTGGAGTACCCAAATATGAAATTTGCTATAGGCAGTTCTGCACTCTCCATGTTAAGCTTGTTTTATCTAATGACACCTCTAGACCACATCGATTTTTTGTCATCGGCTATTGGATGTCAAACATATGGTCATTCTGACATATTTCTTTGGAGGAAACCCACTGCCACCGCAGGATATTCTTTCCTACAGCAAGGGGCCTTATATATGCACTTTCTCACAGACGCGACAGCACATACCACAGCCTTTGATGAACCAGCTATGGACCACTGGTTGGATGGAATGGAAAATAGCCCAAACTGGAAATGGGTCCACTGAGCAGGATCGATAGGATGAACGAACCTTCACGGGGGGACACTCTACTGCCTGAGTTACGTCCCGCTCTCGCGCTCTCCATTTTAATCACATAGTGACAATTATATGTCATAAGGCAAGCAATCTCTGGAGAAAGCTGCTTCATCCCCCACCCCCCACCCCACCCCCCACCAGGGACAGAACCATGCGCGTGCCGGGTTTTGTTTGTCCCGGAATGCGCGCGCAACTCCCCCCCCCCCCCCCCCCCCTTCCTGTCAGACGCCAGGGGCCGAGTTGGCGCTAGTGGCACCGCCGGCGGAACCTTTCATAAGTAGGATATTGGAGCCTGTGCTTTTTAGTCGGACTGTAATGACCTTGATTTGACGAGTGACTCATCTACTCAGATGAGCAGCTCAAATAGGTAATTCTGCCATCTAGCGAGCGAACAGTGCATAATATCCGGTGATGCTGGATTTCTCCTTTAAATAAAATATTTGTATTAAGTTATCGAGGCACTCAAGCTGTGACCTATATATGCATGTAGAGCTTAATTTGTATTGGGTGGTCTTTCGAATGTATAAAGTTTGAAAAGTGGCCGGCCGGGCGGTTAGATTCAAGGGAATGAGACGGAAGACGGGATGGCTGAATGAGTTAGAGCGTTCGTCTCCCGTGTTGGTAGATCGTGGGGTCGTAGGTAAGAACCCTGGTCGAGTCATACCAATGACTTAACAATTGATACTTGTTGCTTCCTAGCCTGGCGCTCAGCATTATTAGAACAGGACAAGGACTGGTGAGCTCGGTGTCAGGATAATGTGACTGAGTCGGATGCCAGGTCATGGTGCCGGTGGCCTGGTTTCCCAGCGGGAGAGCACTATAAAGTCGCCAAGAGTGCGCACTGTCACAAGTCGGTACCCATCCTGATATGACCTTAGATGTTGCTAGGGCCTAAAACAACAACAAACAAACAATGAGATGGAAGAGGAGAGACCGATCAGAGTTGGTGGTGTATCTCAGGTGTTGGTTTTGTGTACTGTTATTTATATTGACATAATACATTATATAATACACATACACACACACACACACACACATATATGATTAAAGATAAACCCTTTATCGCTGGTAATAATGTCTATAGTGTCCTGCACTCCCCCCCCCCCCCCCCCCTGACTGGGTGGGGGTCGGGACCCCCATCATGCACCGCCCCGCCTGCTGCGCGGGGCCTAGCCTCCACTCGCTCGGAGGAATATATATAACCGAGCGCAGTTGCCTAATGGGTAGAGCGCGGGCCTAGGACGCGGAAGGTCGGGAGTTCAGTTCCCAGTTGAGTCAAACCAATGACATAAAATCTATACTTGTCGCTTCCTAGCCTGGCGCTCAACATTAATAGGATAGGGCAGGGACTGGTTAGCTCAGTGTAAGGATAATGTGACTGAGTGGGATGTTGGGTCATGGTGCCAGTGGCCTGATTTCCAAGTAGGGCAGCACTATAAAGTCACCATGTGTGCACATTGTCACAAGTCGGTACCTGTCATGATATGACCTTAGGTGTTGCCAGTAGGTAACACTCCTACAACTAACCAACCAACCTTATCTAGATTATCAGGCAGTGTCACCTCCCGGTGTTGGAGTTTCAGCCCTCCTTCGGTTTCAGCCCTACACTACACTCAAATGCATTGTCAATGGCCGTGAGCAATCTTCATACAGAAAAAGTAAAATATCTCTAAAACCACACAAACTAGAAACAAATCGCTTGGTACACATATAGAAAACATCTTTACCAAAAAGATTATATTAAATTTATAAGGTTGGGGTTCTTGATTTCTATTAATTTTGAATAAAACTAATGTTTTGCGCTGCGCGTACCGTCAAACTCAAGGCATTGTCAATGGTCGTGAGCAATCTTCATACATAAAATAAAGAAAAAGTGAAATATCTCTAAAACCACACCACCTAGAAACAAATCGCTTGGTACACAAATAGAAAACGTCTTTACCAAAAACATTATATTAAATTTATACGGTTAGTGACGATGCTGTTCGATTTTGACGCATGCACAGAAGCGATGCGGAGAGCTGAAACCGACGGAGGGCTGAAACCGCGACACCGGACGCACACTTATCTGGGTGCTGGGGAGCATTCAAAACAAAAGGAGATGTGATTTTCTAGTAAAGTGACTCCCGGTGCATTCTTTTCGTTTTGTATGCTATGTTAGTTGATTAAGCAGGGGAAATTTCAATCACGGAAAATTTGTCTTCCTCATTCCACTCCTCCTTTCCCTATCCTAGTAGTTCTGGGTGCCAGACTAGCTAGCGACAAGTGTACATTTTTAAGTCATTGGTTTGACTCAACCAAGTGTAAAGTCGACGGCCGGCAGCGGTGGTTTTGTAGGCAGGCTAAATAGGAAATCACTACAGGCAAGTAGAAGAAAGGCAGAGTATAAAGTGTGCAGAAGGAACCAGAAGGAGCTTGCTTGTTTTATTATTATATCTCGGCTTTAGAATCCAAGATGGCTGTCACACCTGATCAGCTCCTCCAATCAGCACTAGGCATTCTGCAACCAACCAATGAACATCCAACCTGCCTGTATCCCAACCTTGGTTGTTTATGGCTGCAGTACCCTGTTGTGTCTGGGTGTGCAGTGATCCGTAAATAACAGTTGGGGGGGAGGAGGGGGTATGTAAGCAGAGGTCCCAAGGCTCTGTCACACTAAAAGTAGTGCCCCTCTCACACTATCTATAACTACACAATGTCTATCTAACTCAGCAAAGGATCACCAGCACCACATCATACCCTAATGCCTCTGGCTTTATATACCCTTTCCTCTTTATATAACAATTGTAATTACTATAGACTAGTTCACACATCCGCCAATGTCTAAATATCTGGAAATTTTACACAAGATTAGAAAGCCATGACTTACCAAAACAGGACATGCTCAATCAACTCATTTGGCCATCCCATCTGGTCATTGAACAGTGTGTAAACAAAGGCAGACTTTCGCCGCAGCTTTCTGGTGCCCCTTCAACCTGTATGTCCGTATCAATATATGGGCTATATGATGTATTATGTGAATATAAATATAGCTAAAGCTAAGCTTAACCCGACGGGATGGCCGATGAGTTAAGCGTCCGTCTCCCGTGTTGGTAGATCATGGGTCTGAACCATTGTTGAGTCAAACTAATGAGTTAAAAATTGATACTTGTCGCTTCCTAGCCAGGCGCTCGACAACACTAGGATAGGGTAAGGAGCAGTGGAATGAGGAAGACCAATCGTCTGTGATTTAAATTTCCTCTGCTTATACCCCAGTCTCACGAGGCCTGCGTTTGCTTACGATCGATTCGCAACGTCCATACGTCCTCCTTACGCATTGGCGCCGCTAGGTCGCTGACCTCCCCGTGACCAATTCGGAAATTTTGGATGCAAGGAGGTTGCAGCTGCTGCACTTGCAACTTCCTTGCGACCAGTTCGGTCAGCACCATTAAAAAGTGGTTGCGACCGGGTGATGCCAGATCACCGACCTCTTGGTTGGCGAGTTGGCGCCGACCTGGTGCTGCCAAAATATGCAATGCCGTCCTCATCGTGTGGTCGGCGCTAGGCCCAGATCCGGCGAAGGCCTGGCGCCAACCACCTTTTTGAATCAATATATTGAGTGAGACGCTGGGTGGTTGGCGACCTTTTGGGTGTAAGGAGGTTGGCGGCAGATGCAGGCTCTCGTGTGACTGGGGTATTACACAACTAATGTGCAAAAACAACAAAAACACAAAACAAATTACAAGGAGACAGCAAGGAAGGTAGTGGGTTGAAGGAAAACATCCCCAGGCGCGACTGACACAGGTTTAGAGTCGGGGGTGGAGAGGCAGGCTGAAGGTGGTGCCACTGGTACATACATTGGCTTTGACGATACTCGCATAATTCATTATACACCACATAAATGCTGCCATCCTGTTTTGTCTGACATCTCATCATCATGCTGTCGGTCGCGATGAGGCAAAAACTGCTTTCATTACTTCACTGCCGCTCTCCATTGTTTTGTGCGGTTGTACATTTCATGAAAGCTGCCTGCAAAAGTGTTGAAGTGCTGCTGGCTTTTGCAAGTTACCAGTGGCACTCTCTCGGGGAGCAAATAGAGGTTTCACACCAGCAAGAACATGTCAAGACAGGCGCAAAACTATTTGTCCCTGCAGTGGCTGGTCGGGAGATGTTGGGAGTTCTATACATCAACCGCTATTGATGCTGCCACAGTGACATGGTTTTCTGTTTAGGGTTTGCTCCCTTAGCCTTCATACCATTCTACAATTAGAAATACAAGGGTAACAAAAAGGAAGAGAAAAACACCCACTCCCACCCTCTAAAAAAGGTGGATATTTGTTTTGTTTTTGTGCTGTTTTTATGTGCTAGCAATATCAAAGGTCATATTTCGATGGGTACGGACTTGTAACAGTTCACACTCATGGTGACTTTATAGTGCTCGCCCACTGGGAGGCTATGCCGCTGGCACCATGTCCTCATATCCCACACAGTTACATTATCCTGATACCATGGTAACCAGTCCTTGTCCTATCCTATTAATGTCGAGCGCCAGACTAGGCTGGTTGTTGGAGTTTTAGGTCCTGGCAACATCTAAGGGCAGGGTCCAGCTAGGTAGCAACAAGTATCAATTTTATAAGTCATTAGTTTGACTCGGCGGGGATCTGAACTCCCGACTTTCCGCACGGGAAGCCTGCACTCTATGGATTCGTCGGTGGAAGAACCACCCAACAAAAGAATGCCTCCATTTCTTCGGCATTCACGTTGGTTGGTTATTGGAGTTTTACTTCCTGGCAACAGCTAAAGTAATATCAGGATGCATACCGACTTGTGACAGTGTGCAGTCATGATGGCTTTATGGTGCTGCCCCACTGGGAAATGAGGCTGCCGGCTGCATGAACCGATATCCCACTCAATCACATTATCCTGATACTGCGTTAACCAGTCCTTGTCATACCCTATTAATGCCGAGCGCCAGGCTAGGTAGCGACAAGTATCAATTTGATAAGTCATTAGTTAATAACTCGGCTGGTTTTTCGAACTCTCGACCTTCCGCAACGGAAACCTACGCTGTACGGATTCATCCACCGGTGGGGGGGGGGGGGGGCAACGGAAAAAAGGTGGGAAAACCCCCACAACAAAAGAATGCCGACATTTCGTCGGCATGCAGGTGAACCCGGCCTAGAGACGCGGCCAGGCACGTTAATTTCATTTGAGCCACTTTGTAATTCAGCATCACAATGCGCCCGGAGCCACTCACGGGGCACACGGAGCAGCTCACCAACACCTCACCTACCGTCTCCACCCACAGCGCACTAACACCTCACCGACCGTCTACACCCACATCTCACCAACACCTCACTGCCCGTCTCCACCCACAGCTCACTAACACCTCACCGACCGTCTACACCCACAGCTCACTAACACCTCACCGACCGTCTATACCCACAGCTCACTAACACCTCACCTACCATCTACACCCACAGCTCACTAACACCTCACCTACCGTCTACACCCACAGCTCACTAACACCTCACCGACCGTCTACACCCACAGCTCACTAACACCTCACTGACTGTCTATACCCACAGCTCACTAACACCTCACCTACCGTCTACACCCACAGCTCACCAACACCTCACCGACCGTCTCCACCCACAGCTCACTAACACCTCACCGACCGTCTACACCCACAGCTCACTAACACCTGACCGACCGTCTACACCCACAGCTCACTAACACCTCACCGACCGTCTACACCCACAGCTCACCAACACCTCACCGAACGTCTACACCCACAGCTCACTAACACCTCACCTACCGTCTCCACCCACAGCGCACTAACACCTCACCGACCGTCTACACCCACAGCTCACCAACACCTCACCGACCGTCTACACCCACAGCTCACTAACACCTCACCTACCGTCTCCACCCACAGCGCACTAACACCTCACCGACCGTCTACACCCACAGCTCACCAACACCTCACCGACCGTCTCCACCCACAGCTCACTAACACCTCACCGACCGTCTACACCCACAGCTCACTAACACCTCACCTACCGTCTACACCCACAGCTCACCAACACCTCACCGACCGTCTACACCCACAGCTCACTAACACCTCACCTACCGTCTACACCAACAGCTCACCAACACCTCACCTACCGTCTACACTCACAGCTCACCAACACCTCACCGACCGTCTACACCCACAGTTCACTAACACCTCACCGACCGTCTACACCCACAGCTCACTAACACCTCACCGACCGTCTACACCCACAGCTCACTAACACCTCACCGACCGTCTACACCCACAGTTCACCAACACCTCACCGACCGTCTACACCCACAGCTCACTAACACCTCACCAACCGTCTACACTCCCAGCTCACTAACACCTCACCTACCGTCTACACCCACAGCTCACCAACACCTCACCTACCGTCTACACTCAGAGCTCACCAACACCTCACCGACCATCTACACCCACAGCTCACTAACACCTCACCGACCGTCTACACCCACAGCTCACCAACACCTCACCGACCGTCTACACCCACAGCTCACTAACACCTCACTGCCCGTCTACACCCACAGCTCACTAACACCTCACCTACCGTCTACACCCACAGCTCACCAACACCTCACCTACCGTCTACACTCACAGCTCACCAACACCTCACCGACCGTCTCCACCCACAGTTCACTAACACCCCACCTACCGTCTACACCCACAGCTCACTAACACCTCACCGACCGTCTACACCCACAGCTCACTAACACCTCACCTACCGTCTACACCCACAGCTCACTAACACCTCACCGACCGTCTACACCCACAGCTCACTAACACCTCACCGACCGTCTACACCCACAGCTCACTAACACCTCACCTACCGTCTACACCCACAGCTCACTAACACCTCACCGACTGTCTACACCCACAGCTCACTAACACCTCACCAACCATCTACACCCACAGTTCACTAACACCTCACCGACCGTCTACACCCACAGCTCACCAACACCTCACCGACCGTCTACACCCACAGCTCACTAACACCTCACCGACCGTCTACACCCACAGCTCACTAACACCTCACCTACCGTCTACACCCACAGCTCACCAACACCTCACCGACCGTCTACACCCACAGCTCACCAACACCTCACCGACCGTCTGCACCCACAGCTCACCAACACCTCACCGACCGTCTACACTCCCAGCTCACTAACACCTCACCTACCATCTACACCCACAGCTCACCAACACCTCACCGACCGTCTACACCCACAGCTCACTAACACCTCACCGACCGTCTACACCCACAGCTCACTAACACCTCACCTACCGTCTACACCCACAGCTCACTAACACCTCACCGACCTTCTACACCCACAGCTCACCAACACCTCACCGACCGTCTACACCCACAGCTCACCAACACCTCACCGACCGTCTACACCCACAGCTCACCAACACCTCACCTACCGTCTACACCCACAGCTCACCAACACCTCACCTACCGTCTACACCCACAGCTCACCAACACCTCACCTACCGTCTACACCCACAGCTCACTAACACCTCACCGACCGTCTACACCCACAGCTCACCAACACCTCACCGACCGTCTACACCCACAGCTCACCAACACCTCACCGACCGTCTACACCCACAGCTCACTAACACCTCACCTACCGTCTACACCCACAGCTCACCAACACCTCACCGACCGTCTACACCCCCAGCTCACTAACACCTCACCTACCGTCTACACCCACAGCTCACTAACACCTCACCGACCGTCTACACCCACAGCTCACCAACACCTCACCGACCGTCTACACCCCCAGCTCACTAACACCTCACCTACCGTCTACACCCACAGCTCACTAACACCTCACCGACCGTCTACACCCACAGCTCACCAACACCTCACCGACCGTCTCCACCCACAAGTCACGTGATACGGAAACCTGATGGGGGGCCACAGGTTGGTTGGTTGTTGGAGTTTTACATCCTGGCAACATCTAAGGTCGTACCGTCCTGATGGTTGTTTGTAGGAGTTTGACGTCCTGGCACCATCCTAGGTCAGACTTTCCTGATATGACCGTCGATGTTGCCAGGATGTAAAACTCCAATAACCAACCAATCTAAGGGGATATCAGGACGGGTACTGAGTTGTGACAGTGCGCACTCATGACGACTTTATAGTGCTGTCCCAGTGGGAAATCAGGCCGCTGACACCATGACCCACACTCATGGTGATATCCCACTCAGTCACATTATCCTGACACTGAGCTAACCACTCCTTGCCCTATCCTATTAATGAATAGGATAGGGCAAGGATAATGTCACAACTAGGAAGCAACAAGTATCAATTTTATTAGTCATTGGTTTGACTCGACTGGGAAGGAACTCTTGACTTCCCGCATGCGAGGCCCGTGCTCTACCGATTAGGCTGGTGACCTCAAAGCTGCACAGTCCGTTGAACCCATAACATTTTCAAGACCAAAACACCTATCTAGATTTTATTCTGCATATCTAATTTAGATACTGGTGCAGTGACTTAGTAAGCCTTTGTCCCCACACAGAAGGGAATATTGAGACAATGTGTTGCTGCAGACGCCTATGCTGTCAGACTTTTGGCATGCTTGCCAACATTATTATTGCCTGTTTACATTTCAAATATCTCAAAAGTTAGCCATTTAAAATGAAAGTTACTTCAAGCTAAAGTAAGATAGAATTACAGCGATCAACCTAATAATATATTTACCTCAGAAAATGACAGAAATCCAAAAACCATCGGACTATGCAACTTTAAAGCAATTTTTAAGCATTATTTATTTATTGGATTAAGTGAGGGATTTTTTCAAACAAATTGAAATAACCACCAAAAAAACCCATCAATTTTGTGTCCCAAATTTGGATCTTTCCGACAGCGATTTTTGTGTGCGTGGGGGTGAAATGAGATATTTTATCACACCCCTGCATCACGCACGCGCACTCTCTCTCTCTCTCTCTCTCTCTCTCTCTCTCTCTCTCTCTCTCTCTCTCTCTCTCTCGCTCTCGCTCTCTCTCTCTCTCTCTCTCTCTCTCTCTCTCTCTCCGAATTAGGCAACGACCCTGTACTCCTCGTACAAGAGCTCAGTTTGTGAATTAATGGAATTGTAAATTAGGCTGAATTAGGTCATGTTAAATTGGGTCAATTAAGGTCAATCAATTTCTTGTAGTTCCAACTATGCACACGGCTGTGGGTTTCTGATGGCGATGAGAAAATTAAGTGTGGGTTTATATTTTTGTCCCGCCGCCATCACCACCACCATCACCACCACCACCACCAACAAGAAGATCACCCCACCCCCTTTTTTTTTTGGCCTAAACAGCCAGGGTGGATTTGTTAGTACAGTTTCGTGACCTTGTTTCATACATTGGCACCACATTGAAAACATCGTGCTACCTTTAGGTGAGGGAAGGGAGAGGTGTATCAGGCTGTAAATGTTGTATGTTGTTGTACGTCCTATCAACATCTGAGTTCATCCGGACGAGTAAACGTCTTGTGACGGTGCGCACTCATGGCGAATTCATAGTGCTGCCCCACAGAGATACTGGCACTATAAATCATTATCCCACCCAGTCACCTTGCCCTGGCACTAAGCTAACCAAAAAGTAAAGCTTGTTTTATTTAACGCCGCCTCTGGCGTGCATTGATTTTTATCATCGGCTATTGGATGTCAAACATTGTGGTCATTCTGACATATTTCTTTGGAGGAAACCCGCTACTCTCTCCGATAAGCAGCAAGGGGTCTTTTATATGCACTTTCCCACAGACAGGACAGCACATACCACATCCTTTGATGAACCAGTTGTGGAACACTGGTTGGAACGGAAAATAGCCCAAACTGCAAATGGGTACACTGAGCAGGATCGATCAGCTGACCCACACCTTCACAATGGACACTCTAAGGTCGTGGGTTCGAACATTGGTCGAGTCAAACCAATGACTTAAAAATTGATACTTGTCGCTTCCTAGCCAGGCGCTCGGCATTATTAGGACACGGCAAGGACTGGTGTGCTCCGTATCAGGATAATGTGACTGAGTGGGATACCAGGTCATGGTGCCAGCGGCCTGGTTTCCCAGTGGGACAGCACTAGAAAGTCCCCAAGAGTGTGGACTGTCACAAGTCGGTACCCATCCTGATATGACCTTAGATGTTGCTAGGACTTAAAACAACAACAAACAAACAAACCGCCTGAGGTACGTCCTGCACCACTAAGCTAACCATTCCTTGCCATATCCTAGTAATATCGATCACCAGACTGGGGAGCGCGACAAGTATTAATCTTGTACGTCATTGGTTTGACTCGGCTGGACTCGAACTCATGATCTTCCGCATTGGAAGCCTGCGTTCTTACTGTCTTAGTGATTCGGCCACAGCGTCCGGTAATTTAGCCACATAGAGAGGTGTGGAACAGTGAAGTACTCATACACATTTCCTTTTTTTTTTTTTTCAAGTTTTTATTCCCCTGAATAACCTGTTGTCAGTGTTGATGCACTGGTCTTTCAACCATAATGACAATTGCCACTACACACTAAGCAATGTTACGACAAACTAAATAGACACTTACAAGACAATATGGATAAACAATTACAAGACAAGAAGCAAGACATCAATATGAATCACCGGTAGAGAAGGAGATAAGACAAAAAAAAAGAAGAGATTTGGGAGAAAGCTTTAAGCTCACGTGTGACGTCATTTCCTGTGTCGGTGAAGATTTTCTACAATCTTCTACCGATATTCAAAATAAGGGGAATGGGTTAATACCTGTTCGATGAGAATTCTCAGAGCTGCTCGCCTTCATTTGTGTGTGTGCGCGTTTGATTTTGTGTGTGTGGTAAATATGTTTATTCTGCTGAATAAGTCTTTTGTCAGCGCCAAAGGCGTGGGTCTTCCAGCCATTTTCAATTCAGAATTATTTACACAAAATTTGGTATGTAGGGTAAGGTGTACAATAACTGTTGAATACATAATTTGCAGCGTAATCATGTATGGTGGTTGTGAGTGAGTGAGTGAGTGAGTGAGTGAGTGAGTGAGTGAGTGAGTGACTTGGAGGTTTTACGCTTTAGTCTGCTTTAGTAGTGGCGCATTATTTGCTCTAGTAACCCTTTGTGGTTTTGTTAGAAGTTTAATGTTTTGACTATAGCTATATGCTAATGTTTTCAAATGAATTATTCTCCTATTTTCTAGTAATTTCACTTTGGTTCTTTTGTGTATGTCATAGGTGGGGTGCAGCTTGTCTACTCTGAGGCAGATTTTCAGGGCTCTGTTCTGTAGTGTTTGCAGTTTTTTTAGAAGTTCTTTCTTTGCACCCATGTAGTTTACATCTCCATAGTCAAAATAGGGGAGCACCATGCCCTTGAAGATTTTTATTGACATTTCTTGTGTCATGTAGTCTCTTAGCTTTGCAAATAGCCACAGTTTATGGTTTACTTTTTGTATAGCTTTATTTATACATAGGTTGTAGTTTAGTTGGCTGTCCAACTCAAGGCCTAGGTATTTGTAATGGTCTACATTTTCTAGTGTTTGGTTTCCTAACTTACAGTGTAATTTTCTTTTTGGCATTTGTTTATGCGAGAAGAGTACTGTTTTTGATTTCCTTGTGTTGATGGTTATTTTGTTGGACTCACACCACTCATCTAGTTTTAGTAGGAGTTTATTTAGTTTAGTTATTACCTCCTCTTCTGTGGTGCCATTTGTGTATATGACTGTGTCATCTGCATATAGTTGGAGGCATTCAGTTTGCAACCATTTTTCAAGATCGTTTATATAGATTATAAAGAGTAGTGGCCCTAAAGGGCGCATTCCATATACGCGTAATGCGTTATGCGAATGCCATCATTCCATACATGCGTAATGCGTTATGCGTCACACAACTGGCTATATTTAAAAAATAAAAATAAACAATTATTCTCCATACTGCTCTGTATATGACCAAATATTGCATTTATATCTATGTAACTTTTTGTACGTCACATGGGGGTTCCTACCTTTATTATAACCAAATTATAGATAAGTATTCATATTTTTGTGGCTCTAGTAGCATTTTTACCATCCCAAACCCCCACCACCACCACTACCATATGTTTCCACTCAGAAGCCTTGTGCGTGACCGTTCCGTAATGCTCAGTCGCCTCTCCTAGTCTTAAACTAATGGACACATCAGACTCAGATTTCTATTCGCACCACCTTTAATGGATTTCTTTCGCATTCACTTTACGCATTACGCGTGTATGGAATGTAGCTCATACGTTTCAAGGCGTTTCGATTTTTTGTCGCATTCGCATACGCATTACGCGTATATGGAATGCGCCCTTAACACTGACCCTTGGGGTACACCACATGTGACAGGTTGGTTGTCTGATAGTATATTGTTTATTTTTGTTTTCTGTTGCCTGTTGTTCAGGTAGCATCTTATCCAATCCATAGTGTTGGATTTTTTGCCCATCGTTTTTAGTTTTTTCAGTAGTATTTTGTGGTCTACTGTGTCAAATGCTTTGCTGAAGTCAATGAAGGCGGCTCCAACTAATTGTTTTTGGTTCGTGGTAGTGGTCTGCACTGACCTCTCAGGCAAGGAGCCGCATAGACAGGTAGGCATGGGTAGTATGGTGATATCAGGGAGCCTAGGTGGTGTAATGGTTAGCACACTGGCCCGGAATGCAAAGAGATGTGGGTTCGAGTCTAGGCGCAATATTTCCCATTTTCATCACCCCCACGACACTGGTTGCTGTGACCATGATCCTGTACAAGCTATGCACTGTATAGTTGTTGAGCCTACCCTGTCCTGTGTATGTATATATTTAAGTGCATTCATTGCCTGTATGTATGTAACTGTAAGCATTAAAAGACTTACAATTCCAGGGGGATGAGTGTAGTGGTCTGCATTGACCTCTCAGGCAAGGAACCGCATAGACAGGTAGGTTTGGGAAGTATGTTGATATCAGGGAGCCTAGGTGGTGTAATGGTTAGCACACTGGCCCGGAATGCAAAGAGATGTGGGTTTGAGTCCCTCTCTAGGCACAATATTTCCCCTTTTCATCACCCCATGATATATATAGTCGTTCCCGGTTGGAATCTGGTTCTGTCTTATCATTCGGAGGGCATGGTGGTCACGGTGGTGGTGGTGGTAGTGGTAGGGGATAGTGGTGGTGGTAGGGATGGTGGTAGTGGTGTTATGGGGGTGGGGGTGACGCTTTTGTGGGTGGTTTAGTGGAGTGTTGGTGGTAGTGGGTGGTGGAGGTAGGGGGTCTCGCTTACTATGCTGGTATTGGGGTTAGGGGTAGTGGTATTAGTGGGTGGTAGTGATGTGGTGTATGCAGGTATGGCAATACCTCAGGGAGTTTGACGCCCCTGCCCTGCAGAGTTGTAAACCACTGCCTTGTGGTACAGGTTCTTGACAGAACCGAAGGCTAAGGGAGCAAACCCTAAACAGAAAACCATGTCACTGAGGCAGCATCAAGGGCGATTGATGTATGAAAGTCCCAACATCTCCCGACCAGCCACTGCAGGGACAAATAGTTTTGCACCTGTCTTGAGATGTTCTTGCCGGTGTGAAACCTCTATTTGCTCCTTGAGAGAGTGCCGCTGGTAACTTGCAAAAGCCAGCAGCACTTCAACACTTTTGCAGGCAGCTTTCATGAAATGTACAACCGCACAAAGGAGAGCGGCAGTCAAGTAATGAAAGCAGTCTTTGTCGCATCGCGACCGACAGCATGATGATGATGATGAGTGATGTTGTGGGTAGTGGTGGTGATGGTTTTGTAGGTAGTGTGGGGGTCATGGTGTTGTGGGGTGATATAGGGGTGGTGGTGTTGTTGTGGGTGATGGTTGTGGGGGTGACGGCTTTGTAGGTGGTGTGGGTGGTGGTGCTGGGGGGTGGGGTGGTGATGGTTTTGTAGGTAGTGTGGGGGGCGATGTGGGGTGATATAGGGGTGGTGGTGTTGGTGTGGGTGGTGGTGTGGGTGATGGTTGTGGGGGTGGCGGCTTTGTGGGTGGTGGTGCTGGGTGGGGGTGGTGGTGGTAGAGGGGTGGTGCTGGGGGGGGGGGGGGCACAGATCCCGGTGGTGCTGCCGAGTGCTGATAGCGTGGTTCCCATGGTCCGTGATAGAATTGTACCTCTTCTCCTACCCATGCCATTCATATCTGGTCGGCGATGCATGAACCCCAGCATGTTGCTGTACAAATTGATCCTCAATTTCTTCCAGTTGACTGGATCAATTTGTCGCAATTTTTCTCTCTTTTTTAAATATTTTATTTTATATGTTTTTTTTGTGTAGACCCCTGCCTGGGTACCTCATTGTTTCCGCGCCCCCCCCCCCCCCCCCAGCCCCCATCTGTGTTCTCTGTAGTCTGCCGGGGATTTATAAGGATTCGCATATCCCTTTCCACTACTCGGGGTGGAGATTTGCTTTAATTTTTTTAATAATACAGTTCATCCTACTTAATCCGACGCTGCCTAATCTTATCTAAGCAACAAAATTAATTTTCAAATTATTCAAAGTATTGAACGATTATTTTTAACAAGCAACGCGATCTTTATCGCTGATTTATCCGGCTATCTCCGATACTTGACTTTTGGTGCTGGGGACAATTTAGTCCGCAATAACATGGGTTAACTGTACGTTTAGGCTACTCTCCCCACGTTCCCCAGTCAGCTATGGTACTAATCAGTTAGTGGTTATTCCTTGGAATTTAACCAATGTTTATGTATTCACAGGTCGACTGTAATGTGGTGATGTCCACTATGCAATTGTGCACTGTGCGTCGTTACTGGGCCATCAAATATTGATTATTTCAGGTTGACCGTAATATGGTGATGTCCACTATACAGTTGTGCACTGTGCATCAGTACGGGGTCAGCAAATGTTGATGTATTTACAGGTTGACCGTAATGTGGTGATGTCCACTATGTCATTGTGCACTGTGCGTCATTAGCGGGTCATCAAATGTTGATGTATTTCAGGTTGACCGTAATGTGGTGATGTCCACTATACAGTTGTGCACTGTGTGTCATTACCAGGTCATCAAATGTTGATGTATTTAGAGGTTGATCATAATATGGTGATGTCCACTATCTCATTGTGCACTGTGCATCATTGACATGTCATCAAATGTTGATGTAATTACAGGTTGACTGTAATGTGGTGATGTCCATCCACTATGCAGTTGTGCACTGTGCATCATTACGGGGTCATCAAATGTTGATGTATTTCCGGTTGACCATTATGTGGTGATGTCCACTATACAGTTGCACTGTACACCATTAAAGATTCCTCAAAGTTTTCCCAACATTTTCACTGTTTGTAGGGGGGGCTGTCAGTTATTTATGGCTTTTATGGTTTGATACAATTTTTGATATAACATAGACCACTATCATGTTCTATCATAAAATGAGGTCTACTACATTTAATTATGGGGGAGAGATTGGAGTGTGTGTTTGTGTGTGTGTCAGGGGAGAGGAGTGGGGGAGTCTGGAGTGTAGTGCTCTATTTACCACCATAACAAATATTGAAACCATTCAATTGGTTATAGGGAGTTTCACGTCCTGGCAACATCTAAGCTCATATCAGGATGGGTACCGACTTGTGACAGTGCACAAGCATTGGCGACTTTATAGTGCTGTCCCACTGGGAGACCAGTACATTTGCTGCGTTTTTCTTGGGAAATTTGAAAAAAGAATCTAGGCATTAATTTTTATTTTGTTTTGTAATTTTGTGTGGTGTCACCCAATCTAGCACAAAACGCCTAAAATTAATACACGTGCATGTATTTCAGTGTGTAGTTCAGGGACAGATCAATCACCCTGCCTTTGTTAAAATTGTTGTGCACGGGCTAGCAAAATTTAAGTTCATATCAGGACGGGTGCCGACTTGTGACTGCGCACTCTTGGCGACATTATAATGTTGCCCCATGGAGAGACCAGGCCGGCAGCACCATGACCCCATATCCCATGCAGCCACATTATCCTGACACTGTGCTAACCAGTCCTTGCCCTATCCTATTAATGCCAAGCACCAGGCTAGGTAACGCCAAGTATCAATTTTATAAGTCATTGGTTTGACTCGGCTGGGATTCGAACTCCGATCTTCCGCGTCGGTATGGGGGTAGGGGTTGAGGTGGGATGGGGCTGGGGGGGAGGGTGCCGAGTTTTACTTTTAGAGTTGGTCTGTCCCTAATTGACTTATGAATTGGTCTATATCTTATTTGGAGCAGGATTCAATCTGTGCGTGTCACCGGAGCAGCATGTACATGCCGTCACCCCCTCCCGATTGTTTAGGGGTTATTATTCCCTGCCCGCGGTGTCGCACGGGGCACGCGTCACAAACAGTTTGTCGTAAGAACTAGGTACAACTAACAAAACACTAATGCTTCAGTGAAAGTTACATAGATGGCGCTCAGAATGATCGAAAATCCTCTCGTTAATGTGTGACTGGTTTGAAAGATGTAAATCCTCTCGTTAATGTGTGACTGGTTTGAACGATCTAAATCCTCTCTTTAATGTGTGACTGGTTTGAATGATCTAAATCCTCTTGTTAATGTGTGACTGGTTTGAATGATCTAAATCCTCTTGTTAATGTGTGACTGGTTTGAAGGTACTATTTATATTTAATGTGAGGTTTTCTCTCTCTGTCAATCCTTCTTTAAAAAACAAAATGCGACAAGGAAAAATCGGTACATGTACCACACATTCTTCAGAGTGTACACTCATGGCGACTTTATAGTGCTGCCCCACTGAGAGACCAGGCCGGCAGCACCAGGACGTGATATCTCACATAGTCACAATATTCTGATACAGTGCTAACCAGTCCATGTCCTATCCTAGTAATGCTGAGCGCCATACTAGGTAGCAACCCTTTTATTTTAACTAAAAAAGGAAGGGGAAAAAAGTAAAGTACATTATGCAGATATAAATCGACGGAGGTATTTGTATGTTGGTAGATTATCATTATTAATATTGTTATTATCACTAGTATTACTATTATTATTACTATTATTATTACTATTGTTATTACTATTGTTATTACTACTATTATTATTATTACTACTAATATTACTACTATTATTACTACTACTATTATTACTACTACTATTACTATGATTACTATTATTATTAATGTTATTACTATTATTATTACTACTATTATTATTACTACTATTACTACTACTATTATTACTAATATTATTATCACTTATTATTACTATTATTATTATTATTATTATTATTATTATTATTATTATTATTATTATTATCACTATCATCATCATTATTACTATTATTACCACTATTATTATTATTTTTACTATTATTATTATTACTATTATTATTATTATTATTATTATTATTATTATTATTATTATTATTGTCGTGTGGTTAGTGTATGCTTGGCGAAGTTTGGACGTCCTTCTTGTGTTGCTTGTTTGCTGAGGTCTTTGTCTGCCCGTTGATACAACCTGCCATACCAGAGTCGCTGTAACTAACACAATCCGGGCGGGCCCACAAGACAACGCAGGCCGACTGATGCGATTGGTTGTCCGCTCCTGGGAACGCTACCGGGTAGGATGGCCGGGCACAAAAATCCCCCCCCCCTATTTTCTTGTCATTGTTGTTGTTATTGGTACTAACATAACAAAAGACTCACAATTCCTCACGAAAATAATGTAGTAGTCTGCACTGATCTCTCAGTCTCAGGCAAGGAGCCACATAGACAGGTAGGCGTGGATAGGGTGATGAAATCAGGGAATCTAGGGGGTGTAATGGTTAGCACACTGGCCCGGAATGCAAGAGATGTGGGTTCGATTCCCCCTCTAGGCGCAATATTTCCCCTTTCCATCACCACCCTCTCCCACGACATTTCAATCGGAATGTTCTGTAATTAGAATAAAATAAACTAGTTCAGAACTACGGTTATATATACAGTAAAATCTCTCTAAATCGACCCACCTTGGGACCCACTTTACGTGGTCGATTTAGAGAGGTGGTCAGTTTATAGAGTTAGAATATAGTTACAATGGTATTGTTGGGAACCCAAAAAAAGCGATCGATATAGGGGAGTGGTCGATCTGTGGAGGTGGTCGGTTAGGGAGGTTTTACTGTATTTATAACCTTAAGATTTGATGTGTGGTATGAGGTTCATAGCAGTTAATTGGTATTAATTATTAATTCCGCCTCCCAACTTTTAAAATGTTAATTCTTCCGTCAATTAATGTTAATTTGGAGGGATTGTTGGACATAGTGCCTCACCATTTGATGTGTGTTATATTCCACATCGCTGTGTTATTGTTAATTGGCCTCAGATATTAATTCAAATTGTTAGATTTTAACATGTAACATTTTCTGTAAATAAATGTTAATTTGGAGTTTCGGTATTTGATATTTACTATAACGTATAAGCCACATCGCTCTGTTAATCGATTTCAGATATTAATTCAAATTGTTAGATTTTAACATGTGTAGTGGTCTGCACTGACCTCTCGGGCATGGAGCCGCATAGACAGGTAGGCGTGGGGAGTGTATTGATATCAGGGAGCCTAGGTGGTGTAATGGTTAGCACACTGGCCCGGAATGCAAAGAGATGTGGGTTCGAGTCCCGCTCTAGGCGCAGTATTTCCCATTTTCATCACCCCCACGACACTGGTTGCCGTGATCAGGATCCTGTACAAGCTTTGCGCTGTATGGTTGTTGAACCTACCCTGTGTATGTATGTGTTGGTGCATTGCCTGTATGTATGTAATTGTAAGCATTAAAAGACTTACAATTCCAGGGGGACGAGTGTAGTGGTCTGCACTGACCTCTCAGGCAAGTAACCACATAGACAGGTAGGCGTGGGGAGTGTATTGATATCAGGGAGCCTAGGTGGTGTAATGGTTAGCACACTGGCCCGGAATGCAAAGAGATGTGGGTTCGAGTCCCGCTCTA
This sequence comes from Branchipolynoe longqiensis, assembly GCA_030323885.1. Taxonomy (NCBI): domain Eukaryota; kingdom Metazoa; phylum Annelida; class Polychaeta; order Phyllodocida; family Polynoidae; genus Branchipolynoe; species Branchipolynoe longqiensis. Next base: position 8,135,116 of record CM059193.1, on the reverse strand, counting down.
GGCACAATATTTCCCATTTTCATCACCCCCACGACACATGTAACATTTTCTGTAAATAAATGTTAATTTGGAGGGATTTTTGGTCATACAGTTTCGGTATTTGATATTTACTATAACGTATAAGCCACATCGCTCTGTTAATCGATCTCAGGTATTAATTCAAATTGTTAAATTTTAAAATGTAAAATTGTTGGTGAAGGAATGGTTTTTGTGGGATAATGGGTCATGCACCTTCAATATTTGATGTCTGTTAATCAGTCTCAGTTATTAATTCAAATTGTTAACTTTTAAAGCGCAAAGTTGTCCTTAATTGAATGTTAATTTGGAGGGATTGTTGGCCACACAGCCTCGGTATTTGATGTGTGTTCTAATCCATGTAGCTCTGTTAACTGATATGTGTTATTAATTCTAATCTTTAACTTTTAAAATGTAAAATTATGGGTAAATTTAGGTGGATTATCGGTCAATTTGGGTGGTTTGTTATTCATATAGCCTGTATGGCCACACAGCTCTAAGCCCGTCTCCGTTATAAATTCAAAATTTTAACTTTTAAAACGTAAAAATTATCGGTGATTGAATGTTAATTTGGCTGGATTGTTATTCACACAACCTCAATATTTGACGTGTGTTATAACCCACGCACCTCTCTCAACCCATCTGCGTCATTAACTCAAACTTCTAACTTTTAAAACGTAAAATTATCGATGAATGAATGTTAATTTGGTGGGATTGTGGGGTTTGCTAACCTGGTAAGCCTGGCATTGCTGAGCTGGCCGTCCAAATGAGATTTCATGTCGGCGTGATGAGGAAAAGCATAGAGGCGATGTCATTGGTTGGCGCTGAGCAGCTCGGGGCTGGAGCCACTTTGATCCGGGGTAGATTGGACACTGTAATGGTGCGTCTATGTAGGTCAGCCGACCGGGGCCCGTCGCACCAAATCAACACCGACTTATTGTAGTAGTCTGGACTGACCTCGCAGACAAGCAGTGTAGTGACATCAGGGACCCTAGGTGGTGTAATGGTTAGCACAGTGGCCCGGATTGAAAGAGATGCGGGTTTGATTTCTGCTCTAGGCACAATATTTCCCATTTTCATCACCCACCCCCAACGCTGGTGCCGTGACTAGGAGCCTGTGTAAGCTACGCGCTGTATGGTAGTTGAACCTACCCTGTGTATGTATATCTAATGTCATTGCTTGTTACATGTATGTAATTGTAAGCATTAAAAGACTAAAGACTTACAATTCCAGGGGGACGAGTTTAGTACTAGTAGTCTGCACTGATATCTCAGGCAAGGAGCAGCATAGACAGGTAGGCATGGGTAAGGTGGTGACATCGAGGAGCCTAGGTGCGGTAATGGTTAGCAAACTGGCTGGAATGAAAGAGATGTTGGTTCGATTCCCGCTCTGGGTGCAATATTTCCCATTTGCATCACCCCCATGACAATATGAAATCTGCATAGTCCGCTGAAAGCCTAACATTTTCAAAACCAGCCTGTGTACCAAACTTAGATACTGGCACGCTTATTAAGCATTTATTTTATCGCTGTGAAGAAACTACCCACTCGTCGTGTTCACCAGTTTGTAGGATCTAATGTTCGGATCTGTGGCTGTGTACGTAGGATATGAGGAAAACAATACAGACAAAGAGAAAGGAAGAGAGTAAAGTGTAAGCGAGAGAGAGTCCAGCCCTCTGGTTTATTGCTATATAGTTACATGGATTCAAGGTAGAGTTTTTTTTTCTTTAATTTTTTTAATTGAGGCTGTATTTATACTGTCCATAGCATATACGCCAGGGTTCCCAGGCTTGTTTTCAATGCTGGCCAGTTGTAGTGTTGGTGTTATCTTACCACACAGTAGCTGCTGATAAGTAATTTGATTGCCTGGATTTCATTAGCAGATAGATAGTTGGTTGGTATGGTTAGTAGCCTATCTTAGTTTGTTTTGATTTTCTTGGCATATATGTATTTTATTTTGTTCTACTCTTATTACTAGACTAGCATACTCCTATTTACATATAATAGGCTTCTACGTAGCTGTGTGGTGTGTTATCTGGCTACTTTTGGCATGGTTACCTTCCATCATACAACCTCCTTCCACCAATGGGAATCGAGAATTCCTGGTCTCACCAATAGGAATCCAGCATTTCTGGTCTCCATGGATACCAGTGGTCTGCCCACCACCAGTAGCTGTATGGCCCCTTGGCCACCACCAACCTTGACCTTTTGAGTGTGGTGACCCCTACCCCAGCAGAAGGGCTAGGCCCTGAGTGCAATCACACCCAGACCTGCCAGCACCACTATGTCTATTTACATCCCACTCAGGCACTACCAACCCATATATATGCATACATACGCATACATACATACATACATACATACATACATACATACATACATACTTACATACATACATGCATACATACATACATACATACATACATACATACATACATAAGCATTAATGCATATATATACACACACACACATATATATATATATATATAATATATATAATATATATATATATATATATATATATGTATGAGATTTCATGTCGGCGTGATGAGGAAAAGCATAGAGGCGATGCACACACATATATATATATATATATATGCACCTGGTCACGTACATGGATCAGTAATAGAACATTTGCATTCCCCCCTTGCCGAATATCAGAATATTTTACCGCTGAATAGAAGGGGAAACGAAGCCGATTTAATAGAACCTGTTATTGCTGAAGCCAATGGTGTCAGAACTTTGACGTGCATTTTGAAAGTAATATAGCACGTTTTCACTTCAAATATTTTCACAGTTTGCCATTTAAATATGAAAAGCGGTAGTTTAAACTAAAGTGAAGTACATTCCAATGATTTATCTTAATGTATTTATCTCAGAAAATGGCAGAAACTCAAAGCGGACTATGTAACTTTAAAGAAAAACACATGGATACAAATTCTGATACACACATACATACGTACATACATACATACATACATACATACATACATACATACATACATACATACATACATACATACATACATACATGCATACATACATACATACATACATACATACATACACACATACATACATACATACACACATACATACGTACATACATACATACATACACACATACATAGGCCTACCTACATACACACACACGCATACATACACACACACTCACATGCAGACATAAATACATACATACACACATACATAGGCATACATACATACACACACGCATACATACATACACACACACACTCACACACATACATACATACATACATACATACATACATACATACATACATCAGGGATGAAAGATCTCCGCGATTCCGCGGATTTCCGGGATTTTTCAATCCCGTAGCACCATCAGCGTATACTAATATGTGGTGCTGATGCCGCAGGACTATCAGCATATACTACTAATAAATGCTCCAAACACCACAGCACTATCAGCATATACTACTAATAAATACTCCAAGCACTGCAGCACTATCAGTATACACTACTAATAAAGTAATACATGCTTCAAATGGCGCAGCACTGTCAGCATATAGTAATATATATAGAACCCGACTTCCGGGAATTTTTCACGATTCCCTGACAATGCTAAACCTATGGGAGAATATCAGCATTTCCGCTTTTTTTCCCCTGAGACCACTTTCATCCCTGATACATACATACATACATACATACATACATACATACACACACGCATAGATACATACATACACACACCCACACATACATACATAATACATACATACATACATAGATGAGCCTGTCTCAAAAGGTGCTAGCTCTTCCTTTTTTTGTCCATATTAACGATTGACACAAAACAGCACAGAAACGGTTACACTGAAAACACAAGGACATTTGCTTCAAATCAATATGTATTCTGTTGGGATTATGAAACACCATGTAAAAAACAGATCAGTTTATTCTGAGCAAATGCATAAGTAGATAGTGTATTGATCGTTACTATGGACAAAATTTTGTTCCATATTGCTTAGCACCTTTTGAGACAGTCTCATTATATACATAGTAGCATACACACATATACACACACACACACAATTATTAACAGAAAGTCTCAAATGTTCACTTTAGGACCAATTTAATTATTGTACATTTCACAATAATTATTTATAAAAAAATCCAAATCATCTCCTGTTGGCTGTGTGTATATGTGTGTGTATCGTGGGCGGGTTGGAGTAATTATTTACATACATCTGGCTAGTTATTCGCGGTAAATGTTGGGGGATGTGGTATGTCCACGGTGTCTCCTCCGATTGTTTCCACTAAGTTGACCGCAACTGTGTCTTCCGTAACTGTAAGCTTCACTCAGTTCAAGCAGCCATTGAGCAGATGCACATATGCAGATTAACTTTACTTGGGCGGTGTTTTACTTAAACGACGATTGAAATTACCCAGAATGTGTGATGCTTGACAACAACAAAAAAGACAAAAAAAAGGAAGGAACGTTTGTTTTATTTAACGACACCTCTAGAGCACATTGATTTTTATCATCGGCTATTAGACGTCAAACATGGTCATTCTGACATATTTCTTTGGAGGAAACCCACTGCTGCCACATAGACTTCTCTTTACGATAAGCAGCAAGGGGTCTGTGGTAGGTACACAGTGTGTCCGCCAATTGTTTCCACTAAGTTGACCGCAACTATGTCTTCCATAACTGTAAGGTTCACTCTGTTCAAGCAGCTATTGAGCAGATGCACATATGCAGATTAACTTTACTTGGGCAGTGTTTTACTTAAACGACGATTGAAATTACCCAGAATGTGTGATGCTTGACAACAACAAAATAGACAAAAAAAACGAAGGAACGTTTGTTTTATTTAACGATGCCTTTAGAGCACATTGATTTTTATCGTCGGCTATTGGACGTCAAACATATGGTCATTCTGACATATTTCTTAGGAGGAAACCCACTGCCGCCACATAGGCTACTCTTTCCAATAAGCAGCAAAGGGTCTTTTATATGCGCTTTGCCACAGACAGGACAGCACATGCCGCAGCCTTTGATGAACCACTTGTGGACCAATCGTTGCAACAGAAAATAGCGAAATTGTCCAGAATCCTTTGTGTGATACTCAACTATAACATGAGGAGAAATTTTGTCCGTCATTGGTTTCACGCGACTGGGAATTGAACTCCCGATCTCCCGCACGGGAAGTCTGCACTCTATCAATTCAGCCACCGCTTCCGATTAGGGGATGTGGGGAGAGGGTGGGGGGGGTGAGATTAAATTGTGGTATACAGGCTACCACACCGTATTGTAAATGTAAGCAAGCAAGAACAATCAACATCAACAATCAACCCTGCAATTCATGAGGATGGTTTTGTAGACAATTCAACCAACCACACAAAACAACAACGTGCCCAGACTGCTGCTTCCGGTGTTGGTTTGTTAGTGAAGCCGCCCGGTATAATGATGACATGATGTCACTTTCCTGGAGGGTACCAGACGCCCCCCCCCCCCCCCCCCCCCCCCCCCCTAATGCCGTCTCCACAATCTGCTTCCACTGCCAGCTCACGCATAATCCGACATTAATAATGTTCCCTCAGGTTCTCCTCCCCCCCCCCCTTCCCTCCCTTCCCTTCTCCCCCTCCTTCCCTCCCCAATTAAGGAGTGTATCTGATCCGTCCGTCAGTCTCTCCCAATAGATGGAGCGTTTTCCCTGCCTAAAACATAAAGTAAGGCTTGTTTTATTTAGCGACGCCCCTAGAGCGCCTTGATTTTTTTCTATCATCATATCATCGGCTATTGGACGCCAAATATATGGTCATTCTGACATATTTCTTTGGAGGAAACCTGCTGCCGCCACATAGGCTACTCTTTCCGATAAGCAGCAAGGGGTCTTTTATATATGCACTTTCCCACAGACAGGAACAGCACATAGCACACAACCTTCGATGAACCAGTTGTGGACCACTGGTTGGAACGCTTTATATATATATGCGAGTTAGTGGAGTATCCAATGATTTTAACTTTTTCATGGTCACATAAAGCGTACTACTTTTCCAGACCCCCCTCCCCTCCTCCAGTGCTGCTCCCCATCCGCCCCCCCCCCCCGCCCCCCAAGTAGGACACATAAACATTTTACTACAGAACATCAAGATGAGAATATTAACGCTTTAAATATCACCATTTTATTAAATGATAAAACTCGTACTTTAACTGACCCCCATACACATTTTATCAGACGCTTCATGCGACCATGAAAATGTTTGATTTCCACTTAGTATGGCTTGCAACCAGCTTATTCTAGCTATGCACGGCATTTTAATTTTAATTAGTTGTTTAAGCAGGGGAAATTTCAGTCATAGACGACTGGTCTTCCTCATTCCACTGCTGGTCGATAGAAAGCCCGAGCCTACACTTTTACCGACCCAAGGGATTTTTAACCTCCCACACCACATAGACATGGTATGAGAGCAACCGGCCTTTGATGACGCTGTAAGTTATACACAGCGGTGGAAATGCAAATTGATAGAGCTGGAGGCACGGGGAATCGAACTGCCGACCCTCAGATTAGGAGTCTGACCTAGAAAAAAGTCAGACACTCTAACCACTCTGCCACAGAGAATAGGTATTGATTTCACTTATTGAAGTTTAATGGGAGGAAGGCTGGAAATTGAGGAGACCAATTCTTGAATTTGCTTTTTTATCTGTTTTTATTTCAGGTAATTTGTCTTTTAAATTAATTCATTTTCACATGAAAGCAGACAGACGCGAATAAAATTCTTCTAGGTAAGGCAGCTGGTTCTATCGGCTTCCGGTTTAGTTTGTGGTGGCCGTGGGCGATGGTGGCGCCACCTTGTGGAGATGAAAATGTGACATGAAGTTTAAAGCTGCATAGTCTGATAAAAGCCTCAAATTTTCAAAGCCAAAATAATTATCTCGATTTAACTTAGATGCTGATGCACTTATTAGCCATTTGTTGCCACAGAGAATGGAGTACTGAGTCAAGTTAATAGAATATGTTCCCGCTGAAGTCTATGGGGTCAGAGCTTTGGCATATTTGTCTAAATTAATTTAGCATGTTTGAACTTCAAATATCACCAACATTAGCCATTTAAAATAGAAGTTACTTCAAACTAAAGTCAAATAGATTATAGCGATAAATATACTATATTTATCCCAGAAAATGTCATAAGCTCAAAACCAACAACCAACATATAAGATGATTGCAAATGGTGGTGGTGGTGGTGCTGGTGGTGTTCTCTGTGGCGGAGTGGTTAGAGTGTCTGACTTTTTTCTAGGTCGGACTCCTAATCTGAAGGTCAGTGGTTCAATTCCCTGTGCCTCATCTCTGCCAATTTGGATTTCCACCACTGTGTATAACTTACAGCGTCATCAAAGGCCAGTTGCTCTCATACCATGTCTATGTGGTGTGGGAGGTTAAAAATCCATTGGGTCGGTAAAGGTGTAGGCTTGGGCTTTCTATTGACAAACTGTCTAATGATGAAAACAAGCCTATTCAGGCTTATCCATGATAGGCAGTAACAATCTTCAAGAAAAAAAAGAAAAAAAGTACCCAGGTCATCTAAACACGCTAGGTTGCCAAGTGCTCCTAGGTCACGCACAAACCGGAAGTACACGTGACTTAGGAGTTAGGTCCACAGATAACATTGCGCCACGATCTAGAAGTTGATGCAGTGTGATGTATAGATCTGTGTGTTGCTTTGTCGTCTGTAACAGTGGAAATAGTCGCACATGGGCGCTTACTGTATGGCGTATCCGTTACTCCCATTTCCTGTCAGGGACCACGTGACATGCACAGGAGATGTTCCATATATACTTGTGGGGAAGCTCCTGTAGAACGCAGGCTTCCGGTGGGGGGTGGGGGGGGGGGGAGATGTGGTGCTGGTTGGTGGTGCAGTGATTAGCGTGGAATCTTTCGCGAGGGTGGTGGTGTGCGGTGGTGTTGGTGGTGTGTGATGGTGGTCGTAAGGGGGGAGGTGGTGGTGGTGTGTGCTGGTGGTGGTGAGGGTGGTGGTGGTGGTGGTGGTGTCTGCTGGTGGTGGTGGTGGTGTTTGATGGTGGTGGTGTGTGACGACCCCCCTCCTCCACGTCTCCCTCTCCCCTCCCATCCCCCCTCCCATCCCCCCTCCCATCCCCTCCTCTCCGCTCCCCTCTCCCCTTTCCCCTCCCCTCCCCGCCCTCCCCTCCTCTCTCCTTCCCTTCCCCTCCCTTCCCGTCCCTTCCTCTTTCCCCCTTCCCCATCCCTTCCCCTCCCCTCCCCGGTCCCCCATCCCCCTACTTCCGGTCTGACGCTGGATAATTAGCGCCTTGTGACATAAGCCTTCCGCCCGCAGTGCCGACTTGGCAAGCACCAGACGCAGCGTCTCCCTGATACTAGTGATAGGATCCGCTGTCACACAGTCAGCGGGCCATCAATAAGTATCAGAAGTGTCCCCCCCTCCCCCCACCCACCTACCAGCCACCACTACAGCTACCAACCACCACTACAAATACATCACCACACATACACCCACTGTCACACAGTCACCGGGCCATCAATAAGTATCAGAAGTGTCCCCCCCCTCCCCCCACCCACCTACCAGCCACCACTACAGCTACCAGCCACCACTACAAATACATCACCACACATACACCCACTGTCACACAGTCACCGGGCCATCAATAAGTATCAGAAGTGTCCCCCCCCCCTCCCCCACCCACCTACCAGCCACCACTACAGCTACCAGCCACCACTACAAATACATCACCACACATACACCCACTGTCACACAGTCACCGGGCCATCAATAAGTATCAGAAGTGTCCCCCTCCCTCCCCCCACCCACCTACCAGCCACCACTACAGCTACCAGCCACCACTACAAATACATCACCACACATACACCCACAGTCACACAGTCACCGGACCATCAATAAGTATCAGAAGTGTCCCCCCCCCATCACCCCACCCACCTACCAGCCACCACTACAGCTACCAGCCACCACTACAAATACATCACCACACATACACCCACAGTCACACAGTCACCAGACCATCAATAAGTATCAGAAGTGTCCCCCCCTCCCCCCACCCACCTACCAGCCACCACTACAGCTACCAGCCACCACTACAAATACATCACCACACATACACCCACAGTCACACAGTCACCGGACCATCAATAAGTATCAGAAGTGTCCCCCCCCCTCCCCCCACCCACCTACCATCCACCACTACACATACATCATCACACATACACCCACAGTCACACAGTCACCGGACCATCAATATGTATCAGAAGTGTCCCTCTGGTACCGGGACCCCCTCACCCAGCCACCACTACAGCTACCAGCCACCACTACAAATACATCACCACACATACACCCACAGTCACACAATCACCGGGCCATCAATAAGTATCAGAAGTGCCCCCCCCCCATCCCCCCACCCACCTACCAGCCACCACTACAGCTACCAGCCACCACTACACATACATCACACCTACACTACCACACGTATATCATCACACATACACCACCACATATAGATCACACATACTCCACCACACATACATCACAAATACACCACCACACATACCTCACACTTACAGCATCACAGATACATCATCACACATACACCACTACAAATAGATCATCACACATACACCACCACACATACACCACCATACACCACAATTACATCACCACACATACATCATCACACATACACCACCACACGTACATCACACATAGGCCTACACCACCACACATCCACCACCACACATATGCCACCAAACGTACACAATCACACATACACCACCACACACTACACCACATATACATCACATACACCACCACACATACACACTCACACATACACCACCACACATACTACACCACACATACACTCCCACACATACATCAAACATACACCACCACACATATGCCACCAAACTTACACAATCACACATACCCCACCACACATACTACACCACAGATACATCACATACACCACCACACATACACCACCACACATACATCTCACATACACCACCACACATACATCTCACATACACCACCACACATACACTACCACACATACATCACACATACACCACCACACATACATCTCACATACACCACCACACATACACTCCCAGACATACATCACACATACACCACCACACATACATCACACATACTTCACCACACATACATCACACATACTTCACCACACATACGTCACACATACACCAGGGAGTTAGAATATGGGTACAATGGTATTGTTGGGACCCAAAGATTACCATCGATATAGGGGAGTGGTCGATCTGTGGAGGTGGTAGGTTAGGGAGGTTTTACTGTAATTATACAGACTATCGCTATAACCTTTCAAAGCCTGTCTCTACTATAGCTAATAGCCATATACCAGCACTGTACTTAAGGGGCTGTCACATTAGGTTTTTTTGCATATGCCGGCATAGGTTACGCATAGGTTAGGGGTACGTCGGCATAGGTTGGGCGTACGCTGGATTGACACTCGGCGGGTGTCTCTTGCATACCCCCAATGTTCTGTAAAAGTGGTGTCACACTACGGCGTATGGCATTAGCGTATCGATTTTCGACCCATACGCCCTCATACGCGCGTCTGTCCAACAAATTGTTGAGCATGCTAAAAAAAAATCGGCGTATGGCTCATACGCTGCTCGATGTACGCTATGCGTACGCCGACATAGGTTACGCATAGGTTGGGCGTACGCTGAACTTGTCAATCACAACTGTCAAACCTCATCACAGTACGCCGCGCATAGGTCGGGATACGCTTTGAATACACCGCCATAGGCTAGGGGTAGGTTAGGCATAGGTTAGGCATAGGCTGGGTGTATGCTTCCGATGCCGCTGGGACCTCGTGCATAGCATATGACGGTGTATGATGGTGTATGGGTCGAAAACCGCATACGCCGGCATACGCTAACGGCATATGCCGTAATGTGACAGGGCCTTTAAATTTAAGCCTGCATTGGCACTCAGTACCATGAAGAGCTTCTGATATCTTTGTGAGGTACATATACCCTTTGACTGGTTCTGGTCATCTGAGACATAACATTGTTCCAACGAGGCATGTATACTGCTGTTCAATTCTAAACTTTGGTTATTCTCTAAAACTGGGCACCACATATCTGGTCTCCACGTTACGATGCTGATAATAAATTCTTTTATTGATAGCAAGTCAAATAATTATTGTATCCTCTGTCTATTATGTATGTTAGCAGTTCTACATGTATTGAATCTGTCCCACAAAAAATATCAAAATTATACTTATAATACAATTTTGGGATAGAGTAAAAATGTGAAAATTTACACATTGACACCCATGTACTTAGCCAAAATAAATTCAAATAAATTCAAACTTTTTCTTGTAAGACATAACCTTGTTTGCTTAACTGTAATCAATAAAATCTTGTTTGACTTTGTTGTGTATACATGCGAAAATGATGTTTCGGAGGCGTTTTTGATTTTCATGTTACACAAGTAATATTAACTAATTGCTCAATTTGTATAAGATCTAAATTGAAAAGTGAAATGACCTTTTTTTTCTACTTTCACATATGCACAACATGCAAACCTTCATAGAAAAGTGAATTCTGCTATTATTTGGAATGTTTTTTTGTTGCTATTATTTGGAAGGTTTTCACTTTTGGTTTCCACGTCACACTTTAGTGCCCAGTTTCAGAATATGACCTATTATTAGTACTTTTCAAATTGGGTAATTCTATATACGTGAGATTTACAATCCGCTATTCTAATTTATGCGTGCGTAATTATGCATACTGACACACATCTCAATAAAGCGAAAACTAGGCAACAAAGCTAAACATACAAAAGACCCAGATGATAAAAGGGCCTATAATACTGCCAGGAACAACTCCCTCAAAGCAGTAAAGACAGCAAAAAAGAAGTATATAATAAAACAAGACAAGGACTGGGGAAGCAACACAAACAAGTTTTGGGAAAATGTAAACCTGCTATTTCCCCGAAATAACACAGAGGAATGCATAAGCTTCCAAGATAGTGAAGGGAATACTTGCACAAATAGTGATGCGGCAAATAAACTTAAAACACACTTTGCCACGGTGGGCCAATGACTATCAACAAAATTCACAACAGACTGAGAAAATAAATCAGAAAATACAAACTTTCCTTCTTTTTTTCTTTTTCTTTTTTTTCAAATCTGATGGGTTCAGACTACACATCCTTAAATGTGTACTTGAAATGAGAGTTGTTATAGAGCTTGTCGCGAATGACATCGAATCGGCAGAGTGCAGGCTTCAAGCGCGGAAGGTCGGGAGTTAGAATCCCAACTGAATCAAACCAATGATTTATCAAATTGATGCTTGTCGCGACCTAGCCCAACGCTCGGCATTATTCGAATAGTACAACGACTGGTCAGCTTAGTATCAGGATAATATGACCGAGTGGGATATCGGGCCATGGTGCCGTCGGCCTGATCTCCCAGTGGGGCAGCACTATAAAGTCGGCATGAGTGCGCACTGTCACAAGTTGAGACACGTCCTGATATGAGATTACATGTTGCAGGGACGTAAATCCCCAAAAAACTAACTCTGTGAAGTCTTATATGCTGTATTGATCTGATTGAATATAAATCGATTTCACTTCGCACCCCAATTTTACCGAATGGACGATTGGTAGTAAATTTTAATCTTTTCATCCCCTTTCCTATTATTTATTATTTAATTGTCTCAATTCGTCGCTCATTTATTGATTCCGTTTCGTCTAAAATACATTCAGTACATTGGGTGCGTTTAAGGACACGTATGTACATTGTTATTTATGTATTTTGTTCAACTGTGGTTCCTAGACTGGTTCTGGTGAAATATTAACAAACCCGGCTTATATATGAGTCATTTCAACCCTACCTGGTATGTGTGTGAAGTGGCATATGGAGAGGTCAGATGAGGTTATGCCTAAGTCAGTGGTCACTCACTGACCCCCCAAGTAACGACAACATTGCAATGTATCAATTTATTATACGCATATTATTAATTATGTAATTGTCTTGTGTTTTTTTATTGAAGATTTTATACTGCATATCATGGATAAGTCTGAATAGACTTGTTTTCACCATTAGACAGTTTGTCGATAGAAAGCCAGAGTCTACACTTTTACCGACCCAAGGGATTTTTAACCTCCCACACCACATAGACATGGTATGAGACCAACCGGCCTTTGATGACGCTGTAAGTTATACACCGCGGTGGAAATCCAAAGTGGCAGAGGTGGGGGTATGGGGAATCGAACCACCAACCTTCAGATTAGGAGTCCGACCTAGAAAAAAGTCAGACACTCTAACATACCAGAGAACTTGTAATTGTAATTGTTATCTACTGTTTGTAATTGTGCTGATTATATGTCAACTAACTACTTACTATAACAGCAAACTGCTATCTGAGGTCCTTTGGGAGGCAGTGAGCGACTGGGGGCGAAGTGGTCTGCGACTAATAGGCGAGATCACGGTTCCGAGTGCGCATGCGCTGAAAACGGCATTGAGAGCAAAGCAAAGGCGTACAGCCATTGAGTTTGCCGATACGCATAGGCCAAAACTTCCATTTTATTCAAAATTAATAGAAATACATAACAATTTGGCACAAACATGGACAGAAGGATGCAATATAATAATATAATAATATAATGAATATCTGTAAGACACAACTCTCCATAATTAAGCATTTTTAGCTAAGAACCATATAATTTCAGTCACTTTACAGGCTGATGTTTACATCACCATTGATTAGCCAAAAATAATTCTTGTTCTAAATATTAAAATGTCAAATGTGTCAACAAAAAGTTATTTAAAAGAAATATTTAACCAATATCTGATTAACCCGACTCATTTTCTATTTCTACATATGTCATTAACCATAGGATATAAATATAAACATGAATAAAATAAGTAAAACTTTGTCTAAATCTGTCTAAATCTAAATCCACATGGCATAAGATGTGCTGATTATATTGATGTAAATGCAATGCTGAATAAAGGATTAATATCTTAATTTATTATATATATTTTTTTAGTTAGTGTTCTACGTTTCAAACAAGAGCTGAGATGAGCTGAATCTAGCACATTTCATAACTGCACCCAGTGTATTAGCATGTGCCATGTGCTTCTCGTGGGTTTGTTTTGCTCTGACGCATCCCACAATGCACCGCGCGGCTGGAACGGTGATGTAGTCTATACTAGGCAGGCACCTTTCTGTTTCTCACTTCTCCCTCCAGGTGATGCTGCCATCGCCCTGCAATGCCAATATGGCAAATTACACACACATGTAAATATATATCAAACACAACTCAGATATTGATACCTGGTCGGGATTTAGAATCTTGGTCCAGTCAAACCAACGACTTAGAAAATTGATACTTGCCGCTACCTATCCTGGTACTGGGCATTAATCGGATAAGGCAAATACTGGTTAGTACAGTATCAGCTATCAGGATAATGTGATTAGGTGGGATATCGGGTCATGTTGGCGGCGGCATGGTCTCTCAGTGGGGCAGCACTCTAAAGTCACCATGTGTGGTCATTGTCACAAGTCAGTACCCATCCTGATATGACCTTAAATGATACTAGGAGTAGGATGCAGATCATAAACAAATAAATTTGTATCCTCCAACATCGCCACCATTCTACACACTCCAAACAACCATAAGGCAACCTGTTTGAAAATGATCACTTTTTTTGTGTGGCGCGATTTTCCACTGCGAATAGAACAATTATGGCGTCCTTTGTACTCAAGAAGCGGCCACACAATGGCGACATTAAGTTACTCCTGTCTACTAGCATTACAGACTGTGTTTCTTGGAGATTTACATGCTGGCGAAATCTAAGATTATATCAGGACGGGTAGCGAATTGTCACAGTGCATGCTCATGGTGGCTTTATAGTGTTGCCCCACTAGGGGATCCAGGCCGCCAGCACCATGGCCTGATATCCCACCCAGTCACATTATCCTGACACTGAGCCAACCAGTTCTTGCCATATCCTAATTATGCCGAGCGCCAGGCTAGGAAGTGACAAGTATAAATTTTAAGGTCATTGTTTTGACTTGACCATAGTTTGAAAAATGGTTCGAATCCCACGATCTACCAAAACGGGACACGGACGCTCAACTCATTCAGCCAGCCCGTCTGGTTCACATGACCTGATATCCCAGTCAGTCTCATTATCCTGACACTGAGTTTTCCAGTCCTTGCCCTGTCCTAATAATCCCCGGCACCAGGCTAGCAAGCGACAAATATCAATTTTGGAAGTCATCTGTTTGACTCGACTGGGAATCGAAGTCTCGACCTTCCGCACGGGAAGTGTGCACTCTACCGATGTGTCCACCGCGTCTGGCATAGCTGGCATGTTGAGCAATTGACATTTGCACCAGTTGACAAGAGGGCCCAGTCACAAAGGCCCTCCTTACACAGAGAAACTCTCATATAGCCGACAAGTAGCCCGCGATTGTAATCTACATCAGTAGAGGATCACCCACCCACCCTCCCTCAAAATACTGCCAGCACTTCAATTTCAAAGGAAACTTATCAAACATGTTTTGTCTCTGGCGATTCAACCACAGACTTGAGAATCTGGAGAGTTTCCATTCCAGTTCAACTGACTTGTCGTGCTGGGTGTTAACCAAACCGACAGGCTGAGAATCAGGATAGTTTCCATTCCAGTTCAACTGACTTGTCATGCTGGGTGTTAACCAAACCGACAGGCTGAGAATCAGGATAGTTTCCATTCCAGTTCAACTGACTTGTCATGCTGGGTGTTAACCAAACCGACAGGCTGAGAATCTGGAGAGTTTCCATTCCAGTTCAACTGACTTGTCGTGCTGGGTGTTAACCAAACCGACAGGCTGAGAATCTGGATAGTTTCCATTCCAGTTCAACTGACTTGTCGTGCTGGGTGTTAACCAAACCGACAGGCTGAGAATCTGGATAGTTTCCATTCCAGTTCAACTGACTTGTCATGCTGGGTGTTAACCAAACCGACAGGTTGAGAATCTGGATAGTTTCCATTCCAGTTCAACTGACTTGTCATGCTGGGTGTTAACCAAACCGACAGGCTGAGAATCTGGAGAGTTTCTATTCCAGTGCAACTGACTGTCATGCTGGGTGTTAACCAAACTGATGTATCAAGAAGGCAGGCAGGCAGGCAGGCAGGCAGGCAGGCAGGCAGGCAGGCAGGCAGGCAGGCAGGCAGGAAGGTAGGCAGGCAGTGTAGGCAATTTGCCCTTCTACCACTTATGAGATGTGATGGCCGAATTTGAAGAGTGCGCCTGTCTTCCCTTGCGGAACTTCAGGGGTTGAAACCCGTCTGTAGGCAATTTGCCCTTCTACCACTTATGAGATATGATGGCCGAATTTGAAGAGTGCGCCTGTCTTCCCTTGCGGAACTTCAGGGGTTGAAACCCGACTGGTTGGTTGTTGGTGTTTTACGTCCTGGCAACATCTAAGGTCATATCAGGACGAGTCAAACCAATGACTTACAAAATTGATATTTGTTGATACCTAGCCTGGCGCTAAGCATTACTAGCATATGATCTTATATATGATGAGTATGACCTTATAAGTTACTAGAACATCAAACCCAAACAAGAAAGACTTAGATATGGGCGATAATAAAGTCAGAGCAAGGACAGTTAAAACCTGACTTCCGGATTTTCTCCACGATTCCTTAAAGGGGCTGTCACATTAGGGTTTTTTGCGGGAGCGTATGGCGGCGTAAGCGCGTTACATCATATACGTCGGTATACGCTACTCATACGCTACGCATACGCTACTCATACGCCGCCAGATGCCGGCGTATGTGAAGCGTATGAGGCATACGCCGCCATACGCTTTCATAAATCCGTCCGTCCAAATTTTTTTGTGCATGCTAAAAAAAAAAACGACCTATGAGGGCGTATGGCCCATACTGTCAAAACATGTCACAGCACGCTCCCATACGCTCCCATACGCTCCTCATACGCTCCTTGTCACCGACCAATTTCATCCCTGGTATTATTAAGCGAACCAGACGGGATAGCCGAATGAGTTGAGCATCCGTCTCCTGTTTTGGGAGATCGGGGGATCTGAACCCATGGGTTTGTGGATTCGAACCCTGGTCAAGTCAAACAAATGACTTCAAAATTGATACTCGTTGCTTCCTAGCCAGGTGCTTGCCATTATTAGGATAGGGCAAGGATTGGTTGGCTCAATGTCAGGATAATGTGACTGAGTGGGATATCAGGTGCTGGTGGCCTGGTCTCCTTGTGGAGCAGCACTATAAAGTTGCCATGAATGTGCACTGTCTTAAGTCGGTACCCATCCTGATATGACCTTAAATGTTGCTAGGAGGTAAAACAACAGCAAACAAACAAATTATTAAGCGAAGAACGCTTATTTTATTGTCAAAGAACTGGAAGTCTTGTTTGGTTATTCAGGACGTAGGTGACCTATCAGGGTTGTACTTATCGTAAGGATTGATTGGGCCTCACTCACACTTGTCAAACATGGTTGCTGTTTTTCCTGTCCTCTCCGCTGCCAGGTCCTTTAGTTTAGACTCCCACCACCAGGGGGCAGGTTGAAACCAGTTGAGTCTGACAGGCATGTGAGCTATTACTGTCTCCCAGAGACTTTGAGAAATTCTTTTATTATATCAATTATATTGTCATAGTGGTGATGAAAATGGGAAATATTGTGCAATAGAGCTGGATTCGAACCCACAATCCTTGCCATTCTGGGGTTACCATGTTAGCCATTACACTACTCAGGCTGCCTGATGCAATCACCCTATCCACACCTATTTATCCTGAGAGGTCGGTGCAGTCTATGACGCTCGTCCCCCTGGAATTGTAAGTCTTGTAAATGGTTTACGTCCATAAGTCGTTTATTGCTTACAATTACTTACATTCAGGAAATGCACTTTGCATACACAGGATAGCTTCAACAACTATACAGCGCATAGCTTGTAGGTGATCCAGGTCACGGAAACCAATGTCATAGGGGGGGGGGGGGTGATGACAATTGGAATTATTGCGCCTAGAGCAGAATTCGAATCCACACTTCTTGCCATTTCGAGGCTAGTGTGCTATCATTACACTACCTAGGCTCCCTGATGCAATCACCCAATCCATGCCTACCTGTCTATGTGGGTTCTTGCCTGAGAGTTCAGTGCAGAGTACTACAAATAGTACAATATCGTAGTGAATAAGGCCCTCCTCCCAAAAAACACTACCATAAGCAGAACACAAAGTTGACCCAGATTGATTAATTTGGTCAGTTTTCGCTGTACACATAAAAATCAACATGTCAAATACTATTTATAGAAGTAACATCAACTCCACTACAACTTAGTACAAGAACTCTGCATGTTGGGTTGGCTAAAAGTAAGATTCCATGTACATGGTATGCGGCATGCGAATGCATATGCAGTGTGCCATTTTCTGTGTTTCTTGCTCCAAATTTGTGATGGAAAGTAAAAGTTCCTGTTTGCTCTATGGCAAATAGTGGAGCATTTTGCATTCGGACCGATTGATCTATGGAGCGATCCACTTTCGACATTTGTTATTTGCATTCGCATCAGGACATATGGAAGCACCACTGTGCATTTACATGCTTTTCCAATTTCTGGTACATTCACATTGGCATACTGCTTACAGTACAACCCCGTTAAACCAAGCTTGGTTAAACCAAACGATCAGTTAATACAAATTATCGGTTAATCCAAACAAAATTGTCGGGCCCCAGGCCACTTCCGGTACAGTTAAACAAAACTTTCATGTGGTTATAAGGTCGTCTGAGACTCCACCAACTTTGTTATATGATAAATGGTAGTATTTTGCCGGGCCGCCAAAAAAAAGTTTGGATTAACCAATCGTTTGGTTTAACTGAGCTTGGTTTAACGGGGTTATACTGTATATGCATAAAAAACAATAATCAAAGTGTTCACATACATTGTATATTACATTTATAATGCACCCACTTTTTTTTTTGCCAAAGCCAAGTCAAAGTCGAAGCCAAAGCTCGGTTAAACCAATGATTGGTTAATCTAAACACATTTCTATGGTTCCTTCAAGTTTGGTTTAACGGGGTTATACTGTATATGGAATTTAACTTAACCTGTATCAAATTAACTTGTGATTCTTTGTTATACCAATAATGTGTGTAAGTACTAGCAGCTAATGAACACAATTGATGCCGAGTAATTATAATATACGCGAGCAGAGAATTGATTTGGCTGATTTATTTCCCAACGCGGGCACATACAAAAATGGCCTACCCTCATCTACAGTTATAAAAGTAAAATTGCACTGGTAACAGTCGCTCTGACGCATGGTGATGGCAACACTGGCACCCAGATCGAACGGCTCTGCCTATGTACCACAAAGGTGAAGGTCACTCCACCGGAGTGCCGGGGGTAATCCCGAGGACATTGACCGGGATGACCAAGCTAATCCCGGTCAAACCCTCCACTGCTATACTTACACCCGTGCGGAAGATCGGGAGTTCGGATCCCAGCCGAGTCCAACCAATGATGAATAAAAATTGTATTGTCACTACTTAGCCTGGCGCTCGACATTAATAGGATAGGAGGATTGCTTAGCACAGTATTAGGATAATGTAATCGTGTGGGATTTCAGGTCATGGTCATGGTGGTCAGGTCTCGCAGTGGGGCAGCACTGTAAAGTCACCATGAGTGCACACTGTCACAGTACATACATACATACATACATACATACATACATACATACATACATACATACATACATACATACATACATACATACATACATACATACATACATACTTACGTACGTACATACATACATACATACAACATACGTAATACACACACACACACACACACACACACACACACACACACACACACACACACACACACACACACAAGCTACATGTCAAGGTAAACCCATGGGTTCGTGGGGTCGAACCCTGATCGATTCAAACCGATGACTTAAAAATTGATACTTGTCGCTTCCTAGCCAGGCGCTCAGCATTATTAGGATAGGGCAAGGACTGGTTGGCTCAGTGTCAGGATAATGTGACTGAGTGAGATATCAGGTCATGGTGCTGGCAGCCTGGTATCCCAATGGGGCAGCACTATAAAGTTGCCAAGAGTGTGCACTGTCACAAGTCGGTACCCGTCCTGATATAACCGTAGACGTTGCTAGGATGAAAACAACAACAAACAAACAGTTAAATTATACAACGTTAAAGAGCATTAGATGGTAGATGATTCAGTGTAATACTAATAACCTCTAGTTAAAAAGAAATTAAAATGTGAAAACAACAACAAACAAACAGTTAAATTATACAACGTTAAAGAGCATTAGATGGTAGATGATTCAGTGTAATACTAATAACCTCTAGTTAAAAAGAAATTAAAATGTGAAAACAACAACAAACAAACAGTTAAATTATACAACGTTAAAGAGCATTAGATGGTAGATGATTCAGTGTAATACTAATAACCTCTAGTTAAAAAGAAATTAAAATGTGAAAACAACAAGAAACAAACAGTTAAATTATACAACATTAAAGAGCATTAGATGGTAGATGATTCAGTGTAATACTAATAACCTCTAGTTAAAAAGAAATTAAAATGTGAAAACAACAACAAACAAACAGTTAAATTATACAACGTTAAAGAGCATTAGATGGTAGATGATTCAGTGTAATACTAATAACCTCTAGTTGAAAAGAAATTAAAATGTGATAATTGTTTTAATATTTATTATTGAAGCAGCAGCTAGCCTACCTACCAAATTGGGTCCTTAGTGTTGAACACAAAGGCGAACAGACACCAGAAAAGAGTTAACAGTTTGCCCCGAGTCCTGAGGGAGGTGACCCTCAAGTCAGCCTCAATTAATCGTCTTAGAAGCAGTAAAGCCCTGGCTGGCAATGTCTTCCCGCCCCTGGTCTTTTTGTACTCTGACTTTAATAATTAACGCTAAGTGAGCCGGGCGGTGGCTATACTCTGTGAGTGTGTGTGTGTGTGTGTGTGTGTGTGTGAGTGTGAGTATGTGTGTGGCATGGAGAGAGAGAGGGATGGCGATGGAGAGAGGGAGAGAGTTAGGGTGGTGGGGAGAGAAGGAGAGAGTTAGGGTGGTGGGGCGAGAGAGCAAGAGAAAGTAAGGGGGTAGCCG
This sequence comes from Branchipolynoe longqiensis, assembly GCA_030323885.1. Lineage (NCBI taxonomy): Eukaryota > Metazoa > Annelida > Polychaeta > Phyllodocida > Polynoidae > Branchipolynoe > Branchipolynoe longqiensis. The sequence continues at coordinate 8,113,901 of CM059193.1, read as the reverse complement.
AGAGAGGGTGGGAGATGGTGTGAGCGAGAAAGAGAGAAAGTAAGCAGGTAGCCGAGAGAGGGAGAGAGAGAGGGGGTTGGGCGAGAGAGAGAGAGAAAGAGAAAGTGAGCAGGTGGCCGAGAGAGGGAGAGAGGGGGGGGGGAGGCGAGAGAGAGAGGGTGGGAGAGGGTGTGAGGGAGAGAGAAAGTGAGCAGGTGGCCGAGAGACGGAGAGAGAGAGAAAGAGAGAAAGTGAGCAGGTGGCCGTCAGAGGGAGAGAGAGGGAGGGGGTGAGAGAGAGAGAGAGAGTGAGAAAGTAAGGGGGTGGCCCATAGCAAGACAAAGTGAGGGGTGAGAGAGAGAGTCAGAGAGACACAGACAGAGAGACAGAAACAGAAAGGGGTTGTGGCGACATATAGAAATGGAACTAGAGAGTGCTCAAGAAAGAGAGACATATGAACAAAGATACAGATATGTACATATATTTGTGTGGTGGTATTTCCTTAAAGTTGCAAAATAAATAATAAATATTTGTTGAAATAACCTTTATTTTAAAGGAGGTGCTGTTGAAGTAATAGTGGATTAGCAGTGGGTGGGTTCTTAGAAGTCGGTCAGGCAACAGAGAGATGGGAAGGAGAGATGGTCCCAATGTTGTTGATTTATTCATGTGCTACTCATACAGGGTTGCCAACCCTCACGGTTTCGCCGTCAGATATACAATATTTCATGTCCTCATTATCATCTTACACAAATCTTTCGGTTTTCCATTTTCCAATGTTGGCAACCCTGCAATTGCATTAATATAGTAATATTATATAAATCTGCTGAATTACTGTGTAAAAAATGCACCACAGAGCATCTAAGATTTAAGCAATTTTCTAGACCCCCCACCCCCAACATAACATCCCTTAATATCTCCGGGTTTTTAATCTCCAATGTTGGCAACCCTGCTCATATAATGTCGTTTCGGGAGTGGCGGTGCAAACCGCCACTTCTGGCTTTTTCAGGGCAAGCGCCCTAACCATTAGACTGTCTTGCTCCTTGATGCAATCACCCCACCCTCACCTACATGTCTATAAGGCTCCTTGCCTGAGAGGTCAGAGCAGACTACTACACTTGTGTCCCTGAAATTATAAGTTTGTTAAATAGTTTACATCTAGAAGTCATTTGATGATTACAATTACACACAAACATGCAATGCACTGACACATACATACACAGGGTAGGTTCAATAACCATACGGCATTCTGCTTGTACAGGATCATGGATCATGGCCCAGTGTCGTTTGTGAGGCAAATGGGAAATATTGCACCTAAAACAGGATTCGAACCCACACATCTTGCCATTCCAGGTCTAGAGACTAACCATTACATTACATAGGTTCCCTGATGCAGTCACCATATGCGTGCCCACCTGCCTGCAGCTCCTTGCCCGAGCGGTCAGTGTATATAATACTACAAAATCTGTATACAGCTGTTCTGAATAAACATCTGATTAACCACCTATGTCTCAGAAACTGGGCTGCGGGAGTAACTAATAACATGCAAACACGAGTTAGCCACGGGTGATAATATAGTCACAAGGACTGTTGAAACCTGATGTAAAATTCTCCGATATATGAGATATGGGCTATGGAGAACTCTGCTATAATAAATGACAACTTGTCTATAAAATGCTAAATGGTATGTAAAACCAAAGGCATATAAGGTATATGTGGAGTTGGTGATCCATTACTAATTGAGGATAGAAATTGTATATCAATATAGTTAGAGAGAGAGGGTCACTTCTTGACATGTGAGACAGTCTTTGGGAAGCCGCCTCACATACCCCCTCCCCTCCAAGTGTTATTTATGGATCACTGCACCAGACACAAGAGGGCAGTGTAGCCAGATCTAACCATGCCTTGGTTACAAGGATATTGAACCCTCATTGGTGGATAGAGGAATGCCTGTTAGTGATTGGAAGACTGGATCATGTGATCACCACCATCTTGTTTCTTGAAACTATATATACAATAAATCAGGGAGTCTCACTCTCCTACCTTTCACTCTTTATCTACTTTCCTTCCTTGCCTGTAGTGATTTCTTATCAGCCTGTCTACACCACTCAAACCGCCAGCGTCGACTTTGCACTGACTTCTGGCATCTTTCTGTGATTTCCTGACAGTGTGTGCGTCTGGTAGAATATTAAATGTATATAACATAATATATATACAGTAAAACCTCTCTAAATCGACCGACAATGGGACGGACTTTAAGTGGTCGATTTACGGAGGTGGTCGGTTTAGAGAGTTAGAATATGGTTACAATAGTATTATTGGAACCCAAATAAACCGATTGATATAGGGGGTGGTCGATCTGTGGAGCTGGTCGGTTAGAGAGGTTTTACTGTATATTTAATTTCAGTTACTTTTTGTTGGTTACCCCTTAATAATTTGACATCCTTTTTCACCAAAATTGTTTCTGGAACTTTGGTAGCACAGTCCCAAATTTGACCCCTTCCCCAGGTTATTCGTTTCCAGCTTGCCGACGTGAAGAGGTCCGAGCCTCCCAGAGCTGCTCAGAGCTGTTCGGAGCTTCCCGGAGCTGCCAAGAGTTGCTTGGAGCTTCCCAGAGCTGCCCAGAGCTGCTCGGAGCTTCTCAGAGCTGCTCACATCTGGACAGAGCTGCTCACAGCTGCCCAGAATTGCTTTTTGCTTCCTAGCCAGACGGTCGGCATTACTAGGATAGGGCAAGGATCAGTGGAATGAGGAAGACCAGTCGTCTGCGACTGAAATTGCCCCTGCTTAAACAACTAATGTACCCCCCCCCCACCAAAAATAGCAATAGCATAGGGTACACATACAGATACTCGGAAGTATAGGGTGTACACGTATAGTGTGTATGGCTGATTACTAAAGCATGCCATAGTTCATGAATTATGACAATTTCCTTTGTGATATCCAGTGGTTGGTTGTTGGAGTTTATGTCCTAGTAACATCTCAGGTGATATCAGGACAGGTGCAGACTTTTGGCAGTGCGCACTCATGGCAACTTTATAGTGCTGCCTCTCTGGGAGACCAAGCCACCTGCACCATGACCTGATATCCCACTCAGTCACATTATCATTGGAGCGAACACTTCCAGAAGCTACTCAACGTCCCTGGTGACATAGATCACGAAGCTCTGGACAACATCCAGCAGCGCATTACCAAAACATGCCTCGATGAGATTCCAACCATGGATGAGATGGCTAGAGCAATCGCCAGCCTGAAAGATGGCAAAGCACCTGGGGGTGATGGAATTCCTGCCGAGGTATGGGAGCATGGAGGAGACAATCTGCTGAACAGACTGCACCAACTAATCACCAATGCCTGGGAGGAGGGTTCTGTACCCCAAGCATGGAAGGATGCCAGCATTGTAACCATCTACAAGAAAGGTGATCGAACAGACTGTGGGAACTATAGAGGAATCTCTCTTCTTTCCATAGCAGGGAAGATCTTCGCCAGGATCCTACTCAACAGACTATCTATTCACATAACACCTGGTGTAGTTCCGGAGTCACAGTGTGGCTTCAGAGGTAACCGGAGCACTGTGGATATGATTTTGTCTCCGACAGCTACAAGAAAAGTGCATTGAGCAGGACCGACCACTGTACATGGTATTTGTCGATTTCACTAAGGCATTTGATACAGTCGGGAGGACCGGGCTATGGCAGCTCCTGAGGAAGTACGGATGCCCAGAGAAGTTCACAACTATGATCGAGGCTCTACATACAGGAATGATGGCGAACGTTAGTGCTGGAGGGGAAGTCTCGGAATCGTTCGGGGTTACCAATGGGGTCAAGCAAGGTTGTGTACTGGCCCCCACGCTCTTCTCCATCTTCCTATCAGCAATGCTAGATGAGGCCTTTCGAGACATGGGGGATGGCATCTATATACAGTCCAGACAGAGCGCTGACCTATTCAATGTCGCACACTTCAGAGTGAAGACCAAGACTACTCAGATACTGGTGAGAGAGCTACTATTCGCAGATGACAGTGCACTGGTTGCCCACTCTGCTGAAGAGACCCAGAAAATAGTGGACGCTTTCTCTGATGCATCAAAGAAGTTTGGCCTGAAAATTAACATCAAGAAGTCGGAGGTGCTGTACTAACCCAACTCTACAAGAACCCGAGAGGAGGAGATCATGGTTGACGGAAACGAAGCTGAACTCTGTTCCGGAATTCACCTATCTCGGAAGCACTATATCAAGTGATGGACGCATTGATGCTGAGATACAGAGGAGGATGGCCAAGGCTAGCGCATCTTTCAGCCGACTACGCCAGAGACTCTGGAACAACCACCATGTGTCCATTCGGGTCAAAAGTAAGATCTATCTCGCAATCGTGCTATCCACCCTACTATACGGAGCCGAGGCCTGGACAGTGTACAGATGGCAGGTGAAAAAGCTGCATGCCTTCATGATGCGACATCTGCATTCAATCATGAGGCTAACATGGAAGGACAAAGTGACGAATAAGGAAATACTCAAACGGATGGTGCTGCCCTCTATGGAAGATCTTCTGATCAAAAAGAATCTCCGGTGGACTGGACACCTCATGAGGATGTCATCAGACAGGCTACCAAAGCAGATCCTTTACTCTCAACTGTCTTCTGGCTACAGAAAGAGAGGGCGCCCCCGTCTCCGGTTCAGGGATACCATCAAGAGAAACCTGAAGCTGAGAGACATTAAGACCGACTCATGGACGCAACTCTCACAGCAGAGAGCTAAATGGAGAGCGGCAGTCAAATAATGAAAGCAGTCTTTGTCGCATCGCGACCGACAGCATGATGATGATGACATTATCATTGACACTGAGCCAACCAGTCATTGCCCTATCCTAATGATGCCCAGCGCCTGGCTAGGAAATGATAAGTATCAATTTTTAAGTCATTGCTTTGACTCGTCCACGGTTCGAACCCACGGGTTCGAATCCCACCATCTACCAAGACGGGAGACGGACGCTCAACTCATTCGGCAATAACCTGGTCGATATCCACTGTAAATGCATGGCTCGTGTAATGGGTCTAAATAAAAACCGATATCAAACACCTGTGCAATATGAAAACAGCAGCGCATGTCCTAATTCCCAGTAGTGGTGCCTACTTATTTTAAAATCCGATTTCTCGTACCCTAATACACATATAGACTGACTTAGATGTATTCTTCTCACTTTCAACTATCATTGTTTAATACCCCAGTCACACGAGGCCTGCGTTCGCTAACTGATCGATTCGCGACGTCAAAACGTCTTCCTTGTGCCCTTCATACGCCCTGATTGAGTGCTGTCGCCGCGAGGACGCCAACCTCCTGGCGTCCATTTCGGGAATTCTGGACGCAAGGAGGTTGCTGCTGCTGGACGTGCAACCTCCTTGCGCCCTGTTCCGGCGGCGCCATTCAAAATGGTTGGTGCCGCCCTGGGTTGGTGCCAACACATGCGATGCTGCAGTCACCATGTGGTCGGCGCCGACATGGCGTTCGGATGCTGCCTCTCGTGTGACTGGGGTATTACACAGCCATTCTCATCAGTCCTAAAATTAGCTTTCAGCCACTTTTGAGAACTAGTTACATATTTCATCTACTATGAAGTAGCTTCCAACACAAACATTAGGGTATTGCCATTCCCATTTTGGACTGTCATATATTGCGTGACACAGGCATTTATTTTACCGATAAAAAATAAACCGAACATTTGTTATCGTACTGGATTGCTCTTATTGTTTCTTTGGGGTATAACAAAAGAAATGTTCTCCACCTGGTGTGCAAAAAGGACTTGATTGAGAATAAAACGGTTACAATGTGAGTGACCATCAATTTGGACCAGCATTAAAGAAGAACCTATATGTAGAATTAAATCTATATAAGTTTAAAAAAAAATTTGCTTTAATATTTGTCACTTTTCTGTTTATTCAGGTGAGTACTTCCCCAGGACAGAGGCAGGCTGGGTAAGGTTGCAGTGAGTCAATTAGACATGAAACCTGGACACAAAATATCCACAGTTAATTGTCATGTGAGCGAAATAGTCAATTAAGTAACTCAATCCGGTTTTGTATTAAATCCCCGATTTTTCAATTGACGTGTGTCAATAACTGGGTTATTAAGCAATTTTCGGTACATGGGGAAAAGGTATGCGTATGTATAGAAAAAATCCGGCGGTACAGTGAGTCTATGTAGGGGGGGGGGGGGTGGTGTGTGCTCAGATGGGTGGCGCCCCCCGCAACGGTTCTGAGTGTGAGTAGGATGGAAGTTTTTAGGTTAAGAAGGCTCCTCCAGTAGATAACTGATGCAGGAGATAGGGTTCAGGAGCAGATGGAAGCTTCCGGCCTTATTATAATCGTATGCATATAATACATATATATAAAATCCTCCAGTGCAACATTGGTCTACATCCGGTGGAGGCAAGGAGGCAAGGTGGAGCCACCGGTACAGTATTAGTCTTATGGAGTATAACAAATAATAATTAACCCTTACGTATCTTTATACTCGCATAATTCGTTAAACATCACATGAATATGAATATTAGCATACATATATATTTAGGTACAAATGACTATGGAGGTAATCTAGTTGATTTAAAATAAATCACTCAATGATTGACATAAATATGGTTTGTTTTGTTGTTGTTTTACGTCCTAGCAAAATATGGTATGGAGGCGGCCGCTACTGGAGTGGTAGGTGGCGCCTCTGGTCCTGACCAACAGGAGTGCCACTTTTGGTTAGTGGGCACTCACAGAGCTAAACAAGGCAGTAGCACTCCATCGGTAATAATACTGGCATATTGAAATATACAGCACAATGTTTGATATAAACTCAGACTAGACAGACAATGTGATATATCTTAAAATGGTGTGTGATAGTTTGAGAAGTGGTCAGTTGAGTGTCTTGTTTGTTGGGGGTTTTACATGTTGGCAACATCTAAGGCCATATGAGGATGGGTTCTGACTTGTAACAGTGTACGCTTTTGGCAATTTGATAGTGCTGCCCAACTGGGAGACCAGGACATCAGCACCATGACTCAATTTGTCACTCAGTCACATTATCCTGATACTGGGCTAACCAGTCCTTGCCCGATCCTAGTAAGACCGAGCGCCAAGCTAGGTAGCAAGTAATATCAATTTTGTAAGTCATTAGTTTTGATGTGGCTTGGTATCAAACTCCCGACCTTCTGCATGGGAAACCTGTTCTCTACCGATTCGGCTTCCCTTCTGGCTGCCCCTGTGCCTTTTGTTGTGGCTCCCCTTATGGCTTCCCCTGTTGCTTCCCCTGTTGCTTCTCCTTGTGGCTTCCTCTGTGGCTCCCCTTGTGGCTTCCCCTGGCTCCCCGGCTGGCTCCTCTGGTGGCTTCCCCTCTGCTTTCTCTTGTGGCTTCCCCTCTGCCTTCTCTTGTGGCTTCCTCTGTGTCTTCCCCTGGCGTCTCCTCTGGTGGCTTCCTCTGTGGTATCCCCTATGGCTCTCTGGGTGGCTCGCTGGGTGGCTCCTCTGGTGGCTTCCCTGGTGGCTTCCACTGTGGTATCCCCTATGGCTCTTCCTATGGCTCCGTGGGTAGCTCCTCTGGTGGTTTCCCTTGTGCCTTCTTCTGTGTCTTCCCCTGGCTCCCCTGGCGGCTTCCCTAGTGGCTCCCCTTTTAGACTCCCCTGTCTCATCTAGTGGCTCCCCTGGTGGCTTCCCCTATGGCGCCCCTTTGTGGTTCCCCGGGTGGCTCCCCTGGTGGCTTCGCCTGTGGCTTCGCCTTGTGGCTTCCTCTGTGTCACCCCCTCTTGCTCCCTTGGTGGCTTCCATGGTGGCTTCCCCTGTGGCGCCCCTTTGTGGTTCCCCGGGTGACTCGCCTGTGGCTTCGCCTGGTGGCTTCCACTATGGCCCCCCCTATTGCTCCCTTGGTGGCTTCCATGGTGGCGCCCCTTTGTGGCTCCCCGGGTGGCTCCCCTGGTGACTTCGCCTGTGGCTTCGCCTGGTGGCTTCCACAATGGCGCCCCTATTGCTCCCTTGGTGGCTTCCATGGTGGCTCCCCTGGTGACTCCTCTAGTGGCGCCCCTTATCCCCGCCCACCCCACCCTGGCTTCCCGCGCTGGGAGTAAATGGGCGTGTGGCGGGAGAAGGCCGTGGTACGTGTAAGGACCGGGGTGTGAGGGGAATAACAAGTAGAGGGGGTGTGGGGGTGGGGTGGTGGTGGTGTGAAGTAAAGGGTGTAGGAAATAAAACATGTCTGGAGACATAGGCGGGTGTGTGTGTGTGGGTGGGTTAATTTGCGAAGTGTGAGATACTTCTGCTGTTTGTTTGTTTGGTGGAGTTTTACGTCCTGGCAACATCTAAGGTCATACCAAGATGGGAACCGACTTGTGACAGTGCTCATGTTGACTTTATAGTGCATGGACACCAGGTGGATGGCACCATGACCCTATATCCCACTCAGACACACTATCCTGACATGTAGCTAACCAATATCTTTATAAGCCATTGCTTTGACTCGACCGGTAATCAAACTCCCGACCTTGCGCATGGGAAGCCTCCACTCTACGGATTCGGCGACTGCGTCCCGTAGGGTGTCCAATGTGGCGAGCGCTGGTTTGAGATTTGCGCATGCGTGGTATAGCGGCTAGTGTGCGTTGTAACGGGTGTGTAGGGATTTGCGGGGTGGAAGGCGGGCATGCACACTGAGGTGTTATTCCGGGTATAGACGGAGGTAAATGTGTGCGGGAGGTTTTTTTGAGAGGATATATGTGCCCTTAGAGGTGGGGAGGGGTTGGTTGGTTGGTTTTTACATCCGGACAATCTAAGGTCAGATCAGCCCGGGTACCGATTTGTGACAGTGCGCACTCAGGGCAACTTTATAGTGCTGCCCCACTGGGAGACCAGGCCACCCTGCAATATGGTTTGATATCCTACTCAGTCATGTTATCCTGACATTGATCCAACCAGTCCTTGTCATATCCTAATAATGCCGAGTGCCAGGCTAGGAAACGACAAGTATAAATTCAGTATGTCATTGTTTTGTACCTGACTGGGAATCAAACTCCCGATCTTCCAAATGGGAGCCTTCACTCTACGGATTCAGCCAACGCGTCTGGGAGGGTGTCCAATGTGGTGAGCGCTTGCTTGAGAGTTGCACATGCGTGGTATAGAGGGTAGTGTGCGTTATGACGGGTGTGTAGGGATTTGCGGGGCGGAAGGCGGGCATGCACACTATGGGGACTGAGGTGTTAGTCCGGGTATAGACGGAGGTAAATGTGCGCGGGATATATGTGACCCTAGAGGTGGAGAGGAGTTGGTTGATTGTTGGAGTTTTACATCCGGACAACATCTATGGTCAGATCAGCACGGGTACCGATTTGTGACAGTGCACACTCAGGGCAACTTTATAGTGCTATCCCGCTGGGAGACCAGGCCACCCCGCAATATGGTCTGATATTCTACTCACTCTTGTTATCCTGACATTGAGCTAACCAGCTGGTTTGAGAGTTGCACATGCGTGGTATAGAGGGTAGTGTGTGCTGTAACGGGTGAGTAGGGATTTGCGGGGCGGAAGGGGGGCATGCACACTATGGGGACTGAGGTGTTAGTCCGGGTATAGACGGAGGTAAATGTGCACGGGAGGTTTTTTTGAGAGGTTATATGTGGCCTTAGAGGTGGATAGGGGTGTAAGGTAAGTTGGTAGGTGTACATTCCAGGTAGCACCTACTTCCCCTGAGGACCATATATACTGTCCTAATAGACAGGCCAGACTACCGAATGGACACTCCCCCCACCCACCCCCACCACCACTCAACCCCCAACCAAACTCCTCAACCCCACCACCCGAGCACTGTTAAAGTGTAAGCATATTTCCTCCTGTGTGGTCGGGGACCCATTTAGAGAGACGCCGCTAACACCCTCACCACCGTACCCCCCAATGTAGCCGGGTGCTTCGCCTTTTCCGCCTACTAAATGTCGTCTGCTCTGCTTCCAGCAGACATCATTCGATGGCCCCAGACTACACTGGTTTTTCAGTGTTTTTTTAAAAATAATATGAAACGAAGCGACTTTCACAATCACATTTCAGTGATTTAAATTTAAAAAAATTAATGTTTACTCTGCATTGATGAAAGATCTCCGCTGTTTCGCGGATTTCCGCGATTTTTGTAAATTTACCGATTAACGTTAAACAACATTTGTTTAAATGGGAGGTATTTGACAACAGTTGGATAGTTTGAATCCCGTTCCTATATGACCTTAGATATTGCTCGAACATAAAGCCCAAACAAGAACGAGTTAGGTATGGGCGATAGATTAAATTAATACAGTCACAACAAGGCTAATTGAAACGTGACTTCCAACATTTTTCTGCAATTCCCAGACAGTGCAAAGTCTATTTCACGGAAATTGATTTCGTGAAGTTTGATTTCCGTGGTTTTTTTTGGTTGTTGCTGGAGACCATTTTCATCGCTGAGTCTGGTGATGGTGGTGGTGAAGCGGATGCGCAGACGACATTTAAATTTACTCAGCGCAGACGAGAATATAAAGCCGGCTTTGGGCAGGCAAAGGAGGAGGAGTAAGCTGGCCGGGAAGCGTAAGGAGCTGGAGGGAGTATGGGGTGGGGTGGGGGGGGGGGGGGAGGACTGGCGTAATGGAAGCGTTCCTGGAGCACCCCACAGCCGAGAAGCCGGTGTCACGGTTTAGATTCTCAGTGGGTTTAGAGTCTACGCTCAGGGTTCTGCGCATGCGTCAAAATGTAACGGCATTTCAGCGTATTGGATTAATCAACGTGGGTGACCCGAGCGACTTTTTAATGCACAAATGTGACGTCATCGCTCCTAGACTTTTTGCACACAGCACATGTTTTTGTCAACTCCACTCACAGTGTTCTATTTGAATTTCTAGCAACTCGGGTGACCCGAGTCACCTGGGTCGTGTTGATCTAATACGCGCGTGTGCAGAACCCCTAGCATAGACTCTAAACCCACTGAGAATCTAAACCGCGATACCCGCCGGCCAGTGTCGCAGTTTCCGCCGTCCACCAGTTCCCGCCGTCCACCAGTTCCCGCGGTACGCATCGCTCCTGTGCATGCATCAAAATCGAACAGCAACGTCACTAAGCTTATGAATTTAATATAATGTTTTTAGTAAAGATGTTTTCTATATGTGTACCAAGCGATTTGTTTCTAGGTGGTGTGGTTTTAGAGATATTTCACTTTTTCTGTATTTTCTGTATGAAGATTGCTCACAACCATTGACAATGCCTGGGGTTTGACGGTACGCGCAGTGCAAAGCATTAGTTTTATTCAAAATTAATAGAAATCAAGAACCCTAACCTTATAAATTTAATATAATCATTCTGCTAAAGATGTTTTCTATATGTGTACCAAGCGATTTGTTTCTAGGTGGTGTGGTTTTAGAGATATTTCACTTTTTCTGTATGAAGATTGCTCACAGCCATTAACAATGCATTTGAGTGTAAGCGTACCGCGGAAACTGGCGGACGGCGGAAACTGCGACACCGGGACCTACCGCCCGCCGCCCGCCGCCCGCCGCCCGCCGCCCGCCGCCGGTATCGGCGTGCGGCGCGGAATGGTGATGCGCTGGTTGTTGTGTATTCAGTAATTACATTCAAACACATCGTGTAACCCCCGCCTAACCCCGCCTAACCCCGTCCAACCTCCCCCCTCCTCTGCCCCTCCACCATCAGTCTACTCCCTTCCCTTCCCTTCCCTTCCCTTCCCTTCCCTTCCCTTCCCTTCCCTTCACTTCCCTTCCCTTCCCTTCCCTCTCATTCCCCCCCCCCCCTTCTTCCCCCTTCTTCCCCCTCATTCCCCCCCTTCTTCCTCCTCCTCCCCCTCCTTCCCTCCCCCCTTCTTCCTCCCTTCCTCCCCACTGCTTTCCTTCCTCCCTCCCGCTACCCTCCATTTACCGTCCCTCTCCCTCCTCATCCCTCACTGCCCCTTCCTCCCTCGACCTCCCCTGTCCGACCCACCCCCCCCCCGCCTCCCTCCGCCTTCCTGCCCCTCTTACTCTTCCCTCCTCTCAGGTCCCCGACGTACACTCTCCTCTCTACACATCTAGTCACCTCCCTGTGCATGACTGTGCTTCCCTTGTCACGTGTCCCCCAGCCATTTGTATCCATCTCCGTCCCTCTCCCTCCTCTCTCCCAGCTCTTAGTCACTCCCTCCACTGTCCTCCGTGAACACGCCTCCTTAGCCTCCTCTCCTCTCTCCGCTCCGGGTAACAACCCTCCCCCCTCCACCTGTCCCTCCGGTGCTCACGTGGCTGTGCCGCTTGCTCTACACTCATGTCCTACAATATTTGTGCAATCATAATACGATGCTCACGCCATCATAACGTGACTCGGTTATACATATTTATAACCTGTCTCTGTAACATCTGGTCTTCCGTTGCACCTACTTGTCCACTCCATGGCACTCCTCCTCCTCTCCCACTTCCCAGTCTCACCTCCCCCCTTCCCCTCCCCCTCCCCTTCCCCTCCCCTCACCGCTCAACTCCCCTCCCCTCACCCCTTCACTCCCCTCCCCCACCCCATCCTCTCCCCTCCCTCCCCTTCCCTCCCCTCACCCATCAACTCCCCTCCCCTCCTCTCCCCTCCCCTCACCCCTCACCCCTTCACTCCCCTCACCCGCTTCACTCCCCTCCCCACATCCCCCTCCTCTCCATTACCATCCCCTCCCCTCCACTCCACTCTCCTCCTCTGCCCTCCCCCTCGCATTCCCCTCCCCTCCCCCTCCCCTCACCCCTCAACTCCTCTCCCCTCACCATTTAACTCCCCCCCCCCCACACCCTCCCTTCCCCTGCCCCCTCCACTCCGCTCCACTCTCCTCTCCTCCCCTCCCCTCCCTCCCCTCCCCCCCCCCCACTTCCCTCCCATCCCCTTCCCCAGCCCCCCCTCCACTCCCTCCCCCCCTCCCCTCCCCTCCCCTCCCCCACACCCTTCCCCCACCCCTCCCCTCCCCTCCCCCTCACACCCTCCCCTCCCCTCCCCCTCCACTTCCCCTCCTCCCCCTCCTCCCTCCCTCCCTCTCCCCTCCCCTCCACACCCTCCCCTCTCCTCCCCTCCTTCTCCCCTCCCCCTCCCCTCCCCTCCCCTCCCCTCCCCTCCCCTCCACTCCCACTCCCCTGTTAAACGGACCGGGCGTGTAGCTATCTGGCCGCACGCCCTCCTCCTCCGGTGCCTAGTTGATGCTGTGAGTTGCTCTCCTTCTCCCCCGAGCTGCTCAGTAGGAGGTTAATTGGCTTGGCTCGCATGCAAGCGTCACAGTCAGTGAAAGTCTCTAGGCTTTATTTCCCCCCCCCCCCCCCCCCCCCCCCCCATGTACCCGCCGCCAGACAGTTATGTACACTCATTAAGTTTTTTAGTTTTTTTTTAAACCTGTTATTTTATTTTTGTTGGTTATTTGGTTGTTGGAGTTTTACATCCTGCAACATCTAGGCTCATATGCTTGGTTGTTGGGAGTTTGACGTCCCGGCAACATCTACGGTCATATCTACCGAATGTCTTCTGACAGTACGCACTCATGACAACTTTATAGTGCTGCCCCATTGGGAAAGCAGTCCGCCAGCACCATGACCTGATATTCCACTCAGTCACATTATCCTGACACTGAGCTAACCAGTCCTTGCCCTATCCTATTAATGCCAAGCCCCAAGCTAGGAAACGACAAGTATTAATGTTGTATGTCATTGGTTTGTCGCTCCTAAGCCTGGCATTCAGCATTACCAGGATAGAGCAGGGCCTGATTTGCTCAGGAATCAGGATAATGTGACCGAGTGGGATATCGGGTCATGGTGCTGGCGGCCTGGTCTCCGAGTGGGGCAGAACTATAAAGTCGCCATCAGTACGCACTGTCACAAGTCTGTGCTCGTCTTGATGTAACCTTAGATATTTCTAGGACGTAAAACAACAACAAACAAGCATTTCACTCATCAGCCCCGTAGCGCCGGACTTTCAGTAATAAGTGGTGATACTGATACTTGTAGTGATAGTGACTAAGACAAATCGCGTTGATATTCATAATAAGTTTATATAAAGGGGATGGTGCATGAAAATGAGGTGAAATGTAGAGAGATATTGCCCAGTATTTGGTTGTCGTTGAATGCGCACTGTCACAAGTTGGCACCAGACGGGGTGCTCGAATGAGTTGAGCGTCCGTCCCCTGTTTTGGGAGATCAGGGGATCTGAATCCATGAGTTTGTGGGTTTGAACTCTGGTCGAGTCAAACCAATGACTTAAAAATTTATACTTGTCGCTTCCTACCACGGCGCTCGGCATTACTAGGGTAGAGCAAGGACTGGTTCGCGCAGTGTCAGGATAATGTGACTGAGTGGGATATCAGGTCATGGTGCTGGCGGCCTGATTTCCCATTGAGGCAGCACTATAAACTCACCATGAGTGCACACTGTTACAAGTCGGTACCCGTCCTGACCTTAGATGTTGCTAGGACCTAAAACAACAACAAACAAACACAAGTCGGTACCAATCTTGATGTAACCTTAGATGTTGCCAGGACGTAAAACCCCAACAAACAAACAAACAGACACACCTCCGGTGTCTTGAGAGTTGCTAAGGCATGGCAGACCTATAAATGCACTCCGCTTGTCAAACGGAGGTAAACATGACTGCTGGAACCAGCGGGGAAACTACAGGCCCAGCACCGGCCTGCTGGGAGGGCTGGCGGCATGTGTCTCCTCATGACAACCATCCCCGGTAGGGTTGCCTCATGATGGATCGCAGAAACACCCTGACAATCTCCAAGCGTGGGTTTGGTGCGGGGTTTAAGTGGTAGGAGACCGGTGTGCTTGGAGAGCTGTATTCCGCAGTGAATGGTGAAGCGGGTTGAGAGTTGCTCTAGCATGGTTGTTGGAGTTTTACATCCTGGCAACATCTAAGGTCATATCAGGACGGGGACCGACTTGTGACAGTGCGCACTCATGGCGACTTTATCGCACTCGGAGACCAGGCCACCAGCATCATGACCTGCTATCCCACTCAGTCACATTATCCAAACACACCTCCCACTTCGCACACACCTCCCACTTCACACACATCTCGCACTTCACACACACTTCTCACGTACCTCACACAACAAATGACACACACTTCTCACACTTCACTAACACTTCACGCACTTCACACACCCTTCACACATGTCCCACTTCACCTGCACCTCCCACTCCAGACACCTCCCACTTCACACCACTTCACACACACATCTCACACTTCACACACACACTCCCACCTCTCACTTGACACACTCTTCACACATGTCCCACTTCACCTGCACCTCTCACTCCCCACACCTCACACTTCACACACACACACTCACACCTCTCACTTGACACACTCTTCACACATGTCCCACTTCACCTGCACCTCTCACTCCACACACCTCACACTTCACACCACTTCACACACATCTCACACTTCACACACACACACACACTCACCTCTCACTTGACACTCTTCACACATGTCCCACTTCACTTGCACCTCTCACTCCACACACCTCCCACTTCACACCACTTCACACACACACATCTCACACTTCACACACACACACACACACACACACACACACACACACACACACACACACACACACACACACACACACACCACTCGCTCCTCCTGCTGTCTACCACAGATGGAGACACCCCAATGCTGCCTACCAGGTGGGACCGGTTTATTAGCAGGCATCTCGACAAGTGCCACACCGCTCCCAGCTGTAGCCCGCTCTGCGTACTTCAGCAGCGTGTGGCTTCCATTATGGCTTTAGCCAGGAACAAATGGAACCAACTAGCTCTGCATTTACTTGCCTAGTCATCATCTGATTCCCACTTGTAGTTTATTTCGGAGTGGGTGGATAGGGGGGATGTTATATGTATAAGGCACAAAGGAATAATGTGATAGCCCACGGTCTTCACACTGCCACGCACTGTCGGAAGAACGCCAAGATTGAGTAACAGTACGCTTCAACTGGTTTATTCGAAAACCTATCCGCTCTCCGTGGCGTCAACAGTCAACTGACCCATCCCCTAACTCGCTAGGTCCCATGTCACCTCTATTGGTGGGTGGATTGGGGGGGGGGTGCTAGCCACACACAGTAGAGGGCAGCCCAGTCGGAGCCCCTGCCAGGTGGCTAGCGGGCCGCCACCTAGCACAGTTCAGTGTAACTGCGTAGGTATGCCACCACCGCATGGTAGTGGAGCTCATGTACAGACTACTACAATAACATAAAATAATACAAACTAAATAACCTTGTTTTGTTCTATATAGTATCATGCATTTGACAACATTTGTGGCGGTTGGGGGGCAGGAGTGAGTAGGGAGCTTGTTGCTTGCTGTAGGGGACACACTGGTTCTCTCCGGACCACCAGGCTCGGTGGCCGAATCGGTAGAGTGTGGGCCTCGCGTACGGATAGTCATGAGTTTGGTTCCCGGTCAAGTCAATCCAATGAGGCAACACTATATTGATACTATAATTGATACTTGTCGCTTCCTAGCTTGGCGTTCAGCATTGATAGGATTAGGCAAGGACTGATTGGCTCAGGGTCAGGATAATGTGACTGAGTGGGATATCAGTTCATGGTGCTGGTCTCCCAGTTGAGCAGCACTATAAAGTCGCCATGAGTGTGCACTGCCATAAGTCGGTACCCGTCCTGGTATGATGTTGTATGCTGTATTATACACTTGACAACATTTGTGACGGTTGTGGCAGAAGTGGGTTAGGAGCTTAAGGCTGTAGGGGAACCAGTGGTTCCCAGCAGACCACCGGGCATGGTAACCGAGTTGGTAGAGTGTTGGCCTCATGTGCGGAAGGTCACAAGTTTGGTTCCTGGTGGAGTAAAACCAATGACTTACTAAATTGATACTTGTCGCTTACTCGCCTGGCACTCGGCATTAATAGGATAGGGCAAGAACTAGTTAGCTCAGTGTCAGGATAATGTGACCTGAGTGTGATATTGACTCATGCTGCAGGTGATTTCCTAATGAGGCAGCACTATAAAATCGCCATGAGTGCGCACTGTCACAAGTCGGTACCCATCCTGATATGACCTTAGATGTTGCCAGGATGTAAAATTCTAACAACCAACAACATCTGCATTGGTTGGGAGCTGGTAGGCGGACACGCTAGTTCCCCACGGACCTACTCAAAGATGACATGTTTGCCCACTGAGAGGCTGCGAGGGAAGTGATAGTGCAGGTAGTGTTTTTACAGACCTCGCTATGATATCAGTGATCTGTGTGCGCGCCTGGCGGGGAATGTTGAAACTCTGGGCGCCGCTGTGTGGCGCTGCGGGCATTTGTATTTACTACCTGTGCCCCCTATTGGGTAGGTGTGGGCGTGGGTGTGGGTGTGGGTGTGGGTGGACAGTGGAGGTGGCTGTTGGCAGTGCAGATTGTAAGTGGCATAGATGTTTTAGCAGAGACCAGGCCAAAAGAGTTGAGCATCCGTCTCCCGTTTTGATAAATCATGGGATTCGGACACTGGTTGAGTCAAACCAATGACTTAAAAATTGATACTTGTCACTTCCTAGCTAGGCACTCAGCATTATTAGGATAGGGCAAGGACTGGTTGGCTCAGCATCAAGATAAGATAGTGACTGATTGGGATATTAGATCATGGTGCTGGCAGCCTGGTCTCCCAGTGAGGCAGCACCATAAAGTTGCCATGAGTGCGCACTGTCACAAGTTGGGGATATGCCCTTAGATGTTGTCAGGACATAAATCTCCAACAACCAACCAACCAACCATGTGAGCGGCATAGAAAGGCTGTTCCTCCTACCTCCCCCCCCCCCACACACACACACTCCCACCCCTAGAGGGTCGGGGTGGGAGGTGGTGCTCCTGTGTTGCTTGCTCCCCACTACCCACCCAGATGACACTTGACACAGGCAAAACATGTGTGAGTTGTTTTAGTCGCCCGGAAGCCCGTCAGGTGGCGGTGGTGGTGATAGTAGTAGTATCAGTAGGAGTAGTAGTAGTAGTAGTAGTAGTAGTAGTAGCAGTAGTAGTTTGTTTGTTTGTTGTTGGTTTTCGTCCCAGCCACATCTATGGTCATATCAGGACGGTTACCGACTTGTGACAGTGCACACTCATGGTGACTTTATAGTGATGCCTCACTGGGAGATCAGGCCATCAGCACCATGACCTGATATCGCATTCAGTCACATTTTCCTGACTCTGAGCGAAACAGTCCTTGCCCTATCCTAATAATGCCAAGCACCTGGCTAGGAAGAGACAAGTATCAATTTTTAATTCATTGGTTTGACTCGACCAGGATTCGAACCCATGAACCCATGGGTTCAGATGGGTCCTGAAAACAGGAGACAGATGCTCAAGTCATTCGGCCATCCCGTCTGATATAGCAGTAGTAGTAGTAGTAGTAGTGGTAGTAGTGGTAGTGGTAGTAGTAGTGGTAGTGGTAGTGGTAGTGGTGGTAGTAGTGGTAGTAGTGGTAGTAGTGGTAGTAATAATAGCAGTAACAGTAGGAGTATTAATAGGAGTAATAGTAGTATCAGTAGGAGTAGTAGTTGTAGTATGTAGCAGCAGTAGTAGTAGTAGTAGCAGTACTAGTACTAGTAGTAGCAGCATGAGTAGCAGCACTAGTTGCATTAGCGGCAGTAGTGATACTAGTACTAACAATGTTGGAGTAGTAGTAACAGTAGTAGTACCAGCAGTAGCTCCAGTATTTATAGTAGTACTAGCAGTAGTAATAGTTGGAGTAGTAGTAACAGTAGTAGTAGCAGAAGTAGAAGTAGTAGCAGTAGCGGCAGTAGCCATAGTTGTGGCAGTAGAAGTAGTAGTAATAGTAGTGGTAATAGTTGTAGGAGTAGCAGCAGTAGTAGTGGTAGTAGCAGCAATGGTAATAGCAGTGGTAGCAGCAGTAGTAGTTGCAGCAATAGTAATCGCAGGTAGTAGTAATAGCAGTGGTAGTAGCAGTAGTAATAGTCATGGTAGTAGCAGCAGTAGCAGCAGTAATAGTGGTAGTAGTATGACTAGAAGCAAAATCATTTGTAGAAGTAGTAGCAGCAGTAGTAGTAGCGGTACACAAATAGTAGTAGCAGTATTAGTAGTAGCGGTACGGAAATAGTAGTGGCAGTAGTAGTAGTAGCGTTACGGAAATAGTAGTAGCAGTAGTCAATGAATTTCGGCGGTCGTTTGGTCAAAGTACCTGAAGCAAGTGAAGAATTCTCACGAAAATGCGGAAATTCTCTCGTAGGCTGAGTTAGCCCTACGAGGGAAGAACATTCCTGGAAGTCAGGTTTCATCCAGTACTCTCCAAGCATAATTTTCGCACCATGCCTCTGGTTAGAGAGCATTCTGCCGTCATTATTATGGCCATATTATCGCAGACCTCATCGTGGGATTTCCGCTATTTCCACCCGAGAGCACTTTCATCCTTGTGTTATTAAATAGACGTGATCATGGTTCCGAGTGCGTATGTGCTGAAAACGGCGTTGGGAGCAAAGCAAAGACGTACAGCCATTAAGTTTGCTGATACGCATAGGGCAAAACTTACATTTTATTCAAACTTAATAGAAATACATAACAATTTGGCACAAACATGGACGAAAGGATGCAATATAATAATATAATGAATATGTTTAAGACACAACTCTCCATAATTAAGCATTTTGAGCTAAGAAACATACAATTTCAGTCACTTTACAGGCTGATGTTTACATCACCATTCATTAGCCATAAGTAACTCTTGGTCTAAATATTAAAATGTCAAATGTGTCAACAAAAGCTTGCTTCAAAGAAATATATAACCAATATCTGATTAACCCTACTCATTTTCTATTTCTACATATGTCAGTCACCATAGGATATAAATAAAAATATGAATAAATTAAACAAAACTGACTCTGGCTATGGCTCTAACACTTTGTCTAAATCTAAATGCACATGGGCTAAGATGTGCTGATTATATTGATGTAAATGCAATGCTGGATAAAAGATTAATATCTTAATTTATTATATATATATTTTTAGTTAGTGTTCTATGTTTCAAACAAGAGCTGAGATGAGCTGAAACTATCACATTTCATAACTGCACCCAGTGTATTAGCATGTGCCATGTGCTTCTCGCGGGTTTGTTTTGCTCTGAC
Source organism: Branchipolynoe longqiensis (assembly GCA_030323885.1). NCBI lineage: Eukaryota > Metazoa > Annelida > Polychaeta > Phyllodocida > Polynoidae > Branchipolynoe > Branchipolynoe longqiensis. The sequence goes on along the minus strand of CM059193.1, from coordinate 8,093,809 downwards.
ACATCCCACAGTGCACCGCGCGGCTGGAACGGTGATGTAGTCTATTAAAATTAGGAAGAGGGGAAACCCCCAGGTAAAGCCCCCACACGTACAATTTTCAGTCCCCTCAGTGAGGTGGGTGGCCGGCCATGTGGTGTAGATTGTCATCAATACCTGGTGCCACCTCCACAGTGTTTGTTTGGGTTTTGTGTCCTAGCAACATCTAATGTCATATCAGGACGGGTACCGACTTATGACAGTAAACACTCATGGCGACTTTATAGTGCTGCCTCATTGGGAGACTAGGCTGCCAGCACCATGGCCCGATATCCCACTCAGTCTCATTATCCTGATACTGAGCCAACCATTCCTTGCCCTATCCTAGTAAATATTAGTAATGCCAAATGCCAGGCTAGGTAGCGACAATTTTGTAAGTCATCGGTTTGACTCGACCGGGATTCGAGCTCCTTACCTTCCACACAGGAAGCCTGCGGTCAAGACGCGGGACATAGCTCAGGTGGTAGAGTGTCCACCTGTGATGGCGTCAGTCATCCTACCAATCGTGCTCAGTACACCCATTTGCAGTTTGGGTTATTTTCCATTCCAACCAGTGGTCCACAACTGGCTCATCAAATGCTGGTATTGGTATCTGCTGTGTTGTGTGCTGTCCTGTCTGGGGAAAAGTGCATATAAAAGACCCATTGCTGATTATCGGAAAGAGTAGCCTATGTGGCGACAGCGGGTTTCCTCCAAAGAAATATGTCCGAATGACCATATGTTTGACATCCAATTGCTGATGATATGAAAAATCAATGTGCTCTAGAGGTGTCGTTAAATAAAACAAACTTTACTCTTTTGGGGAGGGGGGGGGGGGCTGCGCTCTACCAATTGGGCCACTGCGCCCTGTACCCTCCCACAATGTGACTGATTGAGGTTCGTCGGGTTAGTTCGACGGACCCCATACAAACATTGTCCGTCCCTTAATAGATGGATCAGTGTCACGTGACAGACGAGCAGACCCGAAGTGGCCCTAACCTATTGGGAGGTGTGATTGATCAGTTATTGAAGGAATGTGGTGACTTTATTCATTACAACCTGGTAGTGTTCAGCACGGAAGGCAGCGCTTTCAAGACAGAGCTGTTCTGGTAGAGAGATGTATTGCCATATATATTGTAAGGAGCGGGACGTAGCTCAGGTAATAGAGTGTCCACCTGTGAATGTGTGGGTCATTTGATCGATCCTGCTCAGTGGACCCATTTGCAGTTTGGGCTAATTTCCGTTCCAATCAGTGGTCCATAACTGGTTCATCAAAGGCTGTGGTATGTGCTGTCCTGTCTTTGGGAAAGTGCATATATAAAAGATCCCTTGCTGCTTATCGGAAAGAGTAGCCTATGTGGCGGCAGTGGGTTTCCTCCAAAGAAATATGTCGCAATGACCATATGTTTGATGTTACTTTATCCTATTAATGCTAAACTTCAGCCTAGGAAGCGACAAATATCAATTTTATACGTCATTGGTTTGACTCGACAGGGAACCGAACTATCAAGCTCCTGATCTCCCGCATGTGTGGCCTGCGCTCTACCGATTCGGCCACTGCGTAAAGGACCACCAGCACATGTTGCTCTTCCTTGACCCTGTTCACTCTCCCAGCATCATTCCTGCATCTCTAGCTGAAACGCTGGGTGCAGTGTATGGGAGTTGGTTGCCATAGCAGCAGCAGTGGTATCACCATGGCAATGGTTGCGAGGTGCCAGCATCTCCCTGGCAACGCAGTGTGTACAATGCGGCCCCTGTGTAGCAAGTAGGAGCAGCCACAAGACGGGATGGTCGAATGAGTTGAGTGTCAGTCTCACATTTTGGTAGATCATAGGATTCTAACCAATGACTGTAGCAAGGCGCGAGGCATTGATATGATAGGGCGAGGACTGGTTGGCTCACTGTCAGGATAATGTGACTGAGTGGGATATCAGGTCATGGTGCTGGCAGCCTGGTCTCCTAGTGGGGCAGCATTATAAAGCTGCCATGAGTGCATTGTCACAAGTTGGTAGCGGTCCTGATATGAGCTTAGATGTTCCCAGACCGTAAATTTCCAACAACGAACCAATAGTAGGAGCAGAGGTATTAATACACGGGTTGGCCGTGTAGGTGGCACTGTGATCAGGCAATGCATTAGGCGGTGTGTATGTAGAGCTGTTGTATCGAGGTGAACCTGAAGCAAACCCAACTCCGCCTCAATTCCAGTTTCGCTTCTAAGTGATATTGATTTGTTAAGTTTCCCACTGCAGAAAATGAAAGCTATTCTGAATTTGGGAGTGAAATGCCTTGATGCGATTGGTGCCCTGTCTACACTCAAATATACTGGACATAGTGACCGAATTGATAGAGCGTAAGATTCCCGCATGGAATGTTGGGTGTTCGAAATCCAGCCAAGTCAAACCAATGGCATACACAGTTGATACTTGTCCTTACCGAGCCTGGTGCTTGACATTAATAGAATAGGACAAGGACTGGTTAGCACAGTATCAAGATAATATGACTGTGGGATATTGTGTCATGTTGGTGGCGGCCTGGTCTCCCAGTGGGGCAGCACTGTAAAATCGCAATGAGGGTGCCCTGTCACAAGTCGGTACCCGTCCTGATATAACCGTAGGTGTTGCTAGGATATAAAACTCCAACAACCAACCGACAGTAGTATTCCTACGATGGCTATAGTAGCCCTGCATAGTTCAGTCATATGTGCTAGTTTGGCATGACAGCATTGTCTGGTTTTGCCAAGTTGATGAGCTTTGCGGGTATGTGTTGCACTAACTATAATTATCCTACTATTAGGTACTCCAAAGTGGTTTCTTTTCAATAGGTCAGTATTACAAGTTATATATCTGTACAGATCTTTTAACTCGGATCTCAATGATATAAAACTCATTTAGATCGATTGAATAGCTGCAAAGTTATGAGTGTTTAAAGATTGATTTTCTTTTACCCCGATTTGTGTACATTTCCAAATTAGCCAAATCTTGGTTTTTAGGGTCCCACCTGGAAGATATTTTGCATCTGTCCAATATTAAAGAACCTCATTCTCTATAGTACAAATAAGAAGCTCAATTTTTTACAGACCATCACTGTTAGTATTCTTTCTGAAATGTCATGTCAAACTTGCTAAATTCCTTAATTTCCAGCAACCACCAATAATAAATTCAGTAAAATTAAGGAAAATGGCATAACTCCCATTCTAAATCTAATTGTCCTATCACTGCAATCTTTATACCAAAATAACCAGACATACTTTTCTAACTGATCAGAGAAAGAAAGACAAAATTCACTTTTAGGCATCGCGAGCTGACAATAGCCACATTCTTGCAGCAGTCACTTCTCAGACCAACCTTGATGAGCATGATATAAATCTCAACCAACTATTGTTCTGGTTAGGTAGAGGAAGACTTGAGCTTTCTGATGATATACTTTTCAGCACGATCCTGATCAATTTTCAAGGAGGATTGATGTCTTAATGTTTTCACTCGTTCAGTTCAATCAAATTTCCCACTTAAAAACAGCCATGCTTGATATGCTAATGAAGCCTAGTTTCTTCTCTGTCTTTCATTGGTGGTTATTTTTAGTTCAGGTCACTTTGCTCACCAAGGTATCAATTTTAGGGAACGGAGTAGCTCAGACTGGATGAAAACAAACTCGGCAAGCATGCGCAGAGCTGCCGATGGTACCCCCAAACAAGTTTCCATTGACTCTAATTTATTTCATAATCCTAACTAAAAATCAGATACCCTAAAAGAGAAAAGAACAAGCTTTAATCTCATATAATTTTTATTTCAAACAAAGCAGAATTAGTGGAGGTTGAAGTGTTTTAAAAAAGGGTTAAAATATGTAAAATTTCGCGCTGCGGACACCGTTTACGCCCACTTTGGAGTACCTACTACTATGCTCTGATTGATGTGGTGTTGTCTGCATACCTAGCTAATATAGCACTTTATAGTTCAGTCATATGTGCTAGTTTGGCACGACAGCATTGTCTGGTTTTGCCAAGTTGATGAGCTTTGTGGGTATGCATTGCACTGACTCTAATTATCCAACTATATTCCGATTGATGTAGTCTTGTCTGCATACCTAGTTAATATAGCCCTTTATAGTTCAGTCATATGTACTAGTTTGGCACGACAGCATTATCTGGTTTTGCCAAATTGATGAGCTTTGTGGGCATGCGTAGCACTGACTCTAATTATCCGACTATACTCCGATTGATGTAGTCTTGTCTGCATACCTAGTTAATATAGCCCTTTATAGTTCAGTCATATGTACTAGTTTGGCACGACAGCATTGTCTGGTTTTGACAAATTGATGAGCTTTGTGGGCATGCGTAGCACTGACTCTAATTATCCAACTATATTCCGATTGATGTAGTCTTGTCTGCATACCTAGTTAATATAGCCCTTTATAGTTCAGTCATATGTACTAGTTTGGCACGACAGCATTGTCTGGTTTTGCCAAATTGATGAGCTTTGTGGGCATGCGTAGCACTGACTCTAATTATCTAACTATATTCTGATTGACGTGGTCTTGTCTGCATACCTACCTAATATAGCCCTTTATAGTTCAGTCATATGTACTAGTTTGGCACGACAGCATTATCTGGTTTTGACAAATTGATGAGCTTTGTGGGCATGCGTAGCACTGACTCTAATTATCCAACTATATTCCGATTGATGTAGTCTTGTCTGCATACCTAGTTAATATAGCCCTTTATAGTTCAGTCATATGTACTAGTTTGGCACGACAGCATTATCTGGTTTTGCCAAATTGATGAGCTTTGTGGGTATGCGTAGCACTGACTCTAATTATCCGACTATACTCCGATTGACGTGGTCTTGTCTGCATACCTACCTAATATAGCCCTTTATAGTTCAGTCATATGTACTAGTTTGGCACGACAGCATTATCTGGTTTTGACAAATTGATGAGCTTTGTGGGCATGCGTTGCACTGACTCTAATTATCGAACTATACTCCGATTGACGTGGTCTTGTCTGCATACCTAGTTAATATAGCCCTTTATAGTTCAGTCATATGTGCTAGTTTGGCACGACAGCATTATCTGGTTTTGCCAAGTTGATGAGCTTTGTGGGCATGCGTAGCACTGACTCTAATTATCCGACTATACTCCGATTGACGTGGTCTTGTCTGCATACCTACCTAATATAGCCCTTTATAGTTCAGTCATATGTACTAGTTTGGCACGACAGCATTATCTGGTTTTGACAAATTGATGAGCTTTGTGGGCATGCGTTGCACTGACTCTAATTATCCAACTATACTCCGATTGATGTGGTATTCCCTGGTATCCTGATGATGCCCCCATGGTGCCTTCCTCGTGCCTCCATGATGCCGCCGTGGTGCCTAAGTGGTGCCCCTCCTCGGGTCCCTCTGTCAATCTACACGGGCACCTCACAGTGCCACCTTCCAGGCCCAGATTTCCCCTGGGATTCCCCCTCCCCCCGCCCCCCGTAACCCCCGCCCCCCCAACACACACAGACATACACTCATTGGTCGTACAACGAGGTGGGTACCACCGTGGTATATTATATACATCTCCAGCCCGTCTCTAACTTAGTCTAAAGCCCTGTTCACACGGGCAAAGTTTATGTCGACTTAGACAAGTCGATTTATATCAATCGATTTAGTGTCGTGTCCACACACGGAGTGGTTTAAGGCGGAAATCGATATCTGCGCATGAGCAAGTCCAGACTAACCAGCGCCAGTTTCGCTTAGTGGACGTCGGCACGAGAGAGTGTGGGTTCGACCTAGATATGTATAGACTGAATCATATTGTTTTGGAACCCTAAAAGCTTCTGCTGGGCAGTGAAAACCTTAAAATAAATCATGAAAAAAACATCTGTGCACCTCTATCCGGTTCATACTCATAGACCAAATTATATAATATGCGCTTTTGATCGACCGGAAAGTCAACAAACTAAGATCTTGACTGCGCATGCGTGTCACATCCTTAATCCGCCTCAAGTAAGTCGGTTGCGTTCACACATGCCACTTACGTCGATTTAAGCTAAATCGCTTCATCTATACTACCTCGCGAGGTGGTTTACTTGAAGCGAACTAGATGAATCGATTCAGCCCTAAATCGCTTTAGCGTAGCATCCACACGGCGAATGTGAGGCGAACTAGGCAAGTCAATTTAGATGAAGCGTTTTAACTCGCCAGTGTGAACAGGGCTTAAGTGAAAGGGGTAGTACTTTTTTTCCCTTTTATTGTTGTATTTTTTCCTCTTTTTTTTTTGCGCTCGGGAGACAGTTATCAAGTACCATTAGTTCGTGAATAGGTCAGTTTGGCTGAGAAAAGTTTGGTCTTCTCTCGTCGATGAGAAAATGTATATATCCTGTATAAGATTAAAAAGCTGTCACACCTCGCCGGATTGGGGAAATGGAAAGAAACCGAACAAAGTCCATTGATATCTGGCAAAGTCTGGTTTGTGTCCATTGTATATCTGTTGATATCCGTTGATATCCGGCCCGATCCGTTACAAATATTGAGCATGCACAAAACTTGTGACGGATTGCGCCGGACTGATGTATGTGGTTATTATCCGTTACCGTCCATTACCCGTCCGTTCCCGTCCATTACATATCCATTACACGTCTGTTGCCGTTCGTTATAGTTCTTTTTGTATACTGAATCATTGATCGTTAGATACATTATCAACCATTACCGTCCGTTACCGTCTGTTACCCGTGCATTACCATCTGTTACCCGTCCGTTACATAATCGATATATTTAACATCCACATCACACCGGACTAAAATATTTTTGTCCGGCTCTATCCGTTTCCTCAATCCGGCGAGGTGTGACAGGCGCTTAAGAATTATGCGAGTATAATAAATAGCTCGGAATTCCCCTTCGGCTCCTCAGCTCCCCCCCCAGACATTGCCTCTCAGACTCTCACTGTCGGGGAGATATTTCTGGTCGCTCCGTCAGAATATCCGTTGCAAGTGAGGAATTTCCGCAAAAACTTGGAAATTGTCCCATAGGCTTAGCATTGTCAGGGAATCACAGAAAAAACCCAGAAGTCAGGTTACACGCAGTAGGTACTTTCAAAGCGTTTTCCCTGTCTATGACGAGTCATTAGAAACTCTAGTCAGAGTTTGTTCTGCCATCATTATTTGGCTGTATTATCGCTCACCTCATATTCTATTTCCGCTGTTTTCATCAGGTTACACGCAGTAGGTACTCTCAAAGCGTTTTCCATGCCTATGACCAGTCATTAGAAACTCTACTCAGAGTTTGTTCTGCCATCATTATATGACTGTATTATCGCTCACCTCATGTTCTATTTCCGCTTTTCCTCCAACCACACTTTCATCCCTGATGCTTGAGTGTTTGTGTGTGAGTGAGTCTGAGTATATATATATGTGAGTGTGAGTGAGTTTGGGTATGTTTGAGTGTGTGTTAGTCTGGGTGAGTGTGTGTGTTAGTGTATATATATTATATATAAGTTTAAAAGTGAGCAGAGTGACAGTTGGCTCACGGTATAGGAGGCAGGGGGAGTAGAGAATGCCCCGCTCCACAGCAAATAGCATGGAAGAAGATGGTTAATAGGAAACATTTAAGGGGCTGCCGTTATTTATATCCACATAATAAATTATATAGTGTGTGTGTATATATTATATATATATATATATATAATATATTATATATATATATATATATATATATATATATATATATATGTATATAGATATATATGAATGAGTGCGTGTGTATGTATATGGGTCATTCTCAGAAACTGTCACATTTTTTGTTTCCACATTACATTTTTAATGATTTTGCCTTCTTTTTGGGGGATAGTAAGTCAAATAATTATTGTTGACTCTGTCTTTAATTATCTTAGCAATACTACATGTATTTAATCTATCCCACAAAATGTATCCAAAATATGCTTACATGATTTTGTGCTGAATTTAAAAAAAAAGAAAATTTGCATATCGACACCATACATCTACACAAACATTTTTTCAACTGTTTTTCTTTGTAAGAAACAATACTCCTCCTGTCTTAAGTGAAATCAATAAAAATCTTGTTTGAATTTATTGTGTGTTAAAATGGTGTTATGGATGTGTATTAAAATGATGTTATTGACGGATGCTGCATGATTAATTTCAACAGCTTTCTCAGTTCGTATAAGATCAAAATCAAAAAGTGAAAAAAGAGTTCAAGCCTGACATATGCACAACATTTAAACCTTGATATCTAAATTGATTCCACTATTATTTTTTATTTTTTTCTGGTATTATTTGGAATGTTTTTACTTTTCGTTTCCACGTCACAAAAGTGGTACACAGTTTCTAAGAATTACCCATATGCGAATGAATGTGTATGTGTGTGAGTAAGTGTTATTGCGTGTGAGTGTGTATGGGTTTGTGAGTGAGTGTGGGTGAGTGTGAATATGTGTATGAGTCTTGAGCCGTGGTCACACGGGCGCTGTAAATCGATTCGTAGAAATCGACTTGTATAGTTTGGGTTACATTTCGCGTGTGAACGGGCGTCTGAGTCGAATTAGGGCTGAATCGATTCCTGTGATCCTGATACTGGAAACCACTTGTGGAGATGGATTACGCTAGTAGATTTCTGTGAGTCGATTTATTTTGTCCATGTGGACACACTGAGGCGGATTAAGCACCTCACACGCATGCGCAGTCGACACTTTGGTTTGTTGACTTTCCGGTCGAACAAAAGCACATATTATATAATTTGGTCTATGAACCTGCTAGAGGTGCACAGATATTTTTTTCATCATTTATTTTTAGGGTTTCACTGCCCAGCAGAAGTTTTGACCGTTCCAAACCAATACGATTCAGTACATACATATCTAGGTCGAACCCACTCTCTAGTGGTCACGTCGACTAACCGAAAACTGGCGCTGGTCAGACTGGACTTGCTCATGCGCAGATATCGATTTCCGGCCCAAGTACTGCCCTTGTGAACGGGCCGCTAATTCGACTCACCTGATTCGATTTGTCTAATTCGCTTCACATTTTGCCGTGTGACCACGGCTTATGTGTGTTTTAGTGTGTGTAACAGCCTGTTGTGTGAGTGTGTTTGAATGTGAGTGTTTTTTGTGTGATTGTGGGTGTTAGTGTGTCTAATGGTGCTGTCACATTATGACGCATCGCGCAAACGTACGTCGACGTATGTGATTTTTTTAGGCTATGTCGTTATGCGTTACGCATGCGTTAGGCGCTAGTTGGTATACGTCAATGTACATTAACGTTCGTCGAGATACGGCATTGCATGTCAGGGGGGCGGCAAAGTTTTGTGCACGCACAAAACTTTCGATGTATGACAACGTTTGACAAAGTATGGATTTTATGTCCGCCGTACGTTACGTATGCATTAGGCATACGTCGATGTACATTAGACGTACATTAGTCAAACGTTGTTCACTACGTTGCACTACATTGACCTACTTTAAAGGCAGTGGGAATGTACAGTCCGCGTACTGACAACGTATGCCTAACGTACGTCCAATGTACGTTTAGAATTTCTCCAGCGTGTCTTGACGTATGTAACATATGAGGCGTAGTTCTGGCGATCGAATAACGTATATAACGTTCACCAGCGTTCTGTGAACGTACCGTGAGCGTAATTCAAGCATTTTTCGCCACGAGGTACGTTAGCCATACGTTAGCCATATGTTGGCCATACGCTGTGTATACGGTATGTATATGTCCAATTTGGCCCCCCCGCCCATGCCGAAAAGTTTGACGCTTCTCGACGTAAAAAGGTGATATTACGCGTTGGTGGTGCGCTGGCGAGATGTGTCGTAATGTGACAGGGCCATGAGGATGTGACATGTGAGTGTGAATGAAGGTATATGTTTCTGAATGAGTGTATGGTTGGTTGTTGGCGTTTTACGTCCTGGCAACATGTAAGGTCATATCGGGACGGGATGAGTGTATGTGCGAGTGAGTGTGTGACTGTGTTTGAGTGTGAGTGTGCAGGGAAAGGTGGTAATGAACGTCCTGGCAACATCTACGGTCATATCAGGTTGGATACCGACTCATGACAGTGCGCACTCATGGTGACTTTATAGTGCTGCCCCACTGAGTGAGTCTGACTGACTGTGTTTGAGTGTGAGTGTGCGGGGAAATGTGCTAAAGATATAGAATCTCCAAACTACGAATATAGTAAGTTAACGGAGGTTTTACGTCCTAGCAACACATGGGGCCATACCAGGACTGGCTACCAATTAAAGAATACAATATCGATAACGATTAAGCGCTTTGAGATAAGCAATCATTATCACTTAGTTCCCCCAACACTATCAATACCACCACATCATATTGAGATAAGCTGTCATTATCACCTAGTTCCCCAACCACTATCAATACCACGATAGTTGACTCCACAATGAAGCTAAATGTGAATATCAAGTGTGCATCCGGTGCGATTTGTTCCCAGGCCTGGCGCTACGCCCGTGCCTTCTGCTTTTGTGTATAGTGCATGCATATTGCACCTCCCACAATGCACAGCGATAATCACATGGGCGCCTTGTGTTACCAAGCATTCGCCGAGCTTTTAGATTAAAAAGTAATAGATCATTTTCCGAGCGCCTCTCATACCAATATTACCATGTCTATGTGGTGTGGGGGGGGGGGGGTAAAAATCTCTTGGGTCAGTAAAAGTGTAGGCTTGGGCTTTCTATCAGCCAACTGTCTAACGGTGAAAACAAGTCTATTCAGACTTATCCATGACGGGTTAAGTTTTGTGCATTTGTATTTTTTTTTGTCCACTGCTCCATAATCATTTCATTACAAGAAAAGTGGAATTAGTGAGAATTAAAAATACCCTCATTTAAAAATCTGTTATTTTAATTCAATTGTTGGATTGGCGTTTATGGGGTTTGGCTCCTGAACTATTCATATATATGTGTGATATAATCTATTATATAAATATAAACTGGCGGGTGAAGGTATCTTATAATAATGATCATTTATTATGCTACGATTTGATAATTATTTCTTGTGCATGTTATATATTTGCTGCGGGCCAGTACGCTGCTTTGCTGCTGCCCCTCCCCCCACCTTCGACTGAGCGCACTGTAGCCGCTTACCTCTCCCACTGCACATCTATCCTATCCGGGAAGACGATCGAACTTGATCACTTAGAGGAAGTACAAGTCGTAACAAGGTTTCCGTAGGTGAACCTGCCGAAGGATCATTACCGAACGTTTTTCACCCGAGAGACAGACACAGAGACCATACATACGGACACGGAGGAGGAGAAGAAGATATATATAATCTGCATCCTATCATCATATTGTTGTTTCATAAAACCACATATACAGCGCCTTAGAATGAATCAAAATAGTATGTCCACATTATTTAGTTTCTTTCTTCTTCTCCTTTCTTTTTCATTTCTTTCTTTCTTGTTCTGTCCTTCTTTCTCCTTTCCCTTCTGTCCTATTTCTTTCTTCCTCTCAGTCGTTCTTCCTCTCAGTTCTTCTTTCCTTCTATCTTTCTTTCATCCCTTCCTCCCTTCCTTCCTTTTTTCCTTCCTTTTTCCCTTCCTCCCTTCCTTCCCTTTTCCCTTCCTTTGTTCCTTCCCCCTTCCTTCCTTTTTTCCTTCCTTTTATTCCTTCCTCCCTTCCTTTCTTTCTTCCTTACTTTTTTCCCTTCCCCCCTTCCTTCCTTTTTTCTTTCCTTTTTTCCTTCCTTCCTTCCTTCCTTCCTTCCTTCCCTTTTCCTCCTTTTTTTCCTTCCCCCCTTCCTTCCTTTTTTCTTTCCTTTTTTCCTTCCTTCCTTCCTCCCTTCCTTCCTTCTCTTTTCCTCCCTTTTTCCCTTCCTCCCTTTTTTCCTTTCTCCCTTCCTTCCTTCCTCCCCTCCTTCCCTTTTCCCTTCCTTCCTTCCTTCCTTTTTTCCTTCCCTTTTCCTTCCTTTTTTTCCTTCCTCCCTTCCTTCCCCCCTTCCTTTTTTCCTTCCTCCCTTCCTTCCTTTTTTCCTTCCTTTTTCCTTCCTTTTTTCCTTCCTTTTTCCTCCCTTTTTTCCTTGACTTAAAAATTGATACTTGTCGCTTCCTAGCCAGGCGCTCGTCATTATTAGGACAGGGCAAGGACTGGTGTGCTCAGTGTCAGGATAATGTGACTGACCGGGATACCAGGTCATGGTGTCGACAGCCTGGTTTCCCAGTGGGACAGCACAATAAAGTCGCCATGAGTGCGCACTGTCACAAGTCGGTACCCGTCGTGATATGATCTTAGATGTTGCTATGACTTAAAACAACAACAAACAAACAAACAAACGTTAACGGTTCTAGTACCATTAAGCGGGCAGTGAGAGAATCCCTCGTAGTCCCGTTAGGCGTCGGCGGTGTAATAACAGAATAATCGGATACACCACCACAATTTTGCGATGGTGACATTACTGGGATTGCCAAGCCCATAACGAGGCCACACAGATGGGAGTGGGGGGTGGTGTGTGTGTGTGTGGTGGGTTGGTTGTTGGAGTTTTACATTCTGGCAACATCTATGGTCATATCAGGACGGGTACCGACTTCTGACGGTCCGCACTCATGGTGACTTTATAGTGCTGCCCCACTGGTAGACCAGGCTGCCAGCACCATGATCTGATATACCATACCACTCAGTCACACTATCCTGACACTGAGCCAACCAGTCCTTGCCCTATCCTATCAATGGCGAGCTCCTGGCTGGGAAGTGACAATTTCTAAGTCATTGGTTTGATTCGACCAGGGTTCCAACCCATGGATTCGAATCCCACGATCTCTCAAAACGGGAGACGGATGCTCAACTCATTCGGCCATCCCGTCTGGTGGTGGTGGTGGTGGTGTGGTTGTGGTGGTGAGGGTTGTGGTGGTGGTGTGGTGGTGGTGGTGGTATGGGTTGTGGTGGTGGTATGGGTTGTGGTGGTGTGGTGATGGTGTGGGGTGTGGTGGTGGTGGTGTGGGTTGTGGTGGTGTGGGTTGTGGTGGTGTGGGTTGTGGTGGTGTGGGTCGTGGTGGTGGTGGTAGTGTGGGTTGTGGTGGTGTGGTGTGGTGGTGGTGGTGTGGGTTGTGGTGGTGGTGTGGGTTGTGGTGGTGGTGTGGGTTGCAGTGTTGTGGTGGTGGTGGGGTGGGGTGGTGGTGTGGGGTGTGGTGGTGGTGTGGGTTGTGGTGGTGGTGTGGGGTGTGGTAGGGTTGTGGCTTGTGGTGGTGGTGTGGCTTGTGGTGGTGGTGTGGCTTGTGGTGGTGGTGTGGCTTGTGGTGGTGGTGTGGGGTGTGGTGGTGGTGTGGGTTGTGGTGGTGTGGGTTGTGGTGGTGGTGTGGCTTGCTGGGTTTGGCGCATATCGTGAGGTTGTGGCGTTGGTCGGGGCCGAGTCTGTGTCGGCTGGCGCGGGCTGTGGGGGCGGGTGGGGGACGGTGCTATCTATGCCGTGGCGCCTCCGGGGGCGGGCCTGGCGCACTCCATCGTGCCGGTGTTGTCTCGCTCGCGAGGCCGAGCACCATGTCGGCTCCTGTGGAGGCCCAGAGTTGGTCGAACGCCGCCCCCGTTTCGAGTATCTCATGGCGCTCCTATCGCGCCTTCTCCGCGTTAAGCTAGGATTCCTTACACGCGGTATGCGGCATGCGAATGCTGCAAAACATCGAAAAGCATCTAAGTCAATGTGGGTGATTTCTTACACGCGGTATGCGGCATGCGACATGCGAATACTGAATCGGTCTATGTAGCGATCGGTGCGGCATGTGAATGCGAATGCCCATAGACAACAGTGTTAGAGAAACCTGACACTATGTGTGTGGGTGTGGGTGAAAGGACCCAACCCGTTTGCATACCGCATGCCGCATGCCGCATACCGCGTGTAAGGAATCCTAGCTTTACACTGTCGGCCGGCCGCTGCGATGTGGTCGACCTGCGCTGGGGTGAGCTGGCTGTCCTCCCACCGCCCAGGACGGATGCTGCCCTGGAACGTCTGGTTCCCCAGGGTGGTTAGTGCGACTCGGAGGAGGGCGCGCTGTCCGCGCGATACATCGAGCGCGGCCAAGTCGTCGTTGATGACCGCCAGGCGGGCTGGCAGGCTGGTTATCTCCTCCTGGGACATCGTGCCGGTCCTCTTCCGGTTGAGGCCTGCCTGGGAGGCCCAATTCGGGGGTGGTGGGTGGTGTGTGTGTGGGGGGGGCTAGGTGGGTGGGTGGGGTGATTGGGGTGCTGTGCATCATAAGTGGGAAGGGAGTGTTGTGTTTCGGCACATTAAGCAGGGTATGTATGTATGTATTATGTGTGTAGGTATTTTGTATGTATGTGTTTTGTATGTGGAGACAAACAAAACATGGGAAACTACAGGCCAATATCAATTCTTCAAACCCCAGGCAAGCTCATTGAAAAAGTGTTACATAGACACATCAATGAACACCTGGAAAAAAACGATATACTAAACGAAAGACAAGGGGGCTTCAGGAAACTGCACTCCACATCAAAAACAATAGCTAACCTAACAAATGACATAATGGCATCAATGAACCAAAAACAATTAGTTGGAGCCGCCTTCATTGACTTCAGCAAAGCATTTGACACAGTAGACCACAAAATACTACTGGAAAAACTAAAAACCATGGGCATAAAATCCAACACTATGGATTGGATAAGATGCTACCTGAACAACAGGCAACAGAAAACAAAAATAAACAATACACTATCAGACAACCAACCTGTCACATGTGGTGTACCCCAAGGGTCAGTGTTAGGGCCACTACTCTTTATAATCTATATAAACGACCTTGAAAAATGGTTGCAAACTGAATGCCTCCAACTATATGCAGATGACACAGTCATATACGCAAATGGCACCACAGAAGAGGAGGTAATAACTAAACTAAATAAACTCCTACTAAAACTAGATGAGTGGTGTGAGTCCAACAAAATAACCATCAACACAAGCAAATCAAAAACAGTACTCTTCTCGCATAAACAAATGCCAGAAAGAAAACTACACTGTAAGTTAGGAAACCAAACACTAGAAAATGTAGACCATTACAAATACCTAGGCCTTGAGTTGGACAGCCAACTAAACTACAACCTATGTATAAATAAAATTATACAAAAAGTAAACCACAAACTGTGGCTATTTGCAAAGCTAAGAGACTACATGACACAAGAAATGTCAATAAAAATCTTCAATGGCATGGTGCTCCCCTATTTTGATGATGGAAATGTAAACTACATGGGTGCGAGAAAAGAACTACTATAAAAACTGCAAACACTGAAGAACAGAGCCCTAAAAATCTGTCTAAGAGTAGACAAGCTGCACCCAACCTATGACATACACAAAAGAACGAAAGTGAAACTACTAGAAAATAGGAGAATAATTCATTTGAAAACATTAGCATATAGCTATAGTCAAAACATTAAACTTCTAACAAAACCACAAAGGGCTACTAGAGCAAATAATGCACCACTACTAAAGCAGACCAGAAGTCAAATAAAAGCTCATGAGAGAAGCACGCTGGAAATGGCTGCCAAGGTGTGGAATGCCCAAACGACAAATTCCTGACCTAAAAACTTACAAAAAATATCTGTGCAAAATAAGGCTAGGAAACCCCCAGTAAGCTGCACTGCAAAGGGGCATGTGATATGTCACGGCCCACCAGCGGGACGTCCAATCGAAGGTAACCATGCCAAAGGTAGCCAGATAACACACCACACAGCTACGTACAAGCCTATGATATGTAAATAGGAGTAGGCTAGTCTAGTAATAAGAGTAGAAAAATAAATACATATATACCAAGAAAATCCAAAAAAACTAACATAGGCTACTAACCATACCAACCAATTATCTATCTGCTACTGAAATGCAGGCAATCAAATACCTTATCAGCAGCCACTGTGTGGTAAGATAACACCAACACTACAACTGGCCAGCATTGAAAACAAGCCTGGGTACCCGGGCTTATATGCTATGGACAGTATAAATACAGCCTCAATAAAAAAAAATTAAAAAATGTATGTATTATGTATGTAGGTATGTATGTGTATATCTATTGGAACATTAGGAGAATTGTACTTATCTGCATATTATTTTCGTACAAATACATGGTCCGTATGTATGTATGTACTATTTTGGCACATTAAGAGTTGTATGTATGTAACATGTATGTATGTTTGTTCGTCATTGCCTACATACATGTACATTCATCCATACTCATAATGTACATACATG
Source organism: Branchipolynoe longqiensis (assembly GCA_030323885.1). Taxonomy (NCBI): domain Eukaryota; kingdom Metazoa; phylum Annelida; class Polychaeta; order Phyllodocida; family Polynoidae; genus Branchipolynoe; species Branchipolynoe longqiensis. The sequence goes on along the minus strand of CM059193.1, from coordinate 8,077,605 downwards.
CACATGTGCATATATGCATACATGCATATGTATACATACATGTACATAATACGTATATATAATACATTCATACACATATTTACATGGCCATGTTAATGCACGGACGCACAACATAACATTCCATATGCATATATACATACATAAATACATACATAAATACATGCATAAATACATACTTTTAATATCTTAGTGCAGCCAGTAAGTGTACATATTTAAGTTCTCTGGTCCAACTGACCATTTTCCTTGCCCGCCCCCCCCCCCCCCCCCCCCCCCATCGTCCCCCAATATGCCAGCTGTTGTTATTTTACTATCAATGTATCATCATTTGAACATTTGAAACGAAAACCATTTTCATTGGCACATTTAAGAGAAATATTCATCGAGACAAATCCACTAACCCCCCCCGCCCCCTCCACTGTGCCCCCACTCCACCAGATGGAATCAATAAGGTCAGGGTAGGTGTAGAAAAATCTTCATGATGTACATTAATATTAATACATGCAGTCACTGCTAGTATGTAGGCACACGACATGTTTGTGTAGGTACCAAATTTGAAATTCAATTGAGCAGATTCAACATGTTCAAGCACCGACGCGGAATAGACACCGACATTAATATTAATATACAAAAACAAACTTATCCGATTGTACACACGGCAATGTTAAAAACTTTGGACGGCCCCTAGCGCTCTGTGGTTTGGACAAGGAGGTAAGTATTCCTTTAAAATCCAACCTTTCCTCGAAACCGACCCCCACCCCCTCAATGTTTGACCTTGCATAAAGAACTGAATACACACACTCACACTCACACTCATACTCACACTCAAACGCGCGCGCACACACATACTCACACACAGAGGCAGTAGCGTGTCCACCTGTAAAGGTTTGGGTCAACCGATCACATCCTGCTAAGTGGATCCATTTGTAGTCTGCGCTATTTTCCGTTCCAACCAGTGGTCCACAACTGGTTCATCAAAGGCTGTGGTATGTGCTGACCTGTCTGTGGGAAAATGCATATATAAAAGACCCCTTGCTGCTTATCGGAAAGACTAGCCTATGTGGCAGCAGCAAGTTTCCTCCACAAAGAAATATGTCAGAATGACCATATTGTAGAAATATACAGTCTTTCGATCGTGGTAGACGAGCTTGGGATCATATTAATATCTCGGGTGATGGAGTTGGGGAGCATTGTTATGTAATAGCGATGCAATGGGTGCCCACTCGCTCTGTGACATATAAATAACTGTGTGGAAATGTTCTGGCGCGCAGTGACCGTGATCGCGATATGATGTCGAGATATGAAAATGCTGTTACTAATTACAGAAATGTTCCCTCCATGGACCAGGAAGAGTGCAAGTGGAGCGGGAACATAATATTAATGTTTACTGTAACTGTATGATGACTACTTGTTACCACGGGACCACACATTATGGACACCACCTGCACTGGGGTTGAGTGACAGGTGCCCCTCTTGGACTTCACCCCTCTCAGGCTGCAGAGGTGTCTGATTGGCTGGCTGTGTGAGCCCAGTCACCCCTGTACTCCTTACACTTGCTTTGCACTTGCAGACACACTCACTTTAGAGATACCAAAAGAAGCAGTTCACCACTGAGCTGTGTGTAACACCCATAGGACTTAGGTTCAATGGGCTGTAGGCAGTGATTAGACTGAACAAGCAGAAACTATGGGGGTCGGTGTAGCAGGCTGTAAGTGAGTCAGGGTGGCAGGTCACTAGTACTAGTAGGTGAACAAGAGGTGTAGCAATGAAGCTCAACCTTATCACTGTCAATCTTGCATGACTTTTCTCTCTTTCTTTTCTCTCTTTCTTTCTTTCTTTCTTTCTTTCTTTCTTTCTTTCTTTCTTTCTTTCTTTCTTTCTTTCTTTCTTTCTTTCTTTCTTTCTTATGAGTTGTTTCTGCTATTGTATAGGCGGAGACTGGCAGACAGTTGCCAGGATCCGCCTGATAGTATTAGTAGTGAGTGAGATGAGTAACTGTGACGGCCAACCAGTTATTCTTCAATATGTTTGACATCTAATACTAGTAATAGCCAATGGTAACAATCAATGCGCTCTAGAGGCGTCGTGCAATAAAACAAGCTTTTTCACACACACACACACACACACTCACACACACACACACACACACACGCACGCACGCACGCACGCACGCACGCACACACACACGCACACACACACATACACACACTGCGTTAACTAGGCCAACATTTCATTGCATTTTTGTTGTTGTGAAGCTGCTAAAATAATTCCGACCCCCACCAACATTTTGTTGTTGTCGCCGACAGACTGTCGGGAGTGGAGTCACGAGCGACTCAGTTAGCGCTATGCATGAAACTCGAAATAGAAGTCGCATACCGACACAAGCTGGGGGTTTATTTCGATTCATTGACAACCACTGCCACGACAATCCACGGCTGAGTCAACGTATAATTGACGCATCTCTAATCTGGCACTTACTGGCTGGCTACCGGGCTCGGTGGCCGAATCGGCAGAGCGCAGGCCTCCCATGCGGGAGATCGGGAGTTCAATTCTCGGTCGAGTCAAACCAATTATTTATCAAATTTATATTTGTCGCTTCCTAGCTTGGCGTTCAGTATTAATAGGATATGACAAGGACTGGTTAGCTCAGTGTCAGGATAATGTGACTGAGTGGGATATCAGGTCATGGTGCTGGCAGCCTGGTCTCCCAGTGTGGGAGCACTATAAAGTCGCTATGAGTGCGTACTGTCACAAGTCGGTACCCGTCCTGATATGACCTTAGATGTTACCAGGATGTAAAACCAACCGACCAATCCTGGCCTAGGAAACCTTGTTGGGTGACAGAGGAGTGGCAAGAGGCTGCGTGTTCATTTGTCACACTTTTTGCCGTGGTATCGCAAAAGATGTCTCAAGTCAACATTGTCTCGATTAGTTCAACTGTAGCTGGGCATTTCTTTGTTTCTTTTTTTTTTTTTTTTCTTTTCTTGAAGATTTATACTGCCTGTCATGGATAAGTCTGAATAGACTTGTTTTCACCATTAGACAGTTTGTCGATAGAAAGCCCGAGCCTACACTTTTACCGGCCCAGGGGATTTTTAACCTCCCACACCACATAGACATGGTATGAGAGCAACTAGCCTTTGATGACGCTGTACGTTATACACAGCGGTGGAAATGCAAATTGGCAGAGGTGGGGACATGGGGAATCGAACCACTGACCTTCAGTTTAGGAGTCCGACCTAGAAAAAAGTCAGACACTCTCTAACCACTCCGCCACAGAGAACACCACTCTATTTGTTTACTTGTCTAACTCACGCTAGCAATAGTGAGGATGTGAGACAGATTCAAGGAGAAGAAATTCTCCTACCCTCTAACACTATTACTTCAATTTGAATTATTTGATTATTAATTATTTTTTATTCTTATTTCTTATTATTTGTTAGCATTATACATTATTATTAGTTAGCATTAATTCTTATTAGTTATTGTCATTAATTATTATTAATTATTAACGATATTTCAAATGACACAGTCAACTATTTTACCTCAACAGAAGGATAGCATTATTACTTCGAGTTTAGATTATTTTTTATTAATTATTTTAATGTATTTCCCCTATTTTTCAAGTGGCACAACACTGTTCCCTTCAACAGAAGGATAACACTATTAGATCAAGCTTCTATCATTTATTATGAATTATTTTAATATCTTCCCTCAATATTTCAACCGCTATTTTTTCATCTCCCATAATTCTGACCGTTGTTGAAATGAACACAGTTAATTAAATATATATATTTGTTAAAGCTGCATAGTCCGATGAAAATATCCAATTTTCAAAACCAAAACAATTATCTAAATGTGATTCTACATATCTAACTTAGATACTGGTGCACTTAGTAAACATTTGTCACCACACATAAGGGGATACCGAGGCAATTCAATAGAACCTGTTACTGCAGAAGCCTATGGGGTCAGAGTTTTGGCGTACTTGCCAAAATTAATTTTGCAAGGTTCCACTTCAAATATCTCAAAGGTTAGCCACTTAAAATAAAAGTTACTTCAAGGTAAAGTAAGGTACATAATAACGATCAACCTAATGTATTTATCTCAGAAAATTTCAGAAACTCAAATCCATCGGACTATGCAACTTTAATATACACACACATTTTGACGCCCTTTGAGGCCATTTTTTAAAGTGAAATCAATAATACAATCATGCATTATCGGTTCTGCTTGCTAAAGCTCCGTAAAGTTGCATAATCCGATGGTTTTGAGTTTCAGCCATTTTTCTGAGATAAATATATTAGGTTGATGGTTATAATCTACGTTACTTTAGTTTGAAGCAACTTTTATTTTAAATGGCTAACTTTGGAGATATTTGAAGTGCAAACATGCAAGATTAATTTTGGCAAGCACGGCAAAACTCTGACACCATAGACTTCTGCAGAGTAACAGGTTTTTATTAAATTGACTCAGCGTCCCGTTCCATGTGCCAACAAATGTTCAATAAGCATACCAGTATTAAATTAGATATATAGGATCAAATCTAGATAATTGATTTGGTTTGGAGAAGTTGATGTTTTTATCGGACTATGCGGCTTTAATGCACTGCCGACCGGGCGCGGTGGTTGAATCGGTAGAGCGCACGCCTCGTCGAGTCAAACCAATGACATATCAAATTGGTACTTATCGCTTCCTAGCCTGCTACTAAGCATTAATGGGATAGGGCAAGGACTGGTTGGCTCAGCGTCAGGATAATGTGACTGGTTGGGATATCGGGTTCATGGTGCCGGTGGCCTGATTTCCCAGTAGGGCAGCACAATAAAGTTGCCATGAGTGTGCACTGTCACAAGTCGGTACCCGTCCTGACATGTCCTTAGATGTTGCCAGGATGTAAAACCCCAACAACCAACTAACCTAATGCACCTCAAGATCTCCATGGAACGCCATTTGACACCATTTTTAGTGAAATAAATAACACTATCATGCCTTCTCGGTTCTGTTTGCTGAAACTCCTTAATGCACCATCAGATCTCCATGGAAACTCGCAGGTTTGAATGTAGAGTGTGAACACATTGTGCTAGATATAGCTTGTCATTATGCCTTAAAATGTCGGCCCGCCACGTGTGAAGAAATTCTCTTCGATATCTTCTTTTTCCTGTTTTAAAAGCCCGCCACAAAACCCACCCACTCAACACTTGCTTATCTCATGTCGGCTGCTCCGATTAATTGTCGTCTGCTGTCACTGAAATTGTGTGAGTGAATGGATGTCGGTTTTAACCAAATGCAGGTACAAGACGGTCTAGTGTTGACTGCTAATTTAGTGACAGTGTGGGAGGTTTGGTGTAGCAGCTGATTGATTGATTGATTGGTGGTTGCTTTACACCATGTCGGCAGCATAGGCCATATTCACGGCGAGAAATGTTTGTTTTTTGTTCAAACCATCACTTTTACATGTAAAAGCAGACAATCAATTATGTGCCAATCGACACTCATTAAATTAGAAAGCTCACAATCATATATTTGTGGTCAAGGGAAACAAATTCCCATAGAAAAAGAAATGTTTTTATTAATAATTGATAGAATTTATTTAGTAAACCATATGAGGTGGTACAGTCCAGCTGCCCTCAAAAAGGCTAAGATGTTTTCTTGTTTTTAGTAAAAAAGGTCTTGCATACTGTCTGCAGTGGAGAATTGTTGGCGCAGGGCCAAAAAATCAACGCAACTTAGTAAAATGTGTTTGAGTGTCAGCGGGGACTGACACCCAATACATTCAGGGGGAGGTTCCCCCTTGAGCAGAAAAGCATGTGTAAGCCACGAGTGGCCAATACGGGGGCGGCTAAGGACCACTTGGTCCCGCCGACCTCCCGCATGAGTCTGTGGTGGTTTTCCCACTGATGGTTCAATTTCTTTAAGTTTATTAATGTTTTCATCCCACTCATGTTGCCATTTGGATTTTATGTGGGTGGCTATTAGTGGTTTCAGATCAGAGTGAGGGATCAGACATGGTTCAAGATCACAGTTCAGGGCCCTCTCCGCAGCCCGATCAGCTCGTTCGTTTCCTAGTATGCTGGCATGGCCAGGCACGTAGCACAGGTGGATGTCATACCCATCCGTTGCCAGTTGGTTCATTTTATAAATGACCGTTGCTAGAATAGGGTGATTCGTTTTCAGTCCAGCAACTGCCAGCAGGCAAGAGAACGAATCACTGTATATAACATAGTTAGTGTGGTTGGATACCTCGATACACTCCAACACGAGAAGGAGTGCTCAGGCTTCCACAGTGAAAATCAAGCTCTGAGCGGGCAAGTGTACGCCAAATTTTCCCCATCGGCAGACTGCTGCAGCAGCTACCTGGCTTTGGTGTAGCAGCAGATGATAGTTGATGATAGCAGACGACAGCAGACGACAGCAGACGACAGGTACAAGTTACGCAAATGTCGACCGGTGTTACAGTTTAAAAAGGATCCGGTTTAAAACGGGGCTTTTTCGCAATGTGCATGCATCAAAGTCGAATGGCGAGCCTGACAACTTATCTGAATTCATGGCTTGCTTCTATCGGTAGAAGAGCTCAAACGAGGATTCTTTCAGGAATAATTTTAGTGAATATTTTTTGTTTGATACAATATATTAATATTATCCTCTGTACTAACAAGTTAACAAGCAATTAACAAGTTGATAAACATTGGTACAATCTCAATTAGGTAGAAATGTTTGCGCATGCGCATTGTGAAACGCCCCATTTTAAACTGGGTGCGCTTTAAAACTGCAACACTGGCAAATGACACTGAATAGCCATAGATGATAGCAATGGCGGCAGACGATATTGGATGGATATATTTAATATTAGCAGACGATATTTAGTAGCTTCCAATGAGACTCAGTGCTCAGCGGTCACTGTCAACATTTAGTGGTTATATGGCCAAATATACAATAAAAGTTGGTGATCGTCCTTTTGATCACACAAATCAGGGTCGGGTGGGCGGTTTTTATTTTAATTAAAAAGAAATTCAGTTTTCAAAAATATATATATATTGGACCACTCTAGACTGATAAAAGAGTTACATGTCATTCATGTACACATAACAATGTTTTCAGTCAAATAATGAACATTTTATTCTCATTTAGAAATTCATCATATCATACAGTTATATAGGTTTTAATTGTGTGCTTCTGAAATTTGAATTTCTGCTAGCCCGACACATTTCTAACCGTTAACAAATAAAAAATATAAATCAGGGATATGCGATTTTTCAGGCACGGGCGGGGACGATTAACATAAAAAAAAAATTTGGGGTATGGGGGGGGGGGGGCTAATACTTGATATCGAGTTGTAGCGGACGACATTTTGTCTGTACAGACAAATGTAATAATGGCAGTTAATATTCACTCCTTGCTGGACACATTCATTAGCTAGACGTCGATTCTATTATACATATGGGAGGTTGATAGCGGGGTGCCTTGTGCTCGGCCGAATGGAACTAGTGCCATACGCACTCACTAGAATATAGCTTCATTACAAATACGAACGTTACTCTGTAAATGTGAAATGAATTTTTTTTTTTTAAAGACATGATTCTACATGAATATAGACATTAAAGTAGTCATTGTGTATGTTATAGTCAACAGAGGCATATATTTGGGTGTTTATAAAAATATTTTAAAGTAAAAAAAAAACAAAAAACTACCGTAAAATGTTGTAGATTGGTTGTCATGAGATATATCATATAGACTAAATAATAACAAATCTTAATTTTTATACAAATCCTTTGTCTATCATAACTTCTTTTGTAATCTATAGCATGGTTTTCATGGTCATTCTACCGTCTGAGGAGTGAAACTTTGTTACTTTATTGTTGTCGTGCCTTTTTTTGTGTGTGTGCAATATCTTGTGGTCATTAGCATCACAGACGGGATGACCGAATGAGTTGAGCGTCTGTCTCCCGTTTTAGTCCGTCATGGAATTCAAACCTGTGGATTTTAACCCCGGTGGAGTCAAAACGATGACCTAAAAACTTATACTTGTCGCCCACCTAGCCTGGCACTTCACATTACTAGGACAGGCCAAGGAACGGTAGGATGAGGAAGACCAATTGTCCACGATTGAAATTTCCCCTGCTTAATCAACTAATGTACACAAAAAAAACACACACACACTCACAAGTTTGATGAAGTTATTTCAGGGATGAAAGATCTCCGCGGTTTCGCGAATTTCCAGGATTTCTTATATTCACCGATTAACGTTAAACAAATTTGTTAAAAATGGGATGTATATGACAATAGTTGTGTGGTTCGAATCCCGTTCTTATATGACCTTAGATGTAGCTAGAACATAAAACCTAAACAAGAATGTGTTAGATATGGGCGATAATACAATCACAACAAGACTAGTTGAAACCTGACTTCCGGTATTTTTCCCGCGATTCCCTGACAATGCTAAGTCTATGGGAGAAGATCTGCGTTATCACAGAAATTCGTCGTCGGTGTAATAATTTCAGCTTGTTTTCCGCGGTTTTTGTTGGAGACCAGTTTCATCCGTGTTATTTATGCAACTATGCATCAAGTATTTGGAGATGTACTGTAGATAGAGTTTAGAAGATGACCGAAATGTGTTAATATATAAATATATCATTAAGAACATCTGTCACAGTATGTAGTCAAACGGATTAGATGATACTCCCAATTTCCTATGTTTTATGTCACTTCATGGAATGACATGCGGTAACCATGCTTATGGGTAAATCACATGTGAGAATGTGGTTCAGTGACTAGTCATGGTTTATAACATAATTTTATGACAGGAATCTTTTTATGCCCCCAGGGATCCATATGAATCATGTGAGAAAAGTTTAAATTAATTAGTTGACATGAAATTCACAAAAATATTAAGCCTTGCATGTGCCTTACCCAGTAGGCTATAGTTACTGTAGTAGCCTATACATGAGCACCACCACGCTGTAGCGAGCTGCCCTTGTTTGCCCATTTGAGGCAACAAGTGGCAGTAGGTGAGCCAGAGACGGTCCTGGTGTAGTAAGTTCAAAACACTATCCCACAACAACACTATGGTAGTGTGTTCAACTTAAGCCGTGTTCACATGGACAAAATGTGAGGCGAATCAGACAAATCAAATCAGGTGAGGCGAATTAGCCGTCCATTCACACGAGCACTGCTTGGGCCGGAAGTCGATATCTGCGCATGAGCAAGTCCAGACTAACCAGCGCCATTTTGGGTTCGACGACGCCGGCACCAGAGAGTGTGGGTTCGACCTAGATATGTAATGACTGAATCGTATTGGTTTGGAACGGTCAAAACTTCTGCTGGGCAGTGAAACCCTAAAAATAAATCATGAAAAAAATATCTGTGCACTTCTAGCAGGTTCATAGACCAAATTATATAATATGCACTTTTGATCGACCGGAAAGTCAACAAACTGAGGTGTCGACTGCGCATGCGTGTGAGGTGCTTAATCCGCCTCAGTGCGTTCACACGGGCAAAATAAATCGAATCACAGAAATCGCCTCACGTAAACTACCTCGCTTAGGTGGTTTACATTATCCGGATCACGTGAATCGAATCAGCCCTAATCCGCCTCAGACGTGCGTTCACACGAGAAATGTGAGGCGAACTATACAAGTCGCTTTCTACGAATCGATTTACATTGCCCGTGTGAACACGGCTTTAGTTAAATGTAGGTTCAAAACACTACTGTGGCCACACTCAAAACACTATCCTTAAGTTCAAAACACTCCCTTTAAGTTCAAAATAGTCCCTTTAAGTTCAAAACACTACTCTCATGGTGCTGGCAGCCTGGTCTCCCAGTGGGGCAGCACGATAAAGTTGCCATAAGTGTGCACTCCTGAGATGACCATAGATGTTGCTAGGATGTAAAACAACAACAAACAATCAATCAAATTCCACAGCATGGTCAGCATATCAATATGTACCAGTAGGTTACATTTTGCGGCATTACAGACCAGACGGGATGGCCGAATGAGTTAGAGCATCCGTCTCCCGTGTTGGTAGATTGTGGGGTCTTGAGTTCGAACCTTAGTCGAGTCAAACCAATGACTTAAAAATGTATACTTGTTGCTTCCTAGCGTGGCACTTGGCATTATTAGGATAGGGCTAGGACTGGTTGGCTCAGTGTCACTGAGTGGGTCATGGTGCTGGCAGCCTGGTCTTCCAGTGGGGCAGCACTATAAAGTTGCCATGAGTGCGCACTGTCACAAGTCAGTACCCGTCCTGATATGACCTTAGACGTAAAACGACCACAAACAAACAAGTGGCATTACACTTACAGACCCCACTGCCGTGTTATGATAGTGTTTTGAACTTGGATAGTGTTTTGGACATATGTAGGAGTAGTGTTTTGAACTTAACAGTAGTGTTTTGAACTTAGATTGAAAAGACTACGTAGTGTTTTCAATGGGGTAGTGTTTTGAACGTCCTACACCGGGGTGGACCGCCCCCTCAGCGACTGGCTAGGGCCCCCCCCCCCCCCCCCCACCATGAGAGGTTACCTGTGACCTGGGCCGTGTTTCGGGTCCATCTTGGAGGCGCATCGACGTCTCGGCGATGCTTTTTGGCTTATTTCCATTCAGGGTGCGTCTCGGCGACGTCTCGGAGACGCCTCCCTTTTCAGATAGGAGACAAAAAGCACCTAGAAAATGGCTGCCGAATTCAGTAGTTTCAGCCAATCACAGCGCAGCTGTTCCATTGCAAATGGCCGTCGCCTATGGAGGCTGCATTTTAGAGGTGGCCAATAGCTAAATGCATTCAGACTAGTGTGACGTCAAGGCCACCTCCGAGGCGCCTCCGAGACAGACCCTGAACGCGGCCCAGGCTGGTTGGTCAGGGTACAGGTCACCTGGATATGTGATGCCGCGGAGATAAGGAAATAAATGGTGAAGGGTATGTTTCTCGACCCTGTCTTCTCCTCAAATTGCGTCTGATACACACCGGGGGAGCCGTCCATACCTTGCGACATGGGCTATCACAATACAGTACAACCCCGTTAAACCAAACTTGAAGGGACCATAGAAGTTTTTTTGGATTAACCGATAATTGGTTTAACCAAGCTCGACATTGAGTAAGCGTGTATTGCACATGTAATATACAATGTATGTGGACACTGATTATTGTTTTTCATGTATATGCAGTATAACCCGTTAAACCAAGCTCAGTTAAACCAAATGATTGGTTAATCAAAACAATTTTCGGCGTCCCGGCAAAATACTACCATTTATCATATAAAAAAGTCTCAGATGACCTTATAACCACATGAAAGTTTGGTTTAGCCATACGGGAGTGGCCTGGAGTCTGACAATTTTGTTTCGATTAACCGATAACTTGGATTAACCAACTTTGGTTTAATCAACTTTTTTATATGATAAATGGTAGTATTTTGCTGGGCCGCCGAAAAGAGTTTGGATTAACCGATCGTTTGGTTCAACCGAGCTTGGTTTAACGGGGTTGTGGTACTGTACCATTAGTTTCTTATAAGTTATAGCTGTTACTGTTAGGTGCTTAATATTGAAACTTTAGTTGCCATATTTCAAACATGCATCAAATCTATATATTTTCTGTATTTGGTGAAAACATAAAAAGTAATTGGAATATATTTATTTCTAGCTCTCCAAAACTTAACTTAACGCTCTGCATTATTAGGATAGGGCAATGACTGGTTGGCTCAGTGTCAGGATAATGTGACTGAGCGGGATATCAGGTCATGGTGCTGGCAGCATGGTCTCCCAGTGGGGGCAGCACTATGAAGTAGTCATGCATGCGCACTGTCCCAAGCTGGTACCCTTCATGATATGACCTTAGATGTTGCCAGGATGTAAAACAACATCAAACAAACAGACAAGCTATGAAGTTGCCATGGGTGCGCACTGGCACAAGTTGGTACCGATCCTGATATGACCTTAGATGTTGCCAGGATGTAAAACTTCAACAAACAAACAAACCCAACAAACCAGACAGGATGCCTTGTGTAGGGAGGCAGTTGAGAGTGTGAGTGGGTGTTCGTGAGTGGGTGTGGGTATGGGTGTTGGTGTGGGTGGGTGTGGGTATTCATGGTTGTGTGTGTAGGTCTGTGTGGGTGGGTTTGGGTCGTTGTGATGTGTGGTTGAGTGTGGGTATTCATGTATGTGGGTGGTGTGTGGGTATTCGTGTGTGTGGTATATGTGGGTGTGGGTATGGGGGTTTGTGATGTGAGTGTGGGTGATGTTTGGGTGGGTGTGGGTGGAGGGGGTGGTGGTGGGTGGAGGTGGGTATTCGTGTGTGTGGGTGGTGTGTGGGTATTCGTGTGTGGATTGTGTGGGTGTGGGTATGGGGGTTTCTGATGTGAGTGGGGGTGATATGTGGGTGGGTGTGGGTATTCGTGGGTGTGTGTGGGTGTGGGTGGTGGGTGGGTGTGGGTGGGTATTCGTGTGTGTGGGTGGTGTGGGGGTATTCGTGGGTGGGTGTGTCTGTGGGTGTGGGTATGTGGTGGGTGGGTGTGGGTATTCGTGTATGTGGGTGGTGTGTGGGTGTGCTGGGTGTGCTGGGTATGTGGGTGGTGGGTGTGTGTGGGTATTTGTGTGTGTGGGTGGTGTGTGGGTGGTGTGGGTGTGGTAGGTGTGGGTGTGTGTGTCTGGGTGAGTGGGTATTCGTGGGCGTGGGTGTGGTTGGTGTGTGTCTGTGGGTGGTGTGTGTGGGTATTCGTGTGTGTAGGTGGTGTGTGGGTGGTGTGGGTGTGGTTGGTGTGTGTGTCTCTGGGTGTGTGTCTGTGGATGGTGGGTGGGTGTGGGTATTCGTGTGTGTGGTGGTGTGTGGGTGGTGTGTGGGTGGTGGGTGTGTGTCTGTGGGTGTGTCTGTGGGTGTGGGTGTTGTGTCCGTTACCTTTACAACGTGTGTCATTTCACCGTTGGTTTGTGAGCAGCATTGTCCAGACGTGAGGAACCAGCGGCCGGTCAGGTGTGAGCCACATTCCGAACCTATGACCGCCACAGAGCGGGCCGAGACTTCACACCTCGTTGCGAGAAGTGGGGGTGGGGGGGGGGGGGTAGGTAAGTGGGGTTCTGGAATGGGACACTTCAACCATTTAGCGCATGTTTGTTGTTGTTTTACGTCCTAGCAACATCTAAGGTCATATCATAATGGGTACCGACTTGTGACAGTGCGCACTCATGGCGACTTTATAGTGCTGCCACACTGGGAGACCAGGCCGCCATCACCATGACCTGATATCCCACTCAGTCACATTATCCTGATACTGAGCCAACCAGTCCTTGCCCTATCCTAATAATGCTGAGCGCCAGGCTAGGAAGTGACAAGTATCAGTTTTTAAGTCATTGGTTTTACTCGACCAGGGTTCGAACCCATGAACCCATGGGTTCGGATCCCCCGATCTCCCAAAGCATGAGACTGACGCCCTTTAACGATGATAAGTTGTCTGTGCATTGCTGCACACAGGTGATATTATCTGGTTATTTTGGGGGGTTTTACGTCCTAGCAACATCCATGGTCATATCAGTACCGGTACCGACTTGTTTGTTTGTTTATTGCAGTTTTATGTCCTAGCAACATCAACGGTCATACCAGAAGGGATACCACCTTGTTTGTTTGTTTGTTTATTGCTGTTTTATATCCTAGCAACATCAACGGTCATATCAGGACGGGTACCGACTTGTTTGTTTGTTTATTGCTGTTTTACGTCCTAGCAATATCCATGGTCATATCAGGACAGGTACCGACTTTAATTTAAAAAAAATTTAAATGATGGTTTATTTACCCTGTCCATAACATATACAGTTCATGATAGAACTTGTTTTCAATGCTGAACAGCTTTAGTCATTAGTTTGTGGTTTATTGTCTTGAATGATTTGTTAGCAATATTTTGTTTGTTTATTGATGTTTTATTCTAAGCAACATCCAAGGTCATATCAGGCCAGGCACCGACTTGTGATAGTCCCCACTCATGGTGACTTTATAGAGCTGCTCCACTGGGAGAGCAGACCGTCAGCACCATGACCCGATATCCCACAAAATCACATTATCCTGATACTATGCTAACCAGTCCTTGTCCTATCCTGTTAATGCCGAGTGCCAGGCTAGGTAGTGACAAGTATCAATTTTATAAGTCATCGGTTTAACTCGTCTTGAATTCAAACTCCCGACCTTCTGCACAAGTAGCCTGTGCTCTACCAATTCGGCCACCACATCCGGTGCAATATAATGTCATGAAACACCACCAGGTGCAGCTGCGACAAGTTTCCATTGCAGGTAAACGCGCTTGGGTTAGAAAGCACTCCGAATTAACAATGTCTGGTTGAGCGAGCCATCTTCCCAATGAGTGCTCCCTCACGGCCCAGTGAGTGACTCCATAGGCGGTTCCTGATACGACCTTCGATGTTGCCAGGAGGTAAAACTCCAAAAAACAACCAGAGGCGGCCGTGTGTCTGCAGGGAACGCTAATGGAGGTTGAATCAATGTCGGGCGTTCATTGGTTGGCTCACATTCCACCACACCAAGGAAGGCCAAGCACTCCCTCCCCCCTCAGAACACCCCTGCACTGCCTCTACCCCTGTCCCTGTTCCGATGCCTATTTGTCCCTCTCCCTGCCCGTCTCCCTCTCAGTCTCAGTCTCTCTCAACTCCTCTTCCTCTTTTTGTCATTGTCCCTCTCTCTCTGTTTTTCTTCCTCCTCATTCGCCCATTCCCTCTCCTACATACTCTACCTCTCACTCTCCCTCTCTCCCCTACTCCCCCTCTCCCTCTCTTCCTCTCTTCCTCTCTCCCTCGCCCTTCTCTCCCTTCCCCCTCCCTCTGCCTTTCCACTTCCTCTCTCTCTCCGTCCCCTCTCCCTCCCCTCTCATACTCAATCTCATTCTCATTCCGACTCTCACAGTCATTCGCTCATAACCACTCCTCCCTCTCTCCTCTCTCCTCTCTCCTCTCCCCTCTCTCCTCTCCCCTCTCTCCTCTCCCCCCTCTCCTCTCCCCTCTCTCCCTCCCCCCTCTCTCCTCTCCCCTCTCTCCCCTCCCCTCTCTCCCTCCCCCCCTCTCTCCCTCCCCCCCTCTCCTCTCTCCTCTCTCCTTTCTCCTCTCTCCTCTCTCCTCTCTCCTCTCTCTCCTCTCTCCTCTCTCCTCTACCACTGAGAGCGCGATGTCACAAGTCGGTCCCTGTCCTCACATAACCTTAGATGTTGCTAGGAGGAAAACCCCAATAATCCATAACCTAATCTGCCTGTTCAAAAATGAAGCTTCAGTTCTGTCAACCCATCACCACTACAACACTTTGCACTAAAGGGTCAATATTAGGGACTCGTAATATTGACACCAGAACGAGGTTGGCCTTGCAAACAAGTTCAGTGTGGATGTTGATATAATGTCTGACATGCCTATGTCCTGTACCATTTTGCATAAATGTTTCAGTGAATCCCTTATTATTGAACAAATCAATAAGCATGCATATTAATATTATATATATTTATTATATTGCTAGTTTTTTCGTGTTTTTTTAATATAAACATTATGTCATGGGGTTGATGGAAATGGGAAATATTGCGCCTAGAGCAGGAATGGAACGCACATCTCTTGCATTCCGGGCCAGTGTGTTAACCATTAGACCACCTAGACTCCCTGATGTCACCACCCTACCCACGCCTACCTGTCTATGCAGCAATTTGCCTGAGAGGTCAGTGCGGACCACTACACATTGTTATATTTGATTATTATAATTGTCGTGGGGGTGATGAACATGGGAAATATTGTGCCTAGAGTGGGACTCAAACCCACATCTCTATGCATTCCGGGCCAGTGTGCTAACCATCACACCACCTAGGCTTCCTGATATCACCATACTACCCACGCCTACCTGTCTATGCGGCTCCTTGCCCGAGAGGTCAGTGCAGACCACTACACTCGTCCCCGTGGAATTGTAAGTATTTTAATGCTTACAATTACATAAACACAAGCAATGCGCTTACATATACATATACATACACAGGGTAGGTTCAACAACTATACAGCGCATAGCTTGTACAGGATCCTGGTCACGGCACCAGTGTCATGGGGGTGATGGAAATGGGAAATATTGTGCCTGTAGTGGGACTCGAACCCACATCTCTCTGCATTCCAGGCCAGTGTGCTAACCATTACACCACCTAGGCTCCCTGATAATACCATACTGCCCACACCTACCTGTCTATGCGGCTGCTTGCCTGGAGGTCAGTGCAGACCACTACATAATGATGTACTTGCATGCAGCTCTCTGTGGTTAACTTTATGTTCTGATGTTCTCCATTATATATTCTTTAATATTTGGACCGGATGTGATGGCCGAATTGGTAAGAGTGCCGGCTTTCCATACGGAATGTTGCGAGTTTGAATCCCAGCCGAGTCAAACCGATGACTTAAAAAGTTGATACTTGCCGCTACCTACCATGTTGCTCTGCATTACTAGGATTGGGCAATGACTGATTAGCTCAGCATCAAGGTAATGTGACTGAGTGGGAAATATGGTCATGGTGCTGGTAGCCTGTTCTCCCAGTGAGGCAGCACTATAAAATCACCATTAGTGTGCACTGTCACAAGTCGATAACTGCATGCAAGAAATGTGGGTTTAGATCCTGCTGTAGGCACAATATTTCCCACTTTCATCACCCTCACAACACTGGTTCCATGACCAGAATCCTGCACAAGCTACATGCTTGATTTGTTGTTCAACCTACCCTGTATCTGTAAATGTAACTTCATTGCCTGTATATATATATAATTGTAAGCATTAAACAAGTTATGGACATAACCATTTAAAAGACTTACAATTCCAAGGGGACAAGTGTAGGAAACTGCACTGACCTCTCAGGCAAGGAGCCATATACCATAATTAAGGCTAGCCATTAACAGCTAAGATGACAAGGCAACTACAAAATTGAGACTGTTGCTGTTCAGCAATGAAAACAAGCCATGATGCGACTTACTCGTTAGGGACCGGGTAATTGCATCATGTCATGGTTAGAACGCTAGCCCTGGAATGGAACGAAGCGTTGGGTTGAGTCCAGCTTGAGGCGCAATATTTCATAGTTTCATCACCGCCACGACAATGTATTATATATGTGATGGTAATTGGTAGAGAGTGGTATTGTTTTGGGCGAAAAGCCCCATTTTTATTGGCGTTGTTATGGGTTTGCACCACCCATGTAGGAAACATTCCATCCCACCTGTATGCATGCGCCGTCAGTTACCGGCGTTAGTTTGAATCCAGCTTGAGGTACAATATTTCATAGTTTCATCACCGCCACGACAATGTATTATATATGTGATGGTAATTGGTAGCGATCTGTATTTGGGGGGGGGGGAACCCCCATTTTTGTTGGCGCTGTTATGGGTTTGCAGCGCCCATGTAGGAAACATTCCATCCCACCTGTACGCATGCGGCGTCAGGTACGGGCATTAGTTTGAATCCAGCTTGAAGTACAATATTTCATAGTTTCATCACCGCCACGACAATGTATTATATATGTGATGGTAATTGGTAGCGATTGGTATTTTTTTGGGGGGAAACCCCCATTTTTGTTGGCGTTGTTATGGGTTTGCACCGCCCATGTAGGAAACATTCCCTCCCACCTGTACACATGTGCCGTCAGGTACGGGCATTAGTTTGAACCCACTCGAGCTACAATATTTCATAGTTTCATCACCGCCACAACAATGTATTATATATGTGATGGTAATTGATAGCGAGTGCTATTATTTTGGGCTAAAACCCCCATTTTTGTTGGCATTGTTATGGGTTTGCACCTCCCATGTAGGAAACACTCCATCCCACCTGTACGCATGCGCCGTCAGCTACCGACAATGAAACCATAAACCTACAATGTATCGCTTGATATGAGCCTGAGGGCCTGGCTTCCGTCTTCCCAACAAATACCCGCCAATTACTTACAAATTTCCCCCGCGAATACAATTTTTGTGATGAAGATATCTTGATTTCTACTTGTTGATTTCTACTTGTTTTAAGCCAAAATATTATCATATGCAGATTACCGTTGCTATGGGAACCTAATTTCTTTTATATCTTTGCAGTGTATGTTGGATATCAGTCAGATACATGTAGTTTGGCCTATATCTATATGTACATATTTTGTTTGTTGATTAGTTGATTAAGCAGGGGAAATTTCAACCGCAGATAATTGGGCTTCCTCATTCCACTGATCTTTGCCCTATCCTAGTAATGCCAAGTGCCAGGCTAGGTAGCGACAAGTATACATTTTTTAAGTAATCAGTTTGACTCGGCCAACGATTGAATCGCGCGGCCTACCACAATTGGCAGCAGATGCTCAACTCATTCAGTCAACTAGGGTCTGGTTGTGCTGTACTTATGTAAAAATCATTCCCGATGAAGTCATGGGAAACCTAGGAAAATGTCACTTCTGGTTTTGCGCGACTGCGTATGAATGACATCACCTGCTGGCACTAAATGTCACCCATTGTTACCAAGGCGACATCAGGCGACATCAGTTACGCCTTCACATTAACATCTTCACGATTACACACAACATTTGTTGAAAATGTAAGCAACTCGTAAGTGAATTTTCATTCAAATCGAATGACATTCTCTACAGGCAGACGACAATCTAAAAGTGACCGTTTCGTGCTTGTCGTGAGCTATAGCCGCGACTATAACGTGAGGCGAATCCAATAAAGCAATATAAGTCAGTCCCCAAGGACACCCCCGCCAGCACTTGGATCTTGCCTGAAATTACTACCTGTCTGTCATATATCAGCGTCTTTCTGTGTTAGTCTCAGGGGTTATTTAAATGGCGGAGATGGATGGGTGGGGGTCTGGGGGGACGGGTCTCTACATTGTTCTTTTCTGTTTCAGATGCAATAGCACCTGGTATAATCTGTAATTCCACCAGCCCCCCCCCCCCCCCCCTCCCCTCCCCAATCCTCAACCTCGAGTCAAACCAATGACTTAAAAGGTTGATTGATTCATTGGTGTTTGCTTTACGCCGTGTCGGCAGCATAGGCCATATTCACGGCGAGAAATGTTTGTTTTTTGTTCAAACCATCGCTTTTACATGTAAAGGCAGACAATCAATTATGTGCCAATAGACACTCATTAAATTAGAAAGTTCACAATAATATATTTGTGGTTAAGGGAAACAAATTCCCATAGAAAAAGAAAACCTTTTATTAATAATTGATAATCTATTTAGTAAACTATATGAGGTGGTACAGTCCAGCTGCCCTAAGAAAAGGCTAATATGTTTTCCTGTTTTACCTTAGTAAAAAGGTCACGCATACTGTCTGCAGTGTAGAACTGTTGGTGCAGGGCCAAAAAAATCAACGCAACTAAGTAAAATGTGTTTGAGTGTCAGCGGGGACTGACACTCAATACATTCAGGGGAAGGTAAAAGGTGATACTTGTCGCTTCCTAGCCACGCGACCAGACGGGATGGCCGAATGAGTTGAGCATCCGTCTTCTGTTTTGGGAGATCGGGAGATCCGAACCCATGGGTTTGTGGGTTCGAACCCTGGTCGAGTCAAACCAATGACTTAAAATTTTATACTTGTCGTTTCCTAGCCAGGCGCTCGGCATTATTAGGATAGGGCAAGGACTATTTGGCTCGGTGTCAGGATAATGTGACTGAGTGGGCTATCAGGTCATGGTGCTGGCGGCCTGGTCTCCCAGTGGGACAGCACTATAAAATCACCATGACTGTTCACTGTCACAAGTCGGTACCGGTATGACGTTAGATGTTGTCAGAAGGTAAAACTCCAACAACCACCGAACCAACTTCCTTGATAGGAGTCCACTTCGTACATTCATCAAAATGCTGGACATAGATTTTGTTTACCCATTTCCGGTGTAGTACTAGTAGCAGCACTGCAACACCAAACTGCAATAAATGTTTAATGAGTGCACTAATACTAGTAATAGTAATTGTATTGAAAACCCCAGTCACACTCCATACATCTTGCGGTCGCTTGCGACCACTTTGCACAAAAGAACCTACAGTCACTGGCGACCTCCTTGCAACCAAAGCAATAGTCACCGACCTCCTTGCGACCATTTTGGTCACAAAGATGTTTTTAGTGCAGTAGCTGCAACCTCATTGTGACCATTCTCATCGCAAGGATGTCGGCAACCATTGAGGACCATTTTGCGGCCACTTTGCAAACACTTATGACCATATTGAGAGCAATCTATTTGTGCTCGCAAAGTTGTCGCAAGCAGTAGTGTGACTGCGGTATAAGCTGGATGTGTAACTAAGCGTCTTTGGTTTCGAATGTTGTGTGCCTTTCAGTGGGTTATGATGCTTTAACAATGCTGGTGTGTGTGTGTGTGTGTGTATGTGTGGATGGAGGTGTGTGTTGCAGGTGGTCCTCAATGGGGTACCTACAACGGCATAAAGGGACATTTCTTATTGCGGACAGAATGCCAAATAGTTTACTTGGACCGAAGCTAAGAAAGGCTCATAGAAGTTCTCTACGAATATTTGAACCCTTTTAAAGCTGCATAGTCCGTTGAAATATCAAATTTTCAAAACCAAACCAATTATCTAGATTTGATGTTACATATATCTAACTTAGATACTGATGCACTTATTAAGCATTTGTTTCTGCGTATAAGGCAATACTGAGTCAATTTAACAGAACCGGTTACTGCAGAAGTCTACGGTGTCAGAGTTTTGGCAAGCATGCCAAAACTAATTTTTCATTTTTGCACCCAAAATATCTCAAAAGTTTATTATTTAAAACAAAATAACTTTGAACTAATCTAAAGTAGATACTAGTGATCGATCTAATATATTTATCTCAGAAAAAAATTCAGAAATTCAAAACCATCGGACTATGCAACTTTAAACAGTGAGTGGTTCAGAGTGGAAAAATCACATTTAATTTAAATCAGTGAACTATAACTGCGTCTAACATTTTTTTAAATAAATGTCAACTCATATAGTCCGGGTTGCCGCCAATCCTATAGTATTATGTAATCTATTAAAGTTGAGGCCACAAACTATAGTTTGTTTCTATGTGTCCTGGAACTTAAGTGTAAAATAATACATTGAAGGGAATGCGACCTTAGTGCCTGGCCTATCACACCGCCATTGTGGCGCCATCTATGGACCGGACCATGCACCAGCTCAGAGCAGTAGGCCTTATTGTATCCAACAGTGTCAGTGATGAAGCTGGGGGGATTTCCCTGTCTGATGAAGTCCAACTCCAAATACTCTGTCGCCCTCTCAACCCCCCCCCCCCCCCTCCACCCCAGGTACCAGGCTTCAATGCCCGCTCTACACCCGCCGAGATTTTTGGAGACATTTGTATTTTTCTTGATTGAATGGATCCCATTGTGATTTTTATGGATTATAATGAATATTGTGCAAATATAATGTTAGGCCCTAGTTTGTTCTGGTAGTGATATTTTTGTTGTTGATGGGATGTTTATGCTGTCCATAGCATATAAGCTTGTATGATTGAGCTTGTTTTCAATGCTGGGCAGTTATCGGTCTGTGTTTCATAAGATTATGGTTTGTGGTTAGTGATCTATGTTAGTTTTTGGGGATTTTCTTGGTAAGAGTCTTCCTCTTTTTAGTTTTACCTACACTTAATTCTAGACTAGCCTACTCTATTTACATATTATAGGCTTGTACATAATAGGTAGTTGGTTTATGCTTGGATTTGATGTTATCTGGCTGTTTTCTGGCAGGGGGTTACCTCTCATGGGCGGTCCAGCTGGTGGGCCGTGACATATCACATGCTCCCTTGTGGAACAGCTTCGAGGGGGTTTCCTGGTTTTATTTTGCACAGATATTTTTTGTATGTTTTCAGGTCGGGAATTTGTTGTTCCTTTACCGTTTGTGCGTTCCATACTTTGGCACCATTTCTGGCAGTGATATTTCTGTGTGCCAAGCGGGATGGCCAAATGAGTTGAGCGTCCGCATCCCGCTTTGGTAGGTCGTGCAATTTGAACCCTTGGATTTGAAACCTGGTCGAGTCAAACTAATGACATAAAAATTGATACCTGTTGCTACATAGCCTGGCGCTTGGTATTATTTGGATCAGGCAAGAAGCAGCGGAATGAGGAAGACCAGTTGTCCACGATTGAAATTTCCCCTTCGTAATCAACTAATGTGCAATAACAACAAAATCGCCTCGTGCAACCTGACCAACTGCTCGAATGCGTTCAAGTAAGAGGACGTCACTTCAGGATGTATTTGCATGCAGCTGGGAACCACTGCCTCCTTCTCTTTTATCAAATTTCTTTTGAGGGGTGGGGGCACTGAAATGTAATAATAAATAACACTTATGTATGGGTCATTCACCCTCCCCCGAAACCCCTAACAAATGTGAGCTTTTTAATTTAATGGGTGTCTATTGGCACATAATTGATTGTCTGCTTTTACATGTAAAAGCGATGGCTTGAACAAAAAACAAACATTTCTCGCCGTGAATATGGCCTATGCTGCCGACACGGCGTAAAGCAACCAACCACCAATCAATCAAAACCTAACAGATGTAGTCATGAATAAAAGCCACTTTCCTGAATTTGGGGATAGAGACCACGTGTGTGTTGGGGTGTGTGTGTGTGTGTTGGAGGGGGGGGGGCCAAAGGTGTGTGTGTGTGCTTGAGGTCTTGTGTCTGTGAGTCTGTGTGTGGTTGGTTGTGTTGTTTGTGTGTTTGTGGGGGAGTATATATTGTTGGGTGTGAATGGGTGTGTCGGTGTCTGTATGGGGTGTGAATGTTTGTTTATGTATGTGTGTGTGGTTCTCTGTGAGTGTGTGTCTGTGCATGTGTCTGTGAGTGTCTCTGAGTGTATGTGTGCCAGCGCGCCTGTGTATGTATAGGGAACATACAGGTTATACTCGCGAACCCGGCTGGGTGTATGGTGCGCACAATGCGCGCCTACAATTTACAAGTAGAACCAATCAGCTGGGCACCAGTGGAAGCCTGTCATGCACCATACCAAGAGTGTCCTAGTGCTGCCACCAGCACGAGGCAGCCATATTGGCAATGCAGATTAAAAACCACCACACACACTCACACACACTCACACACACACACACTCACACCCACACCCACACCCACACACAGACACACTCACACACACACTCACAGACACTCACACACACTCACACACCCACACACACACCCACACACAGACACTCACACACACACTCTCACACACACACTCACACACACTCACACTCACCCCCCACTCACACACACTCACATTCTCATACACTCACACACACTCACACACACTCACACACACACACACTCACACACCGCCTCCCATCCTCTGCAGTTGGCATCACAAGTTTTTGTGATTAACGCTCTTCAGTTGGTTGTTCGAGTCTTACGTCATGGCAACGTCTAAGGTAATATCAGGCTGGTGTTGCGGATTCCGAGGGACACCAGTTTGCCAGGGACACTTCCATTCAAATGCATTGTCAACGGCCGTGAGCAAATCTTCATACAGAAAAAATCAAATATCTCTCAAATTACACCACCTAGAAACAAATCGCTTTGTACCACATATAGAAAACATCTTTACCATTAAGATTATATTAAATTGATAAGGTTAGGGTTCTTGATTTCTATTAATTTTGAATAACACTAATGTTTTTCACTGCGCGTACCGTCCAACTCAAGGCATTGTCAATGGCCATGAGCAATCTTCATATAGAAAATACAGGAAAAGTTAAATATCTCTAAAACGACACCACCTAGAAACAAATCGTTTGGTACACATATAGAAAACATCTTTACCAAAAACATTATATTAAATTTATAAGGTTAGTGATGATGCTGTTCGATTTTGATGCATGCGCAGAAGCAATGTGTCCCTGGCAAACTGGTGTCCCTGGGAAACCGCAACACCTGTTACCGACTTGTGACAGTGCGCACTCATGGCAACTTTGCAGTGCTGGCGCACTGGGAGATCAGGCCGCCAGCATCATGACCTGATTGATGTCCCACTGGGTCACAGGGGGAAAAAACCCCATAAACAACAATCCAAAAATGGAGATAAACATTGGAATCAAATTTACAAAAAGTATATTTTGTTATATTCTTATTTTGTTTGTTCATTGCTCCATAACCATGTGATCATATGAAAAGTGGAATTAGTGGGAATTAACATTATTTTCAGGTAAAAATCTTGTATACGAGCCTGTCTCAAAAGGTGATAACTCTTTTTTTTCCCTCCATCGTAACGATTGACACAAAACAGCACAGAAACGGTTACACTGAAAACGTTCACCGCCGGTCTCGCAGCAGGGACGTGGAAAAATAAGGCCCGACAGGTGGCGCGGTACATCCAGCACTCCCGCGACCTACGATACGACCCCAGCCGCCCGTCAAAATACCACGTGATGGCGTTCATCGCAGCCCTGAATGAGGCCCTCAGGTCACCATCAGCCCTCCTCAACTATATCAGCGGGGCCAGAACCTGGGACCGCCTCGTTGGGGGACTCACCGCCGCCTTCGATACATACCCTGTCTCTGTCATGAAGCGGGGGGTAACCCACTCCTCACACCACACCCCCAAGCAGGCCCCACCCATCACCCCTTCAATGCTCGAGGACGTCGTCACCTACTTCCGGTCGGCAGGCCCCGGCGGCCGTGTTCTCACGGCCGTGGTCCTCCTGGGGTATGCCACCCTACTCAGGCAAGGCAACCTCCTGAGGACCGGACGCCCAGGCGACCCTGGCCACACCATCAGAGCCGAGGACGTATTCGACACCGGCCTCCTCCTGCTCATCCGCGTCCGCAGGACCAAGACCACCACGACCCCGGACCAAGCATTCTCTATCACGGTCAGACCCCTCCTCAACTCCCGACTATGCCCGGTCCGGGCCTGGCGGGCCTACCGACGCGTTACTGACACCACGCCCCACGCCCCCGCCCTACTGCTTCCCGACGGGCGACCCTTGACCGCCGTGACCCTCACCACCGCCCTCAGGTCCGCTCTCCTACACACACGGACCCCGGACCCGAACTCCTACACCATCCACAGCCTCCATAGGGGTGGGGCGCAGGCTTCCGTTGAGGCAGGAGCCAACCTCGACCAGGAACGGCAGCTTGGCAACTGGCGATCCTCCGCCGTCTTCGCCTATGTACCCAGGACGGCATTCTCCTCCACGACTCGCCCCCTCCCAAACTTGGTTGAGGGGTCGACTCGAGTTACAGCATGATCCAACATTCATATGCTTTACTGAACAATGAATCTTGGACCTACCATGCTCACAATTGACCGACTTCCATGATTGACTTTTGTAACTGATGCTGTACACTGACTCTTGTCCATCTGATACAACCTACTGGCCTAATGCCGCTATTACTGTTCATACTTTCATTATTGTGATTCTGATACTACCTACTTGACTTGCTGCCGTGATGGCTTTCTCTTGCAACTTGATGACTACCGTGTTTGAATAAAACCCAATTCATAAGAGCTCCTTGTTCGCGTCGAAAATTGTTCATGGTGGCCTGCCACCATGGGTAATTTGCGTGCGAACAAGGAGTCGGCACGGTGGCGCCCCCTGGGTTCGAATCCCCCACCCTCCCCTACCGGAATTCTCGCGAACCCCCGCCCCCGCGAGACTCGTGACGTCATGCCACGCCCTTCCTCGCAAACCCCCAGCCATGAGATTGTCACTTCCACCTCGGCAGTCCCACGAGCAGCTCACCTCCGACTCAGCCGCCGCCTACCCCACAACAACGAACAACAACCACTAAGGGTTGAGGGGTCGACTCGAGTTACAGCATGATCCAACATTCATACGCTTTACTGAACAATGACTCTTGGACCTACCATGCTCACAATTGACCTACTTCCATGATTGACTTTTGTAACTGATGCTGTACACTGACTCTTGTCCATCTGATACAACCTACTGGCCTAATGCCGCTATTACTGTTCATACTTTCATTATTGTGATTCTGATACTACCTACTTGACTTGCTGCCGTGATGGCTTTCTCTTGCAACTTGATGACTACCGTGTTTGAATAAAACCCAATTCATAAGAGCTCCTTGTTCGTGTAAAAAATTACAGGGACATTTGCTTCAAATCAATATGTATTCTATTGGGATTATGAAATACCATGTAAAAAACAAATCAGTTTATCCTGAGCAAATACATAAGCAGATAGCATGTTGATCGTTACAATGGCTAATGTTTTGTCCCATATTGCTTAGCACCTTCTGAGACAGTCTCATTTAAACTACGTTTTTGGATTGGCATTTACGTGGTTTTGCACCTGAACTCTTCATCATTATCCTGACACTGAGTCAACCAGTCCTTGCTCTATAGTAATATCGAGGAGCCTGGCTAGGAAATTGACTTTAGTTGGAATTGTGTAGCCCAATGGTTTTGAGTTTCTGCTTTTTTCCCGCTCTTTTTAAATTCCTAGATAAATATAGGAGGTTGATCATTATAATCAACTTACTTTTGAAGTTACTTTTCATCTTATATGGATAATTATATTTGTCAGGTTAAATCTGCATAATCCGAGGTTTTTTGCATTTCTTCATATTTTTAGATCAATATATTAGGTTGATACTTAGAATCCATTTAATTTCGAAGTAACTTTTATTTTCAAGAATTATCTTTGGTGATTTTTGGAGTGAAAACATGTTAAATTAATTCAGGCGTGCTTGTCAAAATTCTGACATCATAACCGTCAGACCAGACGGCATGGCCGAATGAGTAGAGTGTCCATCTCCTGTTTTGGGAGATCGGGAGATCCGAAACCATGAATCCTGCTCGAGTCAAACCGATGACTTAAAAATTTAATCTTGTTGCTTCCTAGCCAGGCACTCTGCATTATTAGGATATGGCAAGGACTGGTTGGCTCAGTGTCAGGATAATGTGACTGAGTGGGATATCAGGTCATGGTGCTGGTGGTCTGGTGTACCAGTTGGGCAGCACTATAAAGTTGCCATGAGCGCGCACTGTCACAAGTCGGTACCCATCCTGATATGACCTTAGATGTTGCTAGGTTGTAAAACAACAAACAAACAAATCCTAGCCGTCAGCAATAACAGCTTCTATTACTTTCTCCTAATATTCCCGTCTATGTAATAACACATACTTAATAAGTTCACTGGTTTCTAAGTTGGATATATACTGTAAAATCTAGATTATTGTTTTGGTTTATAAAACTTGTTGCTTTCCTCGAACTATTTATCGTTAATCTTTTCCACACGTAATTTCTGCCCATTTCACATGAATTTCTATTATTCAATAACGAAGATGGTATTTTATGTTTCAAATTTAATCAAGTTAATAATAAAGTGGTTTGCTAAGCAGCTTAACTTCCCCGATAAGCCCATATTTCTTGGTTGCAGCGCAAAAACTTACTTCCACCTAATCAATCCCCCCCCCCCCCCCCCCCCACCCCACTCTCACGTTGTAGAAAGATGATGGGGTGATTCCAAGTTGCTTCATCGATTATTGCTGTCACACCTTACCGGGCTGAGTACCAGAGATCACCTGACAAAGAATTTTCTAGTCCTGTGCTCTCCGGTACACAAAATGTATCGAAATGGAGCGTAATTGGGTCACTTGCCGCCGGGCGACCAGACAAGTACCGTACATGTACCGTACATGTACCGTACATGTACCGGACGAGAACCGGACACATAACGGATGGGTACCGGACAAAATGGACAAACCAGACAAACCGGACACCAACGGTTGGGTACCGGATGGGTACCGGACATGTACCGGACACCAACCGGACACGTCAGTCCGGCGGTGTCCGGTAGAAGTTTTGTGCATGTTCAAAACTTGTACCGGACACTGCCGGATGGGTACCGGACATGTACCGGACATCGCCGCACAGTACCAGACAGTGTCCGGTTCTCGTCTGGTTCCCCAGTCCGGTAAGGTGTGACTGGGCCTTAAACTAGATGTGGTTATTTTCGTTGTTGTGTATTGAACAAAGAACACCAATAGTGACTAAGTTCCATTCGCTTCGCACTTCGGCATATCTTAAAAGGTGAGGAGCCACCAGAATGCTTTGGCTGTCCGTGTGTATTGACACTGGAACATGTTTTATTGGAATGTAGCGATTTTGCATTGCACAGACAACGCTTTTATGAAACGCATAATCTGCAAGACCTTTTTAAAAATGTGAAAGGTGAAGTAATCATTGAATTTCTGAAAACAGCTGGACTGTATAGATTTCTGTGAACTTACTTTAGACTTTGTACTTATTCACTCTTTACCCTTACATCAACACATAATTTTAGAACATTAAACCCCATAAATATTTGTAGCCTATTGTCTTTTACAACTGATGAGTGATATAGTCGAGTTAAAAAAGCCACATAAAAAATAAGCATCTCGTCAGGATAATGTGACTGTCGGATATCGGGTCATGGTGCTAGCGGCCTGGTCTCCCAGTGGGGCAGCACTATGAAGTTGCCATGAGTGTGCACTGTCACAAGTCGGTACCGTCCTGATATGACCTTAAATGTTGCCAGGACGTAGCACTCCCAACAACCAAACAAGCAAGTCCCACACAACATAAACATATATATATATCTATATATATATATATGTATATATATATATATATATATATATATATACACACTCCCCACGCCTCGCACACTCACACACACACACACACACACTTATATGCACTCCCAACACACACACACACATACACTCCCACACCTCACACACTCACACCCACAAAACTACAAACACACATATATGCATTCCTCACATCTCACACACTCACACCTAGCACACACACGCTCACGCTCACACACACACTCACCACAGATACGCATATACACACACACAACACACAGCACACACACAGACACACACCTGACTCACACCAATCTCTGTTCCCCATAAAACATCTGTCCCTACTAGGTACCTCCCATAAAACAAGAATCAGATACGGATATTGCCTCTCCACCACCTCTACTCTCACCCCCTAAATCACCACCACCATGCACCGTCATCACTAGGCACCCCTTCCCCCTCCCCATTACCCCCACCCCCCACCCCCGATCTGCAGATCCAAAGGTCTGTGGTACTCTATGAAGTAACTTGATTGATACACTCGTCCCCCTAGAATTGTAATGCCTGGTACACACCTCCCATATAAAACCTAAAACTGCCCGTTTCGCGACTAAGTTTGAGTTTTAGTCGGTTTCAGCCTTTAGGTGTGTGACCCCCTAACACACCTGAGCCTCCCGATTCACGACTTAAAGCTCAGTTTTAGGGCTTAAGACTGGAATCTTATGAGATTCGAAAAATGAATCGGGCCGTTTGAGTCAGTTTGAGTTGGGAAACGGGACAGGTCAGGTTGTGACGGGTCATGTCGGGCAGTCAGTTTTAGCACGTGAATCGTATACGGGAGGTGTGTACTTTTAAATGGTTGACATCCATAAGTTGTGTTAATGCTTACAATTACATACAAACAATGACCTTACTTATATCGAACTATACCTGACCTGTGTACCCATACACAGGTTAGGTTCAACACCCATTCCGCCCACAGCTTGTACAGGATCCAGGTCATGGAAACCAGTGACAGTGTCATGGGGGGGGGGGGGGGATGAAAATGGGAAATATTGCGCCGAGATCGAGAATCGAATCCACATCTCATGCATTCCAGGCTAGTGTTCTAACCATTACACCACCTAGCCTCCCTGATGTCACCACCCTATCCACATCTACCTGGTCTATGCGGCTCTTTGCCTGAGAGGTCAGCATAGACTACTAGTACTACACTATCCCGGTACCCATCTTGATATTACCTTAGCTGTTGCTAGGATGTAGAATCCCACCAAACTCATGATGCCTTCAGCTAAGATTCCATATCAGTATGTGGCATGCTAATCACATTCGCATTCAAATTCGCATTCGCATTCGCGTCAATCGGTCCTGTGAGCGATCCACTTTTCATTCACGCATTCGCATTCGCATTCACATTCGCCTTCGCATTCGCAACCGGACATATGGAAGCGTCACCGTGCATTTACATGCTTTTCCATTTTTTGTCGCATTCGCATACCCCATACTATGTATATGGAATCTTAGCTTTACCATTGATAGCCTACACCCCAAAGCCTCACTTTGGTTCCACGGCTAATTACTAATACTAGCGGGCTGTGATAATTGCCATAATGAATAGGAGGATGGTTATACTGGCCGAGCCAAGTCAAAACACTCTAAGTAGACGACATAAACCTGTTAAAATTGCAGTAATTAGTCCTTAAAAGTTGTCCAGTAAATCAGCTTGGGGGAGAAGACGGATGTGGCCCGTGGTAAAGGCCCTGTCACACTTTACCGGATTGGGGAAACGGATTAAAACGGAACAAAGTCTGTTGATATCCGGCAAAGTCTGGTTTGTGTCCGTTGCATATCCATTGATATCCGGCCCGATCCGTTACAAGTTTTGAGCATGCACAAAACTTGTAACAGATTGTGCCGGGCTGACATATGCGGTTATTATCCGTTACCGTCCATTCCCTGTCCGTTACCGTCCCTTACACATCCATTACACATCCGGTGCCGTTCGTTATAATTCTTTTTTATACTGAATTGTCCGTTGATCATTAGATACGTTATCAACCATTACCGTCCGTTACATAATCGATACATTCAGGTCCGAATCACACCGGATTAGAATATTTTTGTCCGTTTCAATCCGGTAAAGTGTGACAGGGCCTTTAATGACGAACCAATGACTTACAAACCAAGTCAAACCGATGACTTACAAAATTGATACTTGTCGCTACATAACGTGGCACTTGGCATTAGTAGGATAGAGCAAGGATTGCTTAGCTCAGGATAATGTGACTGAGTGGGATATGGAGTCATAGTGCTGGCGGCCTGTTTTCCCAGTGGGGAAACACTATAAAGTTGCCATGGGTGTGGACTGTCACAAGTCGGCACCCATCCTTATATGACCTTAGATGTTGCCAGGACTTAGAACAACCAACCAAACTGACTTAAGCCAAGGTTCCATTAATGCATATATATATATATATATATATATATTATATATATATATATATATATATATATATATATATATATATATATATATATATATATATATATCCGTGTGCGTGTCATGAGAGGGTGATGAAAATGGAAAATATTGCGCCTAGAGTAGAGTTCGACACCACACTTCTTGCCATTCCGGGGCTAGCCTGCTAACCATTACACCACCTAGTCTCCCTGAGGTCATCACCCTATACACCCCCCACCTGTCTGTGTGGCTCCTTGCCTGAGAGATCAGTGCAGACTACTACAATACCATGCTGCTTGCACCATGTGCTGATATCCTACTCAGCCACGTTATTCTGACACTGAGCCAAGTGGTTCTTACCTATAATAGTAATGCTTTGTTTGTTTGTTGTTGTTTTACATCCTAGCAACATCTAAGGTCATATCAGGACGGGTACCGATTTTGGACAGTGCACACTCATGGTGACTTTATAGTGCTGTCCCACTGGGAAACCAGGCCACCAGCACCATGACCTGGTATCCCACTCAGTCATATTATCCTGACACTGAGCACACCAGTCCTTGCCCTGTCCTAATAATGCCGAGTGCCTAGGAAGCGACAAGTATCAATTTTTAAGTCATTGGTTTGACTCGACCAGGGTTCGAACCCACGATCTACCAGCATGGGAGACGGACGCTCTAGCTCATTCGGCCATCCCATCTGGTCAAGTATAATAGTAATGCCAATCATCATGTAACACTAAGATACCAGATAGTGGCAAGTATCCGTTTTGCAAGGGGTCCTCTAATATATTCAACATTTTCATAGGCAGTCATACTAAGTGTCTGATATGACATGTAGTGGGGTGTCAGTCAGGTATGACATTTATGGTTCCGTAAAAATGTTGATAAGCGTAAACCACTGTCATGTTCTATGATAAAATGTTGATGCGTAGTACTTTGTGGGGGAGTGGCGGGTGATCTGGAAAAGTAGTACTCTTTGTATGACAGTGAAAATGTTCAAAACTTTGGATGCGCCCCCCCCCTCTAAATCTAACATTTGACTTAGCCAGGGATTGAACCCATCCTTCATGGGAAGTGGGTATTCTAACCATGCAACTATCTCCTCCAGCTAGATAGCCGTATATGTTATCTATAATATATATAATATTATGTGATGTGTAAGCATTATGCGAGTATAAAGGCACGGAAGGGAATTATTATTATCATTCTTCTATTTCATTATCTACCAACCATTATCCTCGATGTATTCACCTCCTATACTACATACTGCTACTGGTGGCGCCACCTTCGGCCCCCACCTGAACTACGGGCGTTCCCATTGTCATTCGAGCCCTGGAATCTTTTGGAATTTTAATATTTTAATATATTGCGTAGCCTTACTAATATATTATATATAATAACCTTATATATTATATATAATAACCTTATATATTATATATAATATATAATATTATAGCTGGATCAGATGGCCGCATATTATGTCTACGAATAATGCGGAGAAGTATGCGGATATTATGCGAATGGAGCTATTGCTGTGGTGGGTGCATGTGGTTCGAGAATGATCTGTTGGTGCTGTTGAAGCTGCCTGGTGGGCTGGTGGACTGCAGTAAGGTATGTGTAGTCTGTGTTGGGGCTGCAAGCGGTCACCAGACCACCGCTGGCTGGTCACTTAGCCCAAAATGTTACTTTATGTTATATATAAAGGCCGACTACATTACAAATGAAGAAGACAAGACAAAGTAGTGGTTGAGATAATATATTCTCTGGTATAGGGAATTTGATGCCCTAGACTTAAAAGAAAGAATTCTCGGGCGAAGTGACAGTGTAGTGCCCAGGATAGAAGCGTGCCGGTGGCGATGCCACCGGTCACGTGGTTGGAGAGGGCCATACATCAAGTAGTAAATAAACATATAATCCTTTTCATGCCTTTATACTCGCATAATGCTCATACATCACATTATATATGTTATATATTTATATATATGCTGTATAAGAATTATACGAGTATAATAACCCAGAATTCTATACTATCCTAACACCCATCATCATGCTGTCGGTCGCGATGCGACAAAGACTGCTTTCATTACTTGACTGCCGCTCTCCATTTAGCTCTCTGCTGTGAGAGTTGCTTTTCATGAAAGCTGCCTGCAAAAGTGTTGAAGTGCTGCTAGCTTTTGCAAGTTACCAGCGGCACTCTCTCGGGGAGCAAATAGAGGTTTCACACCGGCAAGAACATGTCAAGACAGGCGCAAATCTATTTGTCCCTGCAGTGGCTGGTCGGGAGATGTTGGAAGTTCCATACATCAACCGCCCTTAATGCTGCCACAGTGACATGGTTTTCTGTTTAGGGTTTGCTCCCTTAGCCTTCGGTTCTGTCAAGGACCTGTACCACAAGGCAGTGGTTTAGAACTCTGCAAGGCAGGGGCGTCAAACTCCCTGAGGTATTGCTATACCTGCTATACCTAACACCCAGCCACCAGTAATCGGCTGGTTGAGCCTCAGACTACTCATCTACTGCTCAGGCTTCAACTCTGATGGTGGCGCCACAGCTCGCCTGCTACCTGCCCTATTCACTTAACGCTGAATAGTATAATAAATATATCTTATATGTATATATATATAATATATATATATATAATAGTTTATTCCTTTCTCCTCCAAATCACACTTTGCTAACATGCCATGTCATTCAGTGCGTAGACCTGACGACCTTGACCTCATCAGGTGACCTTGGGCTGGTGTTCTGCTGCAGGTGAAGTACCAGGAGGGCGTGGAGGCCTACAACGAGAAGAGGTTCGCTGACGTGGTTTCCGCCGTGGAGGAGGCCCTCAGGCTGTACTACCTGGAGGCCTGGCGTTGTGACGCCCTGTGTGCAGGGCCCTACGACCACGACAGTCTCCCCGACCAGACGAGCGCCATCGCCGGTCAGTGAGAGAGAGAGTGCGTGTGTGTGTGTGTGTGTGTGTGTTTTGTTGTTTGTTGTTGTGTTACATGTATATCCTAGCAAACATCTAAAGTCATATCGGGACGGGTACCGACTTGTGACAGTGCGCACTCGTGGCGACTTTATCGTGCTGCCCCACTGGGAGACCAGACTGCCAGCACCATGACCTGATCGATGGTTCGATTCCCCTCCCCACCTCTGCCAATTTGGATTTTCCACCGCTGTGTATAACTTACAGCGTCATCAAAGGCTGGTTGCTCTGGTACCATGTCTATGTGGTGTGGGAGGTTAAAAATCCCTCGGGTCGGTAAAAGTGTACCCTCGGGCTTTCTATCGGCAAACTGTCTAATGGTGAAAACAAGTCTATTCAGACTTATCCATGAAGTGTAAATCTTCAAGAAAAAAAAAAACCTGCCAAATAACGGAATTGTATAAAGATTCTGTGTGACCCTGCTGTCTGGTGCCGAAGTAACCATCAGTGGCTGTGCCCCCAGAACCAGCGGTGAAATGGTCAACAGAAGATTCATAGTTGCTCTTTTCTTCTTTACATTTGTTTCCCATATTTTTAATACAGTTGTTGATCAATAGGCGAACATTTTAATTACGGATAATTGGGTCTTCCTCATTCCATTGCTCCTTTCCCTATCCTAGTAATGCAGAGTGCCAGGCTAGTTAGCGACAGGTATAAAATTGTATGTCATTGGTTTGACTTTTTTCTTTTTCTTTTTTTTCTTGAAGATTTATACTGCCTATCATGGATAAGCCTGAATAGGCTTGTTTTCACCATTAGACAGTTTGTCGATAGAAAGCCCGAACCCTACACCTTTACCGACCCAAGGGATTTTTAAACCTCCCACACCACATAGACATGGTATGAGAGCAACTGGCCTTTGATGACGCCGTAAGTTATACACAGCGGTGGAAATCCAAATTGGCAGAGCTGAGGGCACAGGGAATCGAACCACTGACCTTCAGATTAGGAGTCCGACCTAGAAAAAAGTCAGACACTCTAACCACTCCGCCACAGAGAACACCACAAAGCTAGCTAGGGTTTGAACCCGATATGTTCAAATCCTATGACCTGCCACATGGGAACCGGAACCGGATGTGGAATAAGTTCTGGGTTAAGTTCAGCCATGCTGATCACTCTCAATATACAGTTAGTGGTTGCGGTGTATGTCAAATTGGACAAATTGTTACAAATGAGTACCACACCTCTATCCATCACCGTGAATATAGCCTTTGCTGCCGACATTGTGTCCAATCAATCAATCAATCAACCATACCCTATCTGACATTGAGCGAGACCCGCTGAAGGAACTCTTTGAATATGTGCACTAAGGAATATATATATAATCTTAACATTTGCACATCTAACGGATTGAATCATCCCACAAACTTGATTTATTTAAATGTGGTCTGCGTCACTGACGCAGACCACAGATAACATTTTTGTGAACATACAGTAGGCCTACCCTTACAGAGAACAAGCAGATACAGAATACAGGGATGAAAGATCTCCGCGATTCCGCGGATTTCCGGGATTTTTCAATCCTGCAGCACCATCATCATCATCATGCTGTCAGTCGCAATGCGACAAAGACTGCTTTCATTACTTAACCATCAGTGTATACTAATATGTGGTGCTGAGACCGCAGCACTATCTGCATACACTACTAATATTAATAAATGCTCCAGGCGACGCGGCACGATCAGCGTACACTATTAATACATGCTTCAAATGGTGCAGCACTATCAGTGTATACCAATATATATGTAACCCGACTTCCGGGAATTTTCCACGATTCCCTGACAATGGTAAACCTATGGGAGAATATGAGAATTTCCGCTTTTTTTCCCCGGAGACCACTTTCATCCCTGAGAATAGGCTTAATCTTATAGTGAACAAGCAGACATTTTTGTGCACTTCGAATAGGCCCACTCGTACAGTGAACAAACAGACAACATCTTTGTGCATGTCAAATAGGCCTTCTTTTATAGTAAACAAGCAAATGAGATTTTTTATGCACATGGAATAGGCCTACTCTCATGGTGAACAAGGGGACATCATTTTTATGCACGTTGAATACACAACTCTTACAGTGAACAAACATTTTTATGCCCCTAGAATAGGCATACTCTTACCGTAAACAAGCATCAACATTTTTATGCACATAGAATAGGCCTACTCTCATAATAAACAGACAACATTTTTATACAACTAGAATAGGCCTACTCTTACCATGGAGAAGCAGATGTCGTAGTGAACAAGCA
Organism: Branchipolynoe longqiensis; assembly: GCA_030323885.1. Lineage (NCBI taxonomy): Eukaryota > Metazoa > Annelida > Polychaeta > Phyllodocida > Polynoidae > Branchipolynoe > Branchipolynoe longqiensis. The sequence continues at coordinate 8,041,381 of CM059193.1, read as the reverse complement.
GACAGCATTTGTGTGCACGTCAAACAAACACATACACAGTAGACCAGACGGGATGGCCGAATGAGTTAGAGCGTCCGTCTCCCGTGCTGGTAGATCATGGGGTTGTGGCTTCGAACCCTGGTCGAGTCAAACCAACAACTTAAAAATTGATACTTGTCGCTTCCTAGCCAGGCGCTCGGCATTATTAGGACAGGGCAAGGACTGGTGTGCTCAGTGTTAGGATAATGTGACTGAGTGAGATATCAGGTCATGGTGCCGGCGGCCTGGTTTCCCAGAGGGACAACACTATGAAGTCGCCAAGAGTGTGCACTGTCACAAGTCGGTACCCACCCTGATATGACCTTATATGTTGCTAGGACGTAAAACAACAACAAACATACACAGTAAGCCTACTCGTGCAATAAACACTGACATGTTTCGGTCATTTATCCTTTACAGCAGACGAGATTTAGCGCGCCTTAGCAGACAAACATCTTAATCCCGCCTTTTTCTTGCATTGTCAGTAGGAGGAGCGCAAACGCGGACCTCAAACAGGATATTAAAACGACGACTGACTAATGTTTTAGAATTCAACAACTTTTCATTTTGTCACTTCCCCAAAGCTTCCTGCCTTTTTTCCCCCTCCAGTTCTCTTCTCCTTTTTCCTTTAAATTAAAAAAATAAATTCTTATTTTAATTTTTTTTTTCAAACAAAGGTCACTTTTTTGTTGTTCTGTGGTTATCTCCACCAGGGTATTAATTTGCGTCCAGGACATTCCCGCCAAAATGCTGTAATCACCTTTTGAGGGGGCGATGACGACTCACTGACAGGTGAAGCGCATATTGCGCCAATTGATTACCTTTGTCAATTTTATCTCCGCATTTCCTTCTCCTCCCTCACTCTCTTTCTGTCTTTTTATGTGCGGCAGATCGGGAGTTCGCTTCCCGGTCGAGTCAAAACAATGATTTATAAAACTGATACTTGTCGCTTCCTTAGCCTGGCACTCGGGATTAATAGGAGAGGGCAAGGACTGGTGTGCTTAGTGTCAGGATAATATGACTGAATGGAATATCGGGTCATGGTGCTGGCGGCCTGATTTCATAGTGGGGCAGCACTATAAAGTCACCATGAGTACACACTGTCACACTGTCACAAGTCGGTACCCATCCTCATATGACCTTAGATGTTGCCAGGACTCACCGGGCGCGGTGGCCGAATCGGTAGAGCACAGGCGTCGCGTGCGGAAGATCGGGAGTTTGCGAGTTCTGTTCCCGGTCGAGTCAAACCAATGACTTAAAAATTTATACTTGTTACTTCCTAGCCTGGTGCTTGGCATTATTAGGATAGGGCAAGGGCTGGTTAGCTCGGTGTCAGGATAATGTGACTAAGTGGGATATTGGGTCATGGTGCCGGCGGCCTGATTTCCCAGTGGGGCAGCACTATAAAATTGCCATGAGTGCATACTGTCACAAGTCGGTACCCGTGCTGATATGACCTTAGATGTTGCTAGGATCTGAAACAACAACAAACAAACAAACTGCCAGGACGTAAAACTCCAACAACCGATCATTTTGTCTTATTTTAATTAATATTTGTCTTAGAAGTGCACTGGAAATTAAATAATGGTCTAGTCAACAGTGCTTCTAAGAAATTAAAACATATCCCCCCCCCCCCACCTTTTTGGCCAGAACTCTCCCAGCCCCAGATTGTTAGTTTCGGTAATTCTTTGGAATAAATAAAAATATAGAAAAATTATGGAATGATTTAGGGAAGCTAAATCTAAACAAAATATGTAGAGTTGTGTACAGACGTATTTATTTTGTTATTTGCAATATAGTGAAAGGGAGAGGGTGACTTGCTTTGTTTGACAAGTCGGGCACCGATTTAGTCCCACTAGTCGGGAGCTGATTTAGTCCCACTAGTCGGGCACCGATTTAGTCCCACTAGTCGGGAGCTGATTTAGTCCCACTAGTCAGGCACCGATTTAGTCCCACTAGTCGGGAGCTGATTTAGTCCCACTAGTCGGGCACCGATTTAGTCCCACTAGTCGGGAGCTGATTTAGTCCCACTAGTCAGGGGCTGATTTAGTCCCACTAGTCGGCACCCATTTAGTGCCACTAGTCAGGGGCTGGTTTAGTCCCACTAGTCAGGAGCTGATTTAGTCCGACTAGTCAGGGGCTGATTTAACCCGATTAGTCGGATGCAGATTTAGTCTGATGTCGATTTAGTCCGATTAGTCAGATGCAGATTTAGTCTGCCTAATCAGGCACCGATTTAGTCCGACTAGTCGGTCGCTGATTTGATCTGATTAGTTGGACGCCGATTTAATCCGACTAGTCGGCCGCCGATTTAGTCCGATTAGTGAGGCACCGATTTAGTCTGATTAGTCAGGTGCCGATTTAGTCTGATTCGTCAGGTGCCGATTTAGTCCGACGAGTCAGGTACCGATTTAGTCCGACTAGTCAGGTACCGATTTAGTCTGATTGGTCATGTGCCGATTTAATCTGATTAGTCAGGTGCCGATTTAGTCTGATTTGTCAGGGGTCATTCTAGTTATTGTGCGCATGAATATTCAGTATAGTCAGCAGTCATTCCAAGCATGTGTATTCAATATATTCAACAGTAATTGTTAATATATGCAAATCTGGACTCGACACTTATTAGACACAATAATCCTTGCGCACCGGCTTTGGACAAAGTGACACAAACCACACTAAAGTTCAACCAGAATAATTATAGTCAGACCCAGGATAATTCAAAGCAGTTTGAAGAAATAAGATGTGTTCAAAACTCAAATTGACTTTATCTGAATTAGAATTGATCCGAACCTAATTGATGACAAGACGAGAAACACCGCCATGCGAATTAAATCCATGCAATATTAACAGCGTCTTCCACAGGTCCGTATTCGATCTTAAATTGCCCAAAAGTCTTGAGGTGTGACTCCCCTAGCACACCTACCGATTGCGATTCGCGACTTAAAACTCAATTTTAGGGCTAAAAGTGCTTCCTTACGATTGCGATTCGCGATTCGAAAAATGAATCAGCCCGTTTTCAGTTTTAAGCGGGTCGGGTCGCGAATTTTAGTGCGCGAGTCGTAAACGGTAGATGTGTACCTAGCATTAGGAAGCACTTTTAGCCCTAAAATTGAGTTTTAAGTCGCGAATCACAATCGGTAGGTGTGCTAGGGGAGTGCCCACCTCAAAACTTTTGGGCAATTTTAGATCGAATACGGTAGGTGGGTGCGGAAAAGCGGTAGGTGTGTACCTAGCATTAGATATGTAGAATCAAATCTAGATAATTGGTTTGGCTTTAACAAATTTGATGTTTCCATCGGACTATGCAGCTTTAAGGTGTCACAGTTAACTGCCGTGACCCTGTGTTAATCACTGCACTCAGCAAAGTTTGTCTGTTTGTTGGGGTTTTACATCCTGGTCACATCTAAGTTCATATCACAGACGGGCACCGGCTTGTGGCAGTGTGTGCTCATGGCGACTTTATAGTGATGCCCCACTGGGAGATCAGGCTGCCGGAAACTATGACCCGATTTCCCACTTAGTCACATTATCCTGACAATGAGCCGACCAGTCCTTGCCCTATCATAATAATGCCGAGAGCCTGGCTTGGAAGTGACAAGTATGAATTTTAAAGTCATTTGTTTGACTCGACCAGGGTTCAAACTGGTAGGTTTGAATCCCATGATCTACCAAAGAGGTAGACGGGCGCTCAACTGATTCAGCCACACCCCGTCTGGTCGATCATCACCGGAAGTTGCTGTTTGGGGCATTGATTGGCCTGTGTAATGAGCTGGGTTTGCCATCTGCTCATCTGGTTGTCTTTATGTGCCCATATTAGTTTCGTCGGCGTGACCAGACGGGATGGCCAAAAGAGTTGAGCGTCCGCCTCCCACCTTGGTAGATTGTCGGATTCAAACTCATGGGTTCAAACGCTGATTGAGACTTAGAGAATTAATACTTGTCGCTTCCGAACCAGGCACTTGGCATTATTAAGATAGGGAAAGGACTGGTTGGTTCAGTGTTAGGATAATGTGACTGTGTGGGTTATCAGGTCATGGTGCGGGGAGTGGGGGGTGGGGGGGGGGCCTGGTCACCCAGTGGGGCAGCACAATGAACTCACCCTGAGTGCGCACTGTCACAAGTCGGTACCAAGAAACAACCAACCACCATTAGTTGTTGCCAGGACGTAAGACATCAACAACCAACCAACCAACATTAATTGTTGCCAATACGTAAAACTCCAACAACCAACCAACATTAGTTCCGTCGGCTTCAAGGCCTCCCTGCGGCATGCAAATCGCGCTTTGGTTAAAACATGGCGCGTTTGGCCTGCCTAGTAGATGAAGGGCCCCTACCCATCCCCTACCCACCCCACACCCACATCCACACCTACATCACCACCACCACCACCACCGCCCAGCGTCCCTTCGTTTAAGTAAATTCTGGGTTCCGGTGACTGGATTATATTTAGTGCGCAGGTGCGGGATTCCCGCTGCATTCATCACTGTCAGCATGCATTTGGTGCCAGAGACGCTGCGTGTGTGCTAGTCTCACCTGTTCTCAAAGAACAGCCTTTTGGTTAGTTATTCACGCAAAGTTGGTCTAATTTAGAGTTAAGCGCTCTCTTCTCTCTTCTCTCTTCTCTCTTCTCACTTCTCTCTTCTCTGCTCTCTCCCTCTCTCGCTCCATCTCTCTGTCTCTCTTCCCGTGCCCTCCCTTCACACATGCCTTCTTCCTTCCTTCTCTCCTTCCTTCCTTCCTTCCTTCCTTCCTTCCTTCTCTCCTTCCTTCTCTCCTTTCTTCTCTTCTTCCTTCCTCCTTTCCTTCCTTCTCTCCTTCTGTCCTTCTCTCCTTCCTTCCCTCCTTCCTTCTCTCATTCCTTCCTTATTTCCTGCCTTCTTTCCTTCCTTCTATCCTTCCTGCCTTCTTTCCTTCCTTCTCTCCTTCCTTCCTTCCCTTTCTCCTTCCTTCCTTTTCTCCTTCCTTCCTTCTCTCCTTCCTTCTCTCATTCCTTCCTTATTTCCTGCCTTCTTTCCTTCCTTCTCTCCTTCCTGCCTTCTTTCCTTCATTCTCTCCTTCCTTCCCCCCCTTCATTCTCTCCTTCCTTCCTTTTCTCCTTCCTTCCTTTTCTCCTTCCTTCATTCTCTCCTTCCTTCCTTCCTTTCTTCCTTCCTTCATCCAGTCCTTCTTTCCCTCCTTCAATTATTGCCTTTCCTTCATTCCTTCCCTCCTTCTTTCTTTCCTTCATGTCATCCTTCTTTCCATTCCGTTCCTTTCCTTTCCTTCCTCCCTTCCTTCCTTCCTTCCTTCCTTCATTATTTCCTTCCCGCCTTCCTTATCTAGCCTGGCGCTCAGCATTACTAGGATAGCACAAGGAGCAGTGAAATGAGGAAGACCAATCATCCGCGATTGAAATATCCTCTGCTTTATCAACTAAAGTAGGCTACAATTCTAATCTAGATCTCATTATGACCGATCAAAAGACCAAATTAAATATTTACATCGTAACGAAATGATCTCATGGGATAATTAATCCATATCCTCATAAATAAGCAACAGGGGAATAGTGCACATTAAACTGGAAGAATTATCAGCTCTCAACATTTCAAAGTTAGAACCAGCCTGGGTTTGGGTGCCTTTAGCTCAGACCAGGCATCCAAGATGTTTTCGGTTTTGGGGCTTTCATTTTTGAGTGACATTAATGTTCAATCCTGGCTGAGTGTCTCTCTACCCACAGTACGCCTATCCAGGATTGATTCATAATGCAGTGCCTTTTCCCCCCCAGGGCCTTCGAAAGAATGTTTGTTGTGGGAATGTGAGTGCGCATGCGTGTTGTGTGCGAAAAGCAGGGTGGGATGGTGGTGGTGAGTCGGGGGAGGGGTATAGAGGCCATCCTACTGTCGTGGGGCTGTTGAAAATGGGAAATATTGCGCCTAGAGTGGGACTCGAACCCACATCTCTTTGCATTCCGGGCCAGTGTGCTAACCATCACACCACTTAGGCTTCCTGATATCAACACACCACCCACGCACGCCTACCTGTCTATGTGGCTCCTTGCCAGAGATGTCAGTGCAGACCACTACACTCGTCCCCCTGGATTTGTAAGTCTTTTAATGCTTACAATTACATACATACAGGCAATGCACTTACATACATACACAGGGTAGGTTACAGGGATGAGAATTTTCCAACGATCAGCGGTTTCCTAACTTTTGGAGATTGATTTTGACACTTGTCGATATATGAGAATTTCCCGCCGATCAGCAATTTCCCGACTTTTGGGGGATTGATTTTGACACTTCTCGATATGAGAATTTCCAGACAGTCGGCGGTCTCCCGACTTTTGTGCAATGACCCTCCTTTTTAGGACTAACCTGATCTCATCCTCGCTACTAACAACTATTGACTACAGTGCTTTATTTCTGGATGGAAATGATTTTGTTGTGGGGGTGTGATGAAAATGGGAACTATTGCACCTAGAGCGGGAATCGAACCCACATCTCTTGCATTGTGGGTCAGTGTGCTAGCCATTACACCATCTAGGCTCCCTGGTGTCACCGCTCGGCCCACACCTACCTGGCTATGTGGCTCCTTGCCTGAGAGGTCACTGCAGACTGCCGTATATGACCCAATAGAAGCACGCTACCCAATAGAAGCACACCCCCCAAATTTACGATCATATTCAGACTGAATGCACATAAAATAAGACAATCCTACTTTATTTCAGAGGCACGACAAAAACAAATAAAAATTTACGATCATATTCAGACTGAATGCACATAAAATAAGATAATCCCACTTTATTTCACGGCACGACAACAAAATAATTCCATGAAATTCTTTAACTTTGAATAGACGCGCATCCTTGTGTCTGCACTGGCGCAGTGCGCGTCTATTGGGACATATATGGTACTACAATTTCAAAGAATCCAGATTTGACGAAGCAGTTGAAAGTACCAATGGTTATGATTAGATAATCCAAGTAGATGTGTCGTGAGATGCACAGACCTCCCCAAGGTGAAATGCCACATACACAAGTAGGCGTGGGTGCGGTTTTTATACTCGGGAAAGTAGGTGGGATAATATTTCGGATGTTAGTCCTGGAATGGTAGAAACGTGGGTTCGAATCCCATTTACAACCCCCTCCCCACGACATTGGTGCTGTGACTAGGATTCTGTGCATGCTGTGCACTGTATGGCATTGAACCAAGTCTGTGTATGCCACGTTGGACTTTGCCCAATACTCACCATGTGATAGTTGGACCACACGAAGGTCTCCTGAGCGTGTCCACCTGTGAAGGTGTGGGTCATCCTATCGATCCTGCTCAGTGGACATATTTGCAGTTTGGGCTATTTTCCGTTCCAACCAGTGGTCCACAACTGGTTCATCAAAGGCTGTGGTATGTGCTGTCCTGTCTGTGGGAAAGCGCATATAAAAGAACCCTTGCTCAGAAAGAGTAGCCTAAGTGGCGGGATCGGGTTTCCTAAAAAAAAAAAAAAGGTCAGAATGACCATATGTTTGATGTCCAATAGCTGATGATAAAAATCAATGTGCTCTAGAGGCGTCTTTAAATAAAACAAACTGTTTTTGATTAAGATAGCATTCTAGCAGAATATGATATTTGTGCATAGAACTTCGACACAGGTGGCTGGTGTAGCAAAGAACTGTGCTTTCATCGGGACATGTCCTTAAAGCTGCATAGTCTACTACAAATATCACATTTTCTCAACCAAAACACTGACCTAGATTTTGTCCTGCATATCCAACTTAGATGTTGGTGTACTGATTAGTACTGTCATTAAACATTTAGTACAGTTTAGTACTCCTGTGTCATACTGCCACACTCGAAAACGGCTAAACAAACCTGATGTCCAGCAGTTTGATAAGCATCCCAAAATTAACTTGGCATGTTTTCACTCCAATTATCTGTGACGATAATTGATTGATTGATTGCTGATGGTTTAACACCATATTGGCAACAAGGGCCACCATATTCATGGCGAAAAGATAGCGGGTATCTATTCTATCAGTCTTGTCAATCACATTCACATGCCTGCCTTGAAATTTACATGAAATTCTGAAATCGTTAGATCCATGTCAAATGATTGCAAAAACCATCTCTAATGCAATTTTTAAGTGGGTACTTATGTCAACTGACGATGAAATCTAACTCCCCCAAAAAATAGCCAAAATTTCAGGAGGCGATATTGCCCAATCGTTTTTTTAGGAACTCTAACTCTGCGAACATAATCTTTAATACAAAAAAATGTACGTCAAACTAAAGTAAAGCGATTGTTGCATTCAACCCCATACTTGTATCTTTAGAAATCCCCAAAGCCATCGGATTATGAAACTTTATGGGGCATAATGTGCACAAAGTGTGATGTATAGAGCAGCACAACCTGGCGGAAGTGTCCTCTCATCTTGCACATGGTGGGTTATGGGAGTTTTTGAGCTACATGCTAACTGCTGACAGTTGATGTTTCCCTCTCCACCTAATTTTCCTCGCGTCCTTCCTCTCCCCACCCACACCCACACCCACACTCACAACCCAACACCCGCAACCCACCTACTCTCTCCCAAACCACTGACTTAAAGATTTATACTTGTCGCTTCCTAGCCAGGCGGTCGGCATTATTAGAATAGGGTCAGGACTGGTTGGCTCAGTGTCAGGATAATATGACTGAATGGGATATCAGGTCATGGCAGTGGCAGCCTGATCTCCCAGCGGGGCAGCACTATTCAGCCACCATGAGTGCCCACTTTCACAAGTCAATAATCATCCTGATGTGACCTTAGATGTTGCTACGATATAAAACCCCAACTCCTTAGCTCAGTATGAGGATAATGTGACTGAATGGGATAACAGATCATGGCACCAGCAGCCTGATCTCCCAGTGTGGCAACACTATAGCGTTGCTATAAGTGTGCACTGTCACAAGTCAGTACCCGTCCTGATATGACTTTAGATGTTGCCAGGACGTAAAACTCCCACAACCAAACCAAACCTGATCTCCCAGTGCGGTCGCACTATAAAGTCACTGTAAGTGCGCATTGTCACAAATTGGTACCCGTCCTGATATCACCATTGATGTTGCTAGGATGCAAAACCCCAACAAACAAACAAACACTAAACACCCCGAGTGATGCGTCTTACTTTAACCCGACAGGTCTTTGATGACCTATGTACAACAAGTTTGTATACACCCAGTGACAAAGTGACAGAGTCCTGGAGAGCACCTGTAACTCAGACCGGGCCCAACCCCCGTTGTTAACCCCGGGTTGATTGGTTGTTGGTGTTTTACGTCCTAGCCACGTCTATGGTCATATCAGGACAGGTACCGACTTGCGACAGTGCGCACTCATGGCGACTTTATACTTATAGTGCTGCTCCACTGGGAGATCAGGCCGCCGTCATGAGCATGACCTGATATCTGACTCAGTCACATTTGTAGTACTTGTGGTGCGCGTTACCGGAGACCTTCCGCATAGGCAGCCTGCGCTCTACCGATTCGGCCACCACATATGGGAACACGCGCTACAAGTACAAGTACTACAAATGCAAAAAAAATTATTATAATAAAAACCCACGGATTTGGTCTCTGATACTGTCCTGGGGTTTGGGCATGTGATGAGATCGTATCCGCCATTTTCCTTCCTACACAACTTATTTATAAAAAATGTCAGGATGCCTGACTGGAAAATACCAAAGAATAAAGTTGGCTCATGGTGAACTAAGTGAAACATGTCACTCTACAAATACTTGGGTCAGAGCTCACATGTAGCAATGCTGTGGCTTATTTCACTCTACAAACACTTGGGTTAGAGATCACATGTAGCAATGTTGTGGCTTATTTCACTCTACAAACACTTGGGTTAGAGATCACATGTAGCAATGTTGTGGCCTATTTCACTCTACAAATACTTGGGTTAGAGCTCACATGTAGCAATGTTGTGGCTTATTTCACTCTACAAACACTTGGGTTAGAGATCACATGTAGCAATGTTGTGGCTTATTTCACTCTACAAATACTTGGGTTAGAGCTCACATTTAGCAATGTTGTGGCTTATTTCACTCTCACCAATGAGCTTGGGTCTAGAGACTCACATGTAGCAATGTTGTGGCTTATTTCACTCTACAAACACTTGGGTTAGAGATCACATGTAGCAATGTTGTGGCTTATTTCACTCTACAAATACTTGGGTTAGAGCTCACATGTAGCAATGTTGTGGCTTATTTCACTCTACAAACACTTGGGTTAGAGATCACATGTAGCAATGTTGTGGCTTATTTCACTCTACAAATACTTGGGTTAGAGCTCACATGTAGCAATGTTGTGGCTTATTTCACTCTACAAATACTTGGGTTGGAGATCACATGTAGCAATGTTGTGGCTTATTTCACTCTACAAATACTTGGGTTAGAGCTCACATGTAGCAATGTTGTGGCTTATTTCACTCTACAAACACTTGGGTTCGAGATCACATGTAGCAATGTTGTGGCTTATTTCACTCTACAAATACTTGGGTTAGAGCTCACATGTAGCAATGTTGTGGCTTATTTCACTCTACAAATACTTGGGTTAGAGATCACATGCAGCAATGTTGTGGCTTATTTCACTCTACAAACACTTGGGTTAGAGATCACATGTAGCAATGTTGTGGCTTATTTCACTCTACAAATACTTGGGTTAGAGCTCACATGTAACAATGTTGTGGCTTATTTCACTCTACAAATACTTGGGTTAGAGCTCACATCTCGCAATGTTGTGGCTTATTTCACTCTACAAATACTTGGGTTAGAGCTCACATGTATCAATGTTGTGGCTTATTTCACTCTACAAACACTTGGGTTAGAGATCACATGTAGCAATGTTGCGGCTTATTTCACTCTACAAATACTTGGGTTAGAGCTCACATGTAGCAATGTTATGGCTTATTTCACTCTACAAATACTTGGGTTAGAGATCCCATATAGCAATGTTGTGGCTTATTTCACTCTACAAACACTTGGGTTAGAGATCACATGTAGCAATGTTGTGGCTTATTTCACTCTACAAATACTTGGGTTAGAGCTCACATGTAGCAATGTTGTGGCTTATTTCACTCTACAAATACTTGGGTTAGAGATCACATGTACCAATGTTGTGGCTTATTTCACTCTACAAATACTTGGGTTAGAGATCACATGTAGCAATGTTGTGGCTTATTTCACTCTACAAATACTTGGGTTAGAGCTCACATGTAGCAATGTTGTGGCTTATTTCACTCTACAAATACTTGGGTTAGAGCTCACATGTCGCAATATTGTGACTTATTTCACTCTACAAATACTTGGGTTAGAGCTCACACGTAACAATGTTGTGGCTTATTTTGGTGTTTATTTAAATGCTATTGTGAACTTCACCATGTAAAGCCTCTTAACAATGCCCGTTCTATTAATTCCCCGGTCGACTCAAATCAATGACTTACCAAATTAGTACTTGTCGTTACCTAGCCTGGCACTCGGCATTAATAGGATAGGATAGGACAAGAACTGGTTAGCTCAGCATCAGGATAATGTGACTGGGGAAATCGGATCATGGTGCCGGTGGCCTGATTTCCCAGTGGGACAGCGCTATAAAGTCGCCATGAGTGCGCACTGTCACAAGTCTGTAGGTGCCCATCCTGATATGACCTTAAATGTTGCAAGGACATAAAACTCCAACAACGAACCGACCAATCAGGATAATGTGACTGTAGATTAGTGGGTTGTGGTGCTGGTGACCTGATTTCTCAGAGTCACAGCACTATAAAGTCGCCATGAGTGCGCACGGTCACAAGTCTCCATCCTGATATGACCTTAGATGTTGCCAGGATGTAAAGCCCCCACAACGAACCCACCAATCAGGATAATGTGACTGTAGGTTATTGGGTTGTGGTGCCGGTGACCTGATTTCCCAGTGTGACAGCACTATAAAGTCGCCATGAGTGGGCACTGTCACAAGTCTGTAGGTACCCGTCCTGATATACCCTTAGATGTTGCCAGGACTTAAAACAACCATCCTACTTGTGTGTGGCCATAGTCCCGGGTTGGCCCCCCCGTACACAGTCCTTCCACAGCCGTGTTTATTTTAGGGTGGGTGGGTGATAAAGAGAATTGGATCAAACGCAGCAGACGTGGTTCTGAGCTCGAGTGCAACGTGAAGTGACGGTGGTCCTCAATCTTGACGGCAGGGGCGCCAGCAGCGTTTCTATGGTTTTGCGAATTAAGCACTATGCAAGTTATTTGTGTATGTATCTGTGTGTGTACATCTTTTCTGTATTTTTAACTTAAAAACTCCGGAAAGGCACATATAGTGAGAAAAACTTAATTAAATTTTAAGGCCTGTATAATGTAGTGATGTACTGACACTTTTTAAACAGTTGTTTAGTGACAATTTTGTTTCTTCTTGGAGACGATTTGTTGGTGAACAAAGGCGATTTTCTCACTGCTACATGACGCACACTAGCCCCCTGGACCTCAACCCCTAAACCCTCCAGCCTCCCCCCGCCCCCCTCCTTAAACCCCTCCCTACTCTCAAACAACACCTGTCAAACATGGCTCCTCAAGCTCACAACTTTCCCCCAGGTCCTATCCATGTGACACCTTACCAATCTTTTCTGGGGTTTTTCTTTTCTCTCCGCCCTCTCCCTCTCTCTCTCTCTCTCTTTCTCTCTCTCTCGAGTTTCTCTTTCTCTCTGTTTCTTTCTCTCCCCCCTCCCATCTCCTCCCTCTCTCCGCTCTCCGCTCTCCTCCCTCTCTCCCTTTCCCTCTCCCTCCCTCTCCCTCTCCTCACTCCCATCCCTTTCTCCCCTCTCCTCTCTCTCCCCCTCCCTTTCTCCCCTCTCCCCTCTCTCCCTCCCTCTCCCGCCATCTCCTCTCGCCCTCTTCCTCTCCCCCCTCTCCTCTCTCCCCTCTCTATCTCTCTCCCTCTCTCTCCCCTCACTCTCTCATTTTCAGCGTCTGTTGTATCGTCTGTGTTCTCTAAATGTCGTCTGCTTTAACGCGGGTCTATATTCACGATATTGGGTTATATTATTACTATTATAGTAAATCCAGATTAAAGTCATTAATTACTGGAATGAAAAGTGATGAGATCTGCGTGAATTCTCTCGACAGGAGACGACAAAGAGAAAGCAGACGACAATCTGAACATCCGTACTCTCTGACCTTTCCCGCCTGTTTTGAAACTCTGCAAAGTGGCGCTTAACTATTTATTTGTTTGGTGGTGGTAAATATGTTTATTCTGCTGAATAAGTCTTTTGTCAGTGATGAAGCACGGGTCTTACAACCATTTTTCAATTTAGGATTATTTACACAAAAAATAGTATATTAGAATATGGTATTCAATAACCTTTGAATACACAATTTGCAGCATATACATTTTTATAATACAATGAATTTCTGTAACCCACAAGTTCCATAGCAATATGGCAACAGTAATGTCATATAACTAGATCAATATTAGTCAGATAAATGTAAGTATTTACATGGTATTTAGAATGTAAACGGACGTTATCTTCTGTGTTCATTTGGTAAAGGTCTATTAATTTTTAATGTAGGGTCTGTTCAGTTGGAGTTAGGCAAGCGGTATATAAATGTCAGTTTGTTAGTATTCAAGTGTTGAATTATAACACACACGCACGCACGCACGCACGCACGCACGCACGCACGCACGCACGCACGCACGCACGCACGCACGCACACACACACACACACACACACACACACACACACACACACACACACTCTCACACTCATGAATATAATGTGAACCACATAACCCACATTTCTTATTTCTTTTTCAAACTATATATCCTGAATCGCCGTTTCTATATGTCGACTGTTTGTCCCCACTAAAACCACAATTTGAGGCAAGTGGACAGGACTTGCAACTTATTCTTCGTATAACACATATTGCGCGGCAATCATTTATCTCAATGAGGATATTGTTTTCTGATTTTACCATTAGCTATTATTGTCTTACATTTCGACAGGTTGACATTTGCTGGCATTAAAACCTAATACCCACACAGGTTTATTTCATCCTGCTATTTGAGCTCGAAATAAATATAGATTGTGTGGAGGGAGCTGTTTTATATCGAAATGGACGGTTATAGTTTCTGCGTGTTTAGCGTGTGTGTGACCTATGAAGTTTCTGTGTTTGTTGGAGCTTTACATCCTAGCAACATCTAAAGACGGTTACCGTCTTGTGATAGTGCACACCCATGATGACTATTTATATTTATAGTGCTGCCCTACTGGATGATTGGGCCACTGGCACCATGATACAATCTCCGATTCAGTCACATTATCCTGATCCTGAGCAAACCAGTCCTTACTCTATCATAGTGTAGTAGTCTGTACCTGAGCTCCACTACCACGCAGTGGCAACAGACACTACGCTGCACACATACGCAGTTACACTGAAATGCCCTAGGTGGCGGCACGCACGCTCGCCACCGGGCAGGGCCCCGACTGGGCTGCCCTCTACTGCGTATGGCTAGCCCACCCCTCGCCCACCTATAGAGGTGACATGGGACCTAGCCAGTTAGGGGGCGGGGGAGTTGACTGTTGACGCCGCAGAGAGCGGATAGGTTTTGTAATAAACCAGTTGAAGCGTACTGTACTCAATCTTGATGTTCTTCCATGAGTGTGTGGCAGTGTGAAGACCGTGGGCTATCACAGTATTAATGCTGAACGCCAAGCTAGTTAGTTTGGTTTGTTGTTGTTTTACATCCTAGCAACATCTAATCATATCTGTAATGTATCATTCCATGCATCCCTTACAATATCAGGATGGGTACCGACATGTGACAGCGCACACTCATGGTGTCGCACTGGGAAATCAGGCCTTTGGCTCCATGACCCAATCTCCCACACAGTGACAATATCCTGATACTGTGCTAACCAGTCCACATCCGATCCTATTAATGCTGAGCACCAGGCTAGGTAGCGATAAGTGTAAATTTGGTAAGTCATTAGTTTGACTTGGCTGGAGTTCCTAGTCATAACCTTCTACATGGGAACCCAGTCAGCACTTTTAGCCATTCGGCCATCCCATTTGGTCAAAGCCGAGGATGGTTATATGAAGAATAAGTTGCAAGTCCTGTCCACTTGCCTCAAATTGTGGTTTTAGTGGGGACGAACAGTCGACATATAGAAACGAGGCTTACAGTATGAGACATATGAACCAGACTGAAGAGCCAAGCGGTACAGTGTCTAACTTTGTATGAGAGTTCTCGGGTTTAATTCCCATTCACTGAGACACACAGAGCGTCGTGACCCCACCTTACGACTGCTGCCTGTGTACTGCCGATAACTGAATCCACTCACTGAGACACACAGAGCGTCGTGACCCCACCTTAGGACTGCTGCCTGTGTACTGCCGATAACCGAACCCACTCACTGAGACACACAGCGTCGAGCGACTACTGCCTGTGTACTGCCGATAACTGAACCCTCTCACTGAGGCACACAGAGTGTCGTGACCCCACCTTACGACTGCTGCCTGTGTACTGCCGATAACTGAACCCACTCACTGAGACACACAGAGCGTCGTGACCCCACCTTCCGACTGCTGCCTGTGTACTGCCAATAACCAAACCCACTCACTGAGACACACAGCGTCGTGTGACTGCTGCCTGTGTACTGCCGATAACCAAACCCTCTCACTGAGGCACACAGAGCGTCATGACCCCACCTTACAACTGCTGCCTGTGTACTGTCGATAACTGAACCCACTCACTGAGACACACAGAGCGTCGTGACCCCACCTTACAACTGCTGCCTGTGTACTGTCGATAACTGAACCCACTCACTGAGACACACAGAGCTTCATGACCCCACCTTATGACTGCTGCCTGAGTACTGCCGAACCCACTCACTGAGGCACACAGAGCGTTGTGACCCCACCTTACAACTGCTGCCTGTATACTGCTGATAACTGAACCCACTCACTGAGACACACAGAGCGTTGTGACCCACCTTACGACTGCTGCCTGTGTACTGCCGATAACCGAACCCACTCACTGAGGCACACAGAGCGTTGTGACCCCACCTTACGACTGCTGCCTGTATACTGCCGATAACTGAATCCACTCACTGAGACACGCAGAGCGTTGTGACCCCACCTTAGGACTGCTGCCTGTGTACTGTCGATAACTTAACCCACTCACTGAGACACACAGCGTCGTGCGACTGCTGCCTGTGTACTGCCGATAACCGAACCCTCTCACAGAGGCACACAGAGTGTCGTGACCCCCACCTTACGACTGCTTCCTGTGTACTGCCGATAACCGAACCCACTCACTGAGACACACAGCATCGTGCGACTGCTGCCTGTGTACTACCGATAACCGAACCCAATCACTGAGACACACAGCATCGTGCGACTGCTGCTTGTGTACTGCTGATAACTGAACCCACTCACTGAGACACACAGAGCATTGTGATCCCACCTTACAACTACTTCCTGTATACTGCCAATAACTGAACCCACTCACTGAGACACACAGAGCGCTGTGACCCCACCTTAGGACTGCTTCCTGTATACTGCCGATAACTGAACCCACTCACTGAGACACACAGAGCATTGTGATCCCACCTTACAACTACTTCCTGTATACTGCCAATAACTGAACCCACTCACTGAGACACAGAAAGCGTTGTGACCCACCTTATGACTGCTGCCTGTTTACTGCTGATAACCGAACCGACTCACTGAGACACACAGAGTTTTGTGACCCCACCTTATGACTGCTGCCTGTGTACTGCCAATAACTGAACCCACTCACTGAGACACACAGAGCATCGTGATCCCACCTTACGACTGCTGCCTGTATACTGCTGATAACTGAACCCACTCACTGAGACACACAGAGCATTGTGACCCCACCTTACGACTGCTGCCTGTTTACTGCCGATAACCGAACCCACTCACTGAGACACACAGCGTTGTGTGACTGCCTCCTGTATACTGCCGATAACTCAACCCTCTCACTGAGACACATAGAGCGTCGTGACCCCACCTTACGACTGCTGTCTGTGTACTGCCGATAACTAAATCCACTCACTGAGACACGCAGAGCGTTGTGACCCCACCTTACGACTGCTGCCTGTTTACTGCCAATAACCGAACCCACTCACTGAGGCACACAGAGCATCGTGACCCCACCTTACGACTGCTGCCTGTGTACTGCCGATAACCGAACCCACTCACTGAGACACACAGAGCGTCGTGACCCCACCTTACAACTGCTGCCTGTATACTGCCGATAACCGAACCCACTCACTGAGACACACAGAGCGTTGTGACCCCCACCTTATGACCGCTATCTATGTACTGCCAATAACCAAACCACCAACTGAGACACACAGATCGTCATGACCCCTCACCACCCACCCCCTGACGGCGACCCGCCACACTAAGGAGCCTGGCGGGCACAAGACTCATGTGAACGCAGCGTCACCCGAGGCACAATCGTCAGCTCGATCCATCTCCCCTGCACTGAACTCCCGCCTCTAATTGCCCCACTCTATCACTAGACGCTGGTACCCGGAAGACCGAAGAGGGTCCCTAATCAGCTGTGAGGAACGCCGGGTACTGGCGACAACATTCACTAATGGCGACGCTTAGATAAGAACCCACAGCTGTGCCGCTGCCGGCTTATTAAACGAAAGGAAAACTTGTTTTATTTAACAACGCTTCTGGAGCGCATTAATTTTCGTATCATCAGCTATTGGAATATCAAACATATGGTCATTCTGACATATTTCTTTGAAGGAAACCCGCTGCCGCCACATAGGCTACTCTTTCAGATAAGCAGCAAGGGGTCTTTTATATGCACTTTTCCACAGACAGGACAGCACATACTACAGCCTTTGATGAACCAGTTGTGGACCACTTATTAAAGTTGCATAGTCCGATGGTTTTCAGGTTCTGTCATTTTCTGAGATGAATATATCAGGTTGATCGTTACAATCTACCTTAGATTAACTTTTTTATTTTCGTACATCACAGTAAAACCTATCTAAATCGACCGACCATGGGACCGACTTTAAATGGTCCGTTTATGATTTAGGGAGGTGGTCGCTTTCAGGAGTTTTTCATTTCGTTACAATGGTATTGTATGGGCGATCGTTTAGGACCCAAATAAAGCGATTGCTATAGAGGAGTGGTCAATCTATGGAGATAGTCAGTAAGAGAGGTTTTACTGTAGTTGATTAAGCAGGGGAAATTTCAATCGCAAACAATTGGTCTTCCTCATTCTGCTCCTTGCCCTATTCTAGTAATGCCGAGCGCCAGTCTAGGTAGCGACAAGTATAAATGTTTAAGTAATTGGTTTATCTCGACCAGCATTCGAACCCCATGACCTACCAGAACGGGAGGCGGAGGTTCAACTCATTCCGTCATCGCATTTGGTAACTTGAAGTGAGTGATTTAAAGTGACTAACATCGCAGATATTTTAAGTGTATTCATGCCCAAATTAATTTGGGCATGCCTGACAAAATTCCGACCCCCCCTCCCCCCCAATAAGCTCAAGCAGTGACAGGTTCTATTAAATTGACATAGTAATTAATATGTACCCTTCTATGCGGCAACACATGCTTAATAAGTGCACCGTACATAAGTTGGGTGTGTGGGATCAAATTTCGATAAGTGTTTTGCTTTTGAAAATGTGATGCTTTCATCGGACTATGCAACTTTAATATGGTCCCAAGTAGCACTGCAGCGCCCCCACCGGCAATAATTTACTTTTAACTAATGTGCTGCAGTGTGTGTGTGTGTGTGTGTGTGTGTGTGTGTGTGTGTGTGTGTGTGTGGAGTTTGTTGGGTTTGACATCCTCGCAACCTCTATGGTTATGCCAGGATGGTTACCGACTTGTGACAATGCACACTCATGGACTTCATAGTGCTGCCCCACTGGGAGACCAGGCCACCAGATCCATGACCCCAATATCTCACACAGACACATTATCCTGATACTGAGCTAGCCAGTCCTTGTCCTATCCTAATAATGCCGAGCGTTAGGCTAGGTAGCAAATTGTCGCAATTTAATAAGTCATTGGTTTGACTCGAACGGGATTCAAACTCCCTGCCTTCCACATGGGAAGTCTGCGCTCTACCAATGTTGCCACCGCGCCAGATTACCAGTGTATGCATGCACAAAATGTTTCACCTTGCGCATACCAGTATGCAGTAGTAATGCAGTTATTTAATTATCCAGCATACAGTAATGTACAAAAACAGTGTGATCTGACTTGTTTAACCTCTAGGGATCGGTGATGTCACCTTGCCAGTTATTTAATTATCTACAATGCAGCTTCATATGCTGTCAAAAACATGATGTCTCATGGGAGGTCAGTTCTTTACCTTGCCACCAGGGCTGGGTGAGGGTGTCCCAGGCATCACACCTATTAACGTTGGATCGGCCCATTACATGGTTTTGGGTTTCTGTCATTTTCTGAGATAAATATATTAGGTTGATCGTTATAGTCGACCTTACTTTAGTTTGAAGTAACTTTGCTTTAAAATGACCAAGTTTGGAGATATTTGAAATGTTAACAAACCAACATTTATATACCGCTTGCCTAACTGCAACTGAACATTAAAACTTACTACAAGTTTACCAACTGAATACAGAAGATAACTTCTGCTTACATTCTAAATACTATGTAAATACTCACATTGATCTGACTAATATTGATCTAGTTATATGACACTACTGTACCATATTGTTATGGAACTTTTGGGTTTCAGAATTTCATTGTGTTGCATGGTGCAAATTGTCTATTCAACAGGTATTGTACACCTTATTCTATATACCTTTTGTGTAAATAACACTGAATTGAAAAATGGCTGGAAGACCAGTGCTTCGGCACTGACAAAAGACTTATTCAGCAGAATAAACATATTTACCAAAAAAACAAAACAAAAAAAAACATGCTACATTAATTTTAGCAAGCTTGTCAAAACTCTGACCCCCGTAGGCTTCAGCAGTAACAGGTTGTATTAAATTGACTTAGTATACCCCTTTATGTGGCAACAAATGCTTAATAAGTGTACCAGTATCTAAGTTAGATATGCAGGTTAATATCCAGATAAGTATTGTAGTAGTCTGCACTGACCTCTCAGGCAAGTAACCACATAGACAGGTAGGCGTGGGTAGTGTGGTGATTTCAGGGAGCCGAGGTGGTGTAATGGTTAGAAGACTGGCCCGGAATGCAAAGAGATGTGGGTTTGAGTCGCGCTCTAGGCGCAATATTTCCCATTTTCATCACCCCTATGACACTGGTTGCCGTGACCATGATCCTGTACAAGCTATGCGCTGTATGGTTGTTGAACCTACCCTGTGTATGTATGTGTTAGTGCATTGCCTGTATGTATGTAATTGTAAGCATTAAAAGACTTACAATTCCAGGGGGACGAGTGTAGTAGTCTGCACTGACCTCTCAGGCAAGTAACCACATAGACAGGTAGGCATGGGTAGTGTGGTGATGTCAGGGAGCCTAGGTGGTGTAATGGTTAGCATACTGGCCTAGAATGCAAAGAGATGTGGGTTTGAGTCCCACTCTAGGCGCAATTTCCCATTTTCATCACCCCCATGACAGTATTTTGCTTTTGATAATTTTATGCTTTTATCGGACTATGCAACAAGTCCATCAGTATCTATTCTAGCTATTCGGCCATCCCATTTGATGCAATATCTGACCCCCCCCCCCCCAAAATAAAAAAATTAACTGGACACCTCCTGTAACGCCCCGCCCCGCCCCCCACTCCACCCTCCCTAATACATATCAGTTTGCTAAATTAAATTCCTAAATGTGAAACTAAAAATAAATTTGGCTAACTGGAAATTCAATCGATTGAGTCAGTTCCAATAAAGGCGTTCAATAAGGGATCCGCTTGCATGTGTACACTACCGGGCGCGGTAGCATAACCGGTAGAGCGCGGGGCTCGCGTGCGGATGGTCGGGAGTTCGGTTCCCTGGTCGAGTCAAACCAATGACTTAAAGGTTTATACTTGTCGCTTCCTAGCCTAGCGCTCAGTATTAATAGGATAGGGTAAGGACTGGTTAGCTCAGTGTCAGGATAATGTGACTGGGTGGGATATCGGGTTATGGTGCTGGCAGCCTGATTTCAAAGTGGGGCAGCACTATAAAGTCACCATGAGTGTGCGCTGTCACAAGTCGGTACCCGTCCTGATATGACCTTAGATGTTGCAAGGACGTAAAACTCTAACAATCAACCAACCAATCAAATCTTACCCAGTGACTCAGTTTGCTATATTACATTTCTAAATGTGAAAATAAAAATAAATTTGGCTGACTGGAAATTCAATCGATTGAGTCAGTTCCAATAAAGGCGTTCAGTTAAGGCCCAGTCAGACCTTACAGGACTGAGTATCGGACACCATCGGACAAAGAATTGTCTAGTCTGTAGGTGTTCGGTGTCAAAATGTATCAAAATGTGTCGAAATGTTGCGCTTTCAACGGACAAGGAACGTACATTAACGAATAGCAACCGGACGATAACCGGACGACACCGGATAACAACGGACAAGCAACGGTCAACCGACGGGCAAAAACCAAATGTCAAACGGACCAACCGGACACCAACCGGACACCAACCGGACACCAACCGGGCACCTACTGGACTGATCACGGACGCGCCGAAAACAGATTTAAAAAATGCCAGACCGAATTCCCGCAGCACCGTCAGCGGACTCTGCAGGAAGCAAACCGGAGACGTAACGGATGGGTAACAGACAGGAACCGGACAAAACAGACTAAACGGACTTAAAACAGACACCAAACGTACACCTCAGTCCAGCGGTGTCCGGTACAAGTTTTGTGCATGTTCAAAACTTGTACCGGACACCACCGGACACCACTGGACAGATAACGGACACGCTGGTTGCCAACCGTATATAAACCATACATTGCCGTATTTCACCGGACAGTGTCTGGTTTCTGACCGTTTCTCCAATCCGGTAAGGTCTGACTGCGGCTTAAGGGATCTGCTTGGCTGTCTACACCAAACATTTATTACGCTGGTTGTCTTTTCAGCCCGGATCGTGTGTTATGCCCAGAACACACCTACCGTATAAAACCTAAAACTGCCCGTTTTTCCACTAAGTTTGAGTTTTACTCGGTTTCAGTCTTTAGGTGTGTGACCCCTAACACACCTGAGCCTTCCGATTTGCGACCTAAAACTCAGTTTCAGGGCATAAAACTGGAATCTTATAAGATTCAAAAAATGAATCGGGCAGTTTTAGTCGGGAAACGGGACGGGTCAGGTTGTGACGGGTCGCGCCGGGCAGTCAGTTTTAGCGTGTGAATCGTATACGGGAGGTGTGTACCAGGCTTTAGATTCCCATTACTCGACCAACAAGTCCATCAGATAAAGGTGCCATGCATTCCAACACCCCACCAAACTACATTCCATTCTGTTGGGTTATTTATTGCTATGCCTAATATTAAACTTATTGGTTTTTTTAATTAAAAAAAAAACGAAAGGAGAACCAAACGGCTTGCATTTAAAGATGCATAGTCCAATATGAAAGCATCAACTTTTTGAAACCAAGAGAGATTTAGCTAGATTTGATTATACATATCTAACTTAGAGATAGATACGGGTGCACTTATTAAACATTTGTCGCCCCATAGAAGGGAATAATGGAGCAATAATGGTGAAATCAAGGGGCCTAGTTAGTGTAATGTTTAGCACACTGGCCTGGAATGCAAGAGATGTGGGTTCGATTCCTCCTCTAGACACAATATTTCCCATTTTCACCCCCCCCCCCCCACGACATTAGTAATAAGAGTTTGGTCTGTCTGCTTATACATTAGCAGTCATACAGTTACCGTGTAAATGGCTGGTGCACCAGTGCCTACAGGTGACCAACCACAACGAATCGAGTACCAAGTAGCATTTAGACAAAGAGGTTGTTTGTTGGAATTTTACGTCCTGGCAACATCTAAGGTCATATCAGGGCAGGTACCGACTTGTGACAGTGCACAATCATGATGACTTTATAGTACTGCCCCACTGAGAAATCAGGCCACCATCACCATGACCCGATATCCCACTCAGTCACATTATCCTGACAGTGACACTGAGCGAACCTGTCCTTGCCCTATCCTATTAATAATAATACCGAGTGCCAAGCTCGGAAGCGACAAGTATCAATTTTGTTAGTCATTGGTTTGACTCGACCAGGGTTCGGACCTGTGTGTTCCAATCTCACGATCTCCCAAAATGGGAGATGGACGCTCAACCCATTCAGCCATCCCGATTGGTCGATATGACCTTAGATGTTGCCAGGACGTAAAACTCCAACAAACAAAAGATATCAGCGGGCTTGGCATGTTTATGACTTGTACTTGGACCGGAAGTGCCCGCGTGAGTATGCGCAAAGGGCTGCGCAGTGGTCGTTAATGCGCACCGGACAGTCTGTCCTGCCAGTCTGTCTATGGTTAACATCTTAACATTAAAGAGACCCGCCACCACATGCAATGCGCACCTGGTGGATGGTGGAGGAACTAGTGTCAAGGTGTGTGTGTGTGTGCCACCAAACGCAACGCGCACCTGGCGGCGGGAAGGGGAACCAGTGTCAAGGTGTGTGTATGTGTGTGTGTGCGTGCCACCACGAGCAAACCACCCCTGGACGCTGGTAGAGGAACCAGTGTCAAGGTGTGTGTATGTGTGTGTGCTGTATGTGCGTACGTGCCACCACAGGCAATGCGCACCTGGTGGCTAGCAGAGGAACCAGTTTCAAGGTGTGTGTGTGTGTGTGTGTGTGTGGTGGTGTGTGTGTGTGTGTGAATGCCATCACAGACAATGCATACCTAGTGACTGGTGGAGGAACCAGTGTCGAGGTGTGTGTGTGTGTGTGCCACCACAGGCAACGGACATCTGGTGGCTAGTGGAGGAACTAGTGTCGAGGTGTGTGTGTGTGTGTGTGTGTGTGTGTGTGTGTGTGTGTGTAGAACCACAGGTAATGCGCACCTGGCAGCTGGCGGAGGAACCAGTGTCGAGGTGGGGGGGTGTACCACAGGAAACGCACACCTGGTAGCTGGCAGAGGAACCCGGTGTCGAGGTGTGTGTGTATTTGTGTTGTCACTACAGACAACGCACACCTGGTGGTTGGCAGAGGAACCAGTGTCGAGGTGTGTGTGTGTGTGTGTGTGTGTGTGTGTGTGTGTGTGTGTGTGAGTAGGATGCACAATAACAATGGATTACAATAGTAATAGGGACATTTCTACTATGCGCCTTTATACTCGCATAATCCTAAGTGCATCATCATCATGCTGTCGGTCGCGATGCGACAAAGACTGCTTTCATTACTTGACTGCCGCTCTCCATTTAGCTCTCGACATTTCATGAAAGCTGCCTGCAAAAGTGTTGAAGTGCTGCTGGCTTTTGCAAGTTACCAGCGGCACTCTCTCGGGGAGCAAATAGAGGTTTCACACCGGCAAGAACATGTCAAGACAGGCGCAAAACTATTTGTCCCTGCAGTGGCTGGTCGGGAGATGTTATGAGTTCCATACATCAACCGCCCTTAATGCTGCCACAGTGACATGGTTTTCTGTTTAGGGTTTGCTCCCTTAGCCTTCGGTTCTGTCAAGAACCTGTACCACAAGGCAGTGGTTTACAACTCTGCAAGGCAGGGGTGTCAAACTCCTTGAGGTATTGCTATACCTGCAATACCTGCATACCAGTGCATCAAATATATATATAATGTGATGTATAAGCATTATGCGAGTATAAAGGTGCGGAAGGGAATTATTATTATTATTATTATTGTTCTATTTCATTATCTACCAACCATTATCCTCGATGTATTCACCTATCCTACATACTGGTACTGGTGGCGCCACCTTCGACCCCGACTCTAACTACAGCGTTTCTATTGTCATTTCCACCCTGGAATTTGTATACATATATACATGTCTATATATAATCCTAAGTATATATGAAGAGTTCAAGCGCAAAACTCTGTAATGCCAATCCAAAATTTGAGAAAAACATTGCAGTCAAACCTTCAAGAGGTTAATGTTTTACACTGCTATTTTTTTGTTCATTACTCCATAACCATTTCATCACAACAAAAGTGGAATTGGTGACAACCAAAATTAGGTTCGGGTAAAAATCTTTTATTTTAATTAAATTTTTGACTTGGCGTTTAAAGGGTTTTGCACCTGAACTTTTCATATCTAAATATGTGTGTGTGTTTGTATCTGTTCATACACTAACACCTACCTATATAAATGATATATAATATGACACCGTCTACCACACCTTCCACCTTTTAACTATTATCCCCATGTTCTACCCCTTTCCCTCCATTTCTCATCTTTTCTTTCCCTTTCTTTTCACTGTCTCCTCTGTTCTGCATTCAAACAACATACTACTGATATAGCGCATATGCCTATGAAAAGGTAACAAATCCAGTTTTACTCACCTGCCATGTATCACCAGCTGCAAATGAACACTCCAAACTCACATGCTGCAACTCCCAATAAATACAAACATATTTCAGTGGAAATAAAACCCTAAAATAACACATACATCTCAATTACTCACACCAGACGACATTTGGAGACAGCAGACGACAACCAAAACATTGATTTTTCATGCACTCTTGAGCTCACTGCTCCACGGAATGGCTCGTCTCATTATTTCTGAACACTGTATAGTACTAGCTCTGTGCATCTGGGTAGAAAATACAATTGCAGACACAACTAAATAAAACACAATGAGTAAATATTTATGGACAAGCCTTTAGGGAACCAATTACTGTAGCTGGTTGCCTTGTGCTCCCCCGGTCTTCCCCTGCCAGCTCTCAGCTTTTGCTTTGCAGAGGAGCACTTTTTGTTTGTGCGTGACCTAATTTGTAAGTTCTAAGTGCGTGCGAGTTTTTGAAAGGCGCACATATATATATACTAACCATTGTAAATGTAGGTAATTTTTATTATGCAGCATGATAGAGCCCCCGGTAGGATTGTCTATCGACAGATGCCTGCTGCCTTTGCCTGCCTTTGACATATTAGCGACTAATTGTTAAATGCAGCCGCCTTGGTTCTGTGGGGAAAAGGTTTATTTTGAGTTCCTGAATGTAAAGCGTTAACGCAACCGACTGCCAACTTTGCAATAAATCCAGCAAAACTGCATAAGAAAACCTACAACTACAAGCACATATACAACTACAGCCACACCTACATCTACATCTAAACCTGCAACCACATCTACATCTGCAACCATACCTACAACCACAACCACGCACACACTAGTTACACCTACAACCACACCCACACTAGCTACACCTACAATCACACATACATCTTCAGCCACACATAGCTCCAACTACACCTACATCTACAACCACACCTACATCTATCTACAACTACACCTACAACCACACCTACACATAACCTACAGACACACCTACACCTACAACCATAAGTACACCAACCAAGCCACATATGTGTAGTAGTCTGCACTGTCCTATCAGGCAAGGAGCCGCATAGACCGGTAAGCGTGTGTAGTGTGGTGATATCAGGGACTCTAGGTGGTGTAATGGTTAGCACACTGGCCCAGAATGGAAAGAGATGTGGGTTCGAGTCCCACTCTAGGCGCAATATTTCCCATTTTCATCACCCCCATGACACATGCAATCACACTTAGAACCACAACCACACCTCCACCGTTACCTACATCCCCACTTAGCAGATGAGACGGTGCATGTTGCTGTGGAGTGTTGCTTCCCCGCAATAAACCTTTCCCAGGAATCCTACGCACTACAAACAGGCAGCATCAGTTGCTGCCACTACCATCAAAGGGCAGGTTGGTGGTGGACATCTTGTATTAGGCCTTTTCCACAGAGCATACTGTATAGCGAGCTGTTACCGACATGATTGATTGATACTCCGCCCTGATATTTGACGTTAGGTTTGCAATGACGTAAAACAACAACAACGATTGTCTGACACTAGAGGGCGGGTTGGTGGTGGAAATGATCTATTATTCTGCTTTGATTTCAGCAGGACACTGATAGCGAACACTCCTAACACTCACAGGTAATGTTTGTTGTGGGTTGGGTTAATGGTGTTAAGAAACTAGGTCAAGTTTATATAATATAACCTATGCATCTGAGCTCAAATATCCTGAATCTGATTATCATTTACAGGCATGTGATTTCTCCGGTTTTAACCGGAATTCCTTTTCTTTTCTGGCCGCCGAAACCGGAATTCCGTTCTTTTATAAATTGCCTTTTTTCCTAGCTGCCGAAACACCTCTGAAATACACTATTTGCATCCCTCTCACGACTCAGTCGGGTCTTGCGTGTCCCCACGATAACCTAAACAAATTTTCAGGGTTTTTTTCCTGCACCCAATCACATGCCTGCAAATATTAAGCCACCTTAATATCAGGCATGTGTCTTTTCCAGATTAATCCGGACTTTTTCAGGGGGAGGGGAGATCGACCCCTGAGAATCTTGCAGATCCGTTCACAAAATTTTGGAGGCGAGGGAGGAGTAGGGTTAGAGTAAGGGTAAGCAGACTATGAATGGTTAATCTATTTTTGTCAAGGCTATATTATTATTATTATTATTATTATTATTATTATTATTATTGTTGTTAATATTACTGTTGTTCCTTCCACATCTCGGCACTTCCCGTAACAAGCATTCCAGATATTGGCAAAATTGTTGTGTTTTTCATAATTTCAGGGGCACATGCCTGTAGTATATATTTTAAGCGGCTTTATAATTATTTAATCTCCCCCACCATCCAACACTGAAAGAAACACACTCAAAATCACACCATGAAAGAGAAAAGAGGACTTTGCAATTCACTACCATAGTACCAAGCCAACTGAAACGAACAGAATGAAGATTCAACTCTGATGTTTATGCTTGATAAAAATTGAAATAATGTGACAAGTCAAATTTATTTTCTTATGAACCCCAGACATTCTCGGAATGATGCTGGAGTGTTTTGTTGAACCGGAAGTAATCATGGCGACGGTTTGTTTTGTTTGTGATTGATTGCTTATTTATTGACCATATAATGGATGTTTCTCCACAAAGCAAATTAAAAACAAGCATCTCCCAATGTGTGTCAGCTACGCTGAGAAATCTGCGTGGCGGGTATTATTGGAAGTGTATAATTCAATGGTTTTGTGTTTCTGCCATATTTAAAATATATGTATATTGTTATATTTTACTTTACTTTAATTTGGAATAGAATATAAATGGCAAACTTTGGAGATATTTGAAGTGAAATCATTTAAAAATCAATTCTCCATAGCTAACTCGTACCCCAGTCACACGAGGCATGCGTTCGCTTACGATCTATTCGTGATGTCAAAACGTCCTCATTGCACCCTCCTTTCGCCCTCCTTAAGTGCTGGCGCCACGAGGACGCCAACCTCCCGGCGTCCATTTTGGAAATTTTGGACGCAAGGAGGTTGCAAGCGCTGCACTTGCAACCTCCTTGCATCCAGTTTGGTCGGCGCCATTAACAAGTGGTTGGCGACCTGGCGCCGCCCTGGCACCGCCAGGTCACCGACCCCATGGTTGGCGAGTTGGTGCCGCCCCGGCGCTGATGTGGCGACGGCCCAGTGCCGCCCTGGCGCCGACCACATATTTGAATCAATGTATCGAATGGGGCACTGGGAGGTTGGCGTCCTTTTGGGCGTAAGGAGGTCGGTGGCGGACGCTGGCTCTCGTGTGACTGGGGTATTAGATACTGATGCATTTATTAAGAATCTGTTGCCACAAAAAGTCAACTTAATGGAACATGTTACTGCATAAGCCTATGTTGTCACAGTTTTAGCATGCTTGCCAAAAATAATTTGACAGGTTTGCACTTCAAATATCTCCAAAGTTAGTCAGATTTTAACAATCAATTCGATATACTTATCTCAGAAAAATGACAGAAACTCAAAACCATTGAACTATGCAACTTTAACTAGCTACATGGGTGTTAAGACATTAACTAGCTACATGGGTGTTAAGACATTAACTAGTTACATGGGTGTTAAGACATTAACTAGCTACATGGGTGTTAAGACATTAACTAGCTACATGGGTGTTAAGACATTAACTAGCTACATGGGTGTTAAGACATTAACCAGTTAATTAAGTTAAGCGTTTTAATTGGTTGCACTCACCTCCCCGGGTGAACTGCCAAGTGTACAGGTAAGTTGTTTGATCAGGGAGCATATGTGGACTAATGGTTAAGACGCTCGCACTTGAATGGCAGACATGTGGGTTCGAGGCCTGCTGTCAACTTCCCCATTTGTTTCACCACCTTGTGACAGTATTATATGCTTTCGCTTGTTCCTTTCATCGTTGCTGCTCTAAATGCAAATGCTGTAGGCTATATTTTCCATGACTTGGTGGATTCATTGTGTAGTTCAGATTATTTTGTGAACAAGATTTTGAATGATGTTTGATTCCATTTTATGCATTAATAACTAGTGTATTATTCCTAGAACATGATTTTGAATCACGATGTTTATATATTAAATTTTGTACGTAAGTAACCGTGTTACTTCTTCATTAAAGTTGCATGGTCCGATGGTTTTGAATTTCTGTCATTTTCTGAGATAAATATATTAGGTTGATCGTTATACTCTACCTTACTTTAGTTTGAAGTAACTTTTATTTTATTGAGATATTTGAAGTGCAAACATGCAACATTAATTTTGGCAAGCTTGCCAAAACCCTGCCACCATATGCTTCTTCAGTAGCATATCTATTAAATTGCCTCGGTATTGGCGACACATGTTTAATAAGTGCACCAGATATGTAGAATCAAATCTAGTTAATTGTCTTGGTTTTGAAAACGTGATGTTTTCATCGGACAATGCAGCTTTAATCTTGTCTGTACTTATCACTGCCGAGTTCTCGCTCTTTCCGGTAGGGGGCTGTGGTTAGCTCCATGTGACTATGACCTATTTACAAAGAAAATTATTTGTACATAAGTTGATTAAGCAGGGGAAGCTATAATTGTGGACAATTGGTCTTCCACTGCTCCTTGCCCTATCCTAGTAATGGTGAACGCCAGGCGAGGCAGCGATAAGTATACAATTTTAAGTCATTGGGTAGACTCTGCCAGGGTTCGAATCCCACAACATACCAAACTGCACTCAACTCATTTGGCCATCCCGTCTGGTTTTATTTTGATCTCATTTAATGCTATCTTGTCAAGATGAGCAACTGTCCTTGTGCCAGAGGAGGAGAGTGGGGGGGGGGGGGGCGGCGGCGGCTGCAATCCTATATGGAGAAGACACCTTTTACTGAATTTAAAAGAACAATGTAGAGCATGTAATAGATTCACCTCTACCCAGAGTAAGGGGGGAAAACAACCTATTAGAAAAAGTGGTGAAAGGCTGGGCAAATGAAATGAACACAAAATAATGCTCAATTTAAGAAGCAAAATATATTCTTCACATACCTCTTTATATTTACCCGCTACATTTGGAGGAATAGTTGATTAAATAACAGATTAATAAAGCTTTCAAACTCAAATCCTGAGCATTCAGTGACTGTCATATTGGGTGTTTTGCATTCTCTCTCACTTCATCAACTCTGTGCCAAAATAGATAAACACTGAATGAGGGAACCAAGAACTCCTTTTCTCTGATTGGTTGTTTGATGCCGAAGCGTTTTCACAACTTTTTCTAATGGGTTGTTCTTCAACCCTACTGCAAGCACGGGTTGAATCTTTTAGTTTGGTTCCCAGTCGAGTAAAACCAATGACTTATAAAATTGATACTTGATACTTCCTAGCCTGGTAGTCGGCATTAATAGGATAGGGCACGGGACTGGTTAGCTCAGTGTCAGGATAATTTGATGGGTCATAGCCGGCAGCCTGATTTCCAAGTGAGGCAACACTATAAAGCTACCATGAGTGCGACCTGTCACAAGTCGGTACCCGTCCTGATATGACCTTATGTAAAGTCGTCGGCTGGCAGCTGTAGTTTGTGTAGGCAGGCTATATGAAATCAATACAGGCAAGGAGAGAGAGGAAGAATATAAAGAGTGAAAGTAGAGTGAGAGCTTGTACCCTCAGGTTTATTATATAGTTGTACATGGATCTGATATGGCATACCACCTGACCATGATCTCCAATCAGCAACAAGCATTTCTAGTTCCACCAATGAACAGTAAACATTCTTGTGTCACCATGGCTCCTGTGATCTACCCACCACCACCATGCGGTGTGGCTGCTTGACCTGCACCTGCCTGCTGTGTGTGTGTGGTGATCCGTGACTAACAGTTGGGGGGGGGGGGGGGAGGGGGTAGTGGGTAGAGCTCTTGAGCTCCTTACACACTAACAGTAGTGCCCCTCTCACACTATCTATTTAATACATCATTTACATCAATATACCATTTGTACTTCTTTATAGACCATTTCACATTCCCCACCAATGCGTTTTATCGGAATATTTTACACTTAGATGTTGCCACGACATAGATCTCCAACAACCAACCAAGCAATCTTTTATCTAGTCACGATGACACTCCAACAACCTCAATATCCCCAACAAAGTCACTATCGGCTCCTCATGCTTAACTCCGCACTCAACACTCCTACCCCGGCGTGTGTTGCATCCTGTTGGTGACCTACTTCCCCTGACCAATCAGAGACGACCGCCACGTTGCGTAGCTTCTCGTCTGACAGTAGAAAAACAGCGCGCCATCTTGTTGTATGTTTTCTGTCCCTTCTAGAAAAAACATGTCTGGCTTCCATTTACAACTGAGTTATTTGCTCACGGGTGCTTCTGTTGACGCCGGTAGTAGTCGACTTGATAATCGGGCGCCGGGTCTCGTAAGAAACACAAGCAGCGGACTTTTATCTCGACATTTATTTGTTTAACTCGGCGTGGGTGTATGTAGCTTTTAGTTGTAAGTTGTGGTGGTGGAATGTGATATTTGTCTGATTTGATATCATTGGTTTTACTCGACTGGGAACCAAACTAAAAGATTCAACCCGTGCTTCCAGTATATATATTCAGTAAAACCTCTCTAAATCAGCTGACCATGGGACTGATTTTAAATGGTCCATTTACTATGATTTAGGGAGGTGCTCGGTTCAGGGAGTTTTTAAATCGATACAATGGTATTTACTGTATGGGCGATTGTTTGGGACCCAAATAAAGTGATCAACATAGGGGAGTGGTCGATCTGTGGAGGTGGTTGGTTAGAGAGGTTTGTTTGTTGTGGTTTACCTTCTAGCAACACCGAAGGTCATGAGGACGATCGGTCGGTTGTTGGAGTTTCACGTCCTGGCAACATCTCTGTTATATCAGGATGGGTAGGCCTATCAACTTGTGACAGTGCGCACTTATGGCGCCTTTATAGTGCTGTCCCACTGGGAGACCAGGCTGTCAGCACACTGATCCAATATCCCACACAGTCATATTATCCTGAGCTAACCAGTCCTTGCCCTATCCTAATAATGCCTGGCGTCAGGCTAGGTAGCTACAAAGTACAAGTGTGAATTTTATACATCAATTTTATAAGTCATTGGTTTGAATCAGTTGAGATTCTAACACCCGACCTTCAGCATGGGAAGCCTGCCCTCTACCGATTCCGTGACCGCATCCGATATATATTATATATATATGTATATATACATATATATATATATGTGATGTATAAGCATTATGCAAGTATAAACGCATGTAACGGATTATTTCCTACCCTAAATATTGATGGGGTGGCTTACTTGATATATGGCCCCCCCTCTAACCACATGACAGGTGGCTCCACCTCCGGCATGCCTCTATCCTGGACGCTACACTGTCACAAACATTGTGATTCAAAATCATGTAGCTATACACACATATTATATATTTGTATATATGCACATATACATATTTATGTTTTCACTTCAGATATCTCCTAAGTCAGCCATTTACAGGGATGAAAGATCTCCGCGATTCTGCAAATTTCCGGGATTTTTCAATCCCATAGCACCATCAATGTAGATCTATATTAATATGTGGTGCAGACACCGCAGCACTTATCAGTGTATACCACTAATAAATGCTCCAAACGCCGCAGCACTATGAGTGTATACTACTAATACATGTTTCAAATTGCGCAGCACTATCAGCGTATACCCGACTTCCAGAAGTTTCCCGCGATTCCCTGACAATGCTAAGCCTATGGGAGAATATCTGCATTTCTGCTTTTTTTTCCCAGAGACCACTTTCATCCCTGCATTTTAAAGTTGCATAGTCCGTTGGTTTTATGTTTCTGAACTTTTCTGAGATAAATACGTTAGGTTGATCATTATTATGTACCTTACTTTAGCTTGAAGTAACTTTGATTTTAAGTGGCTAACTTTTGAAATATTTAAAGTGGAATCATGCAAAATTAATTTTGGCAAGCTTGTCAAAACTCTGACCCCATAGGCTTCTGTAGTAACAGGTTATATCAATTGCCTCAGTATTCCCTTCTGGGTGGTGACACATGTTTAATAAGTGCACCAGTATCTAAGTTAGATATGTAGAATCAAATTTAGATAATTGTTTTGGTTTTGAAAATTGGATATTTTCATCGGACTATGCAGCTTTAAAGAAAAGTGATTTCAAACCAAAATAAATAATACTATAAATAATGGTTCATCTAATGCAGGGGCCTCGCTCGGGATTTTCAGGTGGTACGCAGACTTTTTCATCGATGGAATAAACACTGATCAAACGCTATTAGAATCAAACATGATGGAATAAGACACTTTAACACATCATATATATTTAATTAATCAAATATATTTGTAATCGCGGGTGGTATGCAGCTGCGTACCTGCATATATAGAAGCTAGGCTACTGTAATTGCTTTATCTCAGAAAATGGCAGAAACTCAAAACCATCTGACTGTGCGACTTATTGTAGTCCAGACATATTAGATAGAACCTTGCTCCTGTTTATACTAAAACAATGGGGGTTCAGTAATCGGATTGCAGATATATTCATTCCTGTCTAGGAACATAAAAGTTAATTATATAATTATAACACATTGGGTGCATTATGACATAATTATGATACATCAGTTCTACGATGCTATCATTTGAAGAAGAAACATCCATATATGATATGGACCTATTTATTAAAACAGCCCTGTGATGTAATGTGATGTAATATGATATACAGTAAAATCTCTCTGAATCGACCGACCATGGGACCGACTATAAACGGTCCATTTAGGGAGGTGGTTGGTTTAGGGAGTTTTTCATTTTCTTACAATGGTATTGTATGGGCGATCGTTTGGGACCCAAATATAGCGATCGATATAGGGGAGTGGTCGATGTGTGGAGGTGGTCGGTTAGAGAGGTTTTACTGTAGAATGATATTAAGCAGTTAGTCCCCGATATGGAATCCAACTACTATTTTTATATGTGAATTGTCAAACTATACCATGTGTAAGTCTTTGAATGATTAATATTGTTATTTCGGCTGATTTGAGCTAGCTGCTGATGACAATATCAGACTACATATACATATATTGTAAATAACTGTATTGTCACATGGCTGGAAGACCAGTGCCACAGCGCTGACAAAAGGCTTTATTCGACGAATAAACTATATTTACACCAAAAAAGAAAGGCCTGAAGGGCTCTGAATGAGTGTTGGCTAAGATTTAGCTGATGATACCCGGTTAAAAACACTATCATAGGGAACATGCTGCGCACACACACACTCACACACACTCACACACACATACACTCACACACACATACACAGTCACACACTCAGTCACACACACTCTCACACTCACACATACTCACTCACACTCACACTATCACTCACACTCTCACACTCACTCACACACTCACTCACACACATTCACACCCATTCACACATTCACACACACTCAACACTCTCAACTCACATTCACACTCATACTCACTGTCACACTCACTAATAATGCTGAGCACCATTAGGATATGGCAAGGACTGGTTGGTTCAGTGCCAGGATAGATAATGTGACTGGGTGCTGGTGGCCTGGTCTTCCAGTATGGCAGCACTATAAAGTTGCCATGAGTGTGCACTGTCACAAGTAGGTACCCATCCTGATATGACCTTAGATGTTGCTAGGATGTAAAACAACAAACAAACAAACAAGCGGTACCTGGCCTGATATGACCTTAGATGTTGCTAGGACGAAAAACAACAACAAATAAACACTCCACTGACAGCAACAAACTCCACTCAAGTGGCATTGGCCAACCCCACTGTAGACTTACAATACGCCCCCCCCCCCCCCCCCCCCCCCAGTAGGGAATAGATAAGGCCAGCAGGAACCAGCCACATGCGACCACGTGATAGAAATGCGCATGTCCAGAAAGTACCACTCCCGTTTTATCTAAATTAAAGGGGCATAATCCAATGACAAGGACAGAGTGGCCGAATGAGTTGAGCATCCGCTTCCCGTTTTGGTAGGTCATGGGATTTGAATCCTCGGGTTCGAACACTGGCCGAGTCAAACCAATGACTTGAAAATGTATACTTGTCATGACCTAGCCTGGCATTTGGTTTTACTAGGATAGGGCAAGGAGCAATGTCTGTGACTGAAAATGTGAAATTGTCCTAGCTTAATCAACTATTGTGTAGTAGTCTGCACTGACCTCTCAGGCAAGGAGCCGCATAGACAGGTAGGCGTGGGTAGTGTGATTTCTTTGTTATAAATTGCACTTTTTGACATTGTCTTATTAAAAATCTGTTTGACTAATTGATTTAACGATTGACATTTAAAATTCCCTGATATGTGTACAATGGAATATGGTGAGCAGAACTTCCCTCACATTGTCCCACTTTTCTATTATATTTGGTCAAAGTTCCACTTTTAATTCAAAATTAATACATTTTTATATATTAAATTTGTTGATTATCTCAAAAAACAATAATAGACATAACCTTTCTGTTTTCGGATTTGGGCTTGTAATTATAATGTCTGCAAGGAGTTAAAATATTGCATCCTGTGCATATTTTAAAATTTTGCTGCCGGTACCTACTTAGTAGCCTTCACTGCTTCAGATCGATAGCATCACATAATTTCCAGACTTTTTATGTGCACACCAACGTTAATTGGCAAGTTTTCACTTCAAAGACATCCGAATGTTAGCCGTTCATAATAAAAGTCATGCTGAAGCAGATTACAACAATCAACATAATGTCGATAATATATTTTACACAATTTGATAGAAACTCAAAACCATCGGCTTATGTACCTTTAACGGCTGGAATTCCAGCCGGCCTTACATAGGCCATGTAGACTCAGGGATGAGAACTGTCCAATGCCTGGAGGACAGGGGACCGGTGTCGCAGTTTCCACTGTCCGCCAGTTTCCGCGGTACACATCGCTTCTGCGCATGCGTCAAAATCTAACAGCATCATCACTAACCTTATAAATTTAAAATAATGTTTTTGGTAAAGATGTTTTCTATATTTGTACCAAGCGATTTGTTCCTAGGTGGTGTGGTTTTAGAGATATTTCACTTTTTCTGTATTTTCTGTATGAAGATTGCTCACGACCATTGACAATGCCTTGAGTTTGACGGTACATGCAGTGCAAAACATTAGTTTTATTCAAAATTAATAGAAATCAAGAACCCTAACCTTATAAATTTAATATAATCTTTTTGGTAAAGATGTTTTCTATATGTGTACCAAGCGATTTGTTTCTAGGTGGTGTGGTTTTAGAGATATTTCACTTTTTCTGTATGAAGATTGCTCACGGCCATTTTTTTTCTCTTGAAGATTTATACTGCCTATCATGGATAAGTCTGAATAGACTTGTTTTCACCATTAGACAGTTTGTCGATAGAAAGCCCGAGCCTACACTTTTACCGACTCAAGGGATTTTTAATCTCCCACACCACATGGTATGAGAGCAACTGGCCTTTGATGACGTTGTAAGTTATACACAGCGGTGGAAATCCAAATTGGCAGAGATGGGGGCATGGGGAATCGAACCACCGACCTTCAGATTAGGAGTCCGACCTAGAAAAAAGTCAGACACTCTAACCACTCAGCCACATTGACAATGCATTTGAGTGTATGCGGACCGCGGAAACTGGCGGACCGCGGAAACTGCGACACTGGGTTCCACTCATGTACCTCTGAACGCTAGGACTCGTAGGAGCACCCATTATTGTCTTCCCGTCAAAATGGTGTCACTTCCGGTGCGTCCCATTCCCACGTGACCCTCCCCACTCCCCGTCTCAGTCGTCTTCTATGCTTCCTGCAACGGATCTGTCATTCAAGGTTCTTCCTGTTACTCGATTAAAAATATTCCCCCGGGGGCCTGTGTGGGTGTGTGGTGTGTGGGTGTGTGTATGTGAGTGTGTGAGTTAGTTTTTTTTGTTTAAAAAAATACTAAAATGTAGTTTATTCAGTGAATAATGCCTTTTGTCAGCACCAGAGCACCAGGCTTCCGGCCGTTCACAACAATTTGTTGTTACATAAAAAAAACTATCAGTTGGAATAATAACCACATGCAAATCCTGTTCGATAATAAAAGTATCATATATAACATAAATGAACTATTAGTTGTAACAGTAACTGCATTGTGTGTGTGTGTGTGTGTGTGTGTGTGTGTGTGTGTGTGTGTGTGCGTGTGCGTGTGCGTGTGCGTGTGCGTGTGCGTGTGCGTGTGCGTGTGCGTGTGCGTGTGCGTGCGCGCGCGAGCGAGCGAGCGAGCGAGCGTGCGTGCGTGCGAGCGAGCGTGCGTGCGTGCGTGCGCGTGTGTGTGTGAGAGAGAGAGAGACACAGAGAGAGAGACAGCGACAGAGAGAGAGAGTCACAGTCACAGTCACAGAGACAGTCACAGTCACAGTCACAGTCACAGTGTTGCCATCCTGGAGGTACCGAGAATCTTTGAGGTTTTGCGTTGCGGGCGTGATGCCCGAGTGGCATAGTTCCTGGGGAATGCCCCACAGATATATTTTTAATGGCTATAAAATGGGCTATTTGAGGGTATTTCCACGGGTTCTAGGCTTATATTTGAGCATATATATATAACATGATATTTAGTTGAATTTAAAGCTGCATTATCTAAAACAATTATCTAGATTTGATTCTACATATCTAACTTATGCCTAGTACACACCTCCCGTATAGGATTCGCGCACTAAAACTCGCGACTCGACCCGACCCGCTTAAAACTGAAAACGGGCCGATTCGTTTTTCGAATCGCGAATCGCAATCGTAATCAGCTGGTTTTAGCCCTAAAACTGAGGTTTTATGCGCGAATCGCAATCGCAAGCATGCCAAAATTAATTTAGCATGTTTCCATTTCAAATAT
Organism: Branchipolynoe longqiensis; assembly: GCA_030323885.1. NCBI lineage: Eukaryota > Metazoa > Annelida > Polychaeta > Phyllodocida > Polynoidae > Branchipolynoe > Branchipolynoe longqiensis. The sequence continues at coordinate 8,003,031 of CM059193.1, read as the reverse complement.
CTCAAAAGTTAGCGATTTAAAATAAAAGTTACTTCAAACTGAAGTAAGGTAGATTAAAACGATCAACCTAATATGTTTATCTCAGAAAATGAGAGAAACTCAAAACTACCGGACTATCTACCTTTAATCAAAGTACAGAAATTCGTTCAAAAATACAGAAATTCGTGGCATTTTGGGGTCGATCCGTGACTTGTGAGGTGACTGATCAGAACCTTCAATTTCCGGGACTCGCACAAGAATTTCCGGAGAGTTGGCAATACTGGGGAAGGGGTAGTGTGGGTTGGGGGTGGGTGGAGGTGGGGGGAGAAGGAGCAGGGGAGCATGGGCTAAGCCCCTCTGTTCTATATTCTAAATCCATTTCGATCTGATTGAATGTCAGCTTCTGCTATGTTCTTTCCTTTAAAATTTTTTAAAAATTTTTTTGTACCCATTATCAAAATAATGTAAATTTAATAGAGTGCCCTCGCTATCAGGAGCCATTTAAGGCTATGTACAATAGAACCATGATGTGACTAATTTAGAATTTAGTTTTAAACAAAGTTGAAGGCAATAGAACTTTCATTTACCATAAACAGTTCCCTTAAAGCTGCATAGTCTGATGAAATATCAAATTTTCAAAACCAAACCAATTATCTAGATTTGATTTGACATATCTAACTTAGATACTGATACACTTATTAAGCATTTGTCTCTGCGTAGAAGGCAATACTGAGTCAATTTAACAGAACCTGTCACTGCAGAAGTCTATGGTGTCAGAGTTTTGGCAAGCTTGCCAAAACTAATTTTACATGTTTGCACTCAAAATATCTAAAAAGTTTACCATTTAAAATAAAAGTAACTTTGAACTAATGTAAAGTAGATACTAGTGATCGATCTAATATATTTATCTCAGAAAAAATACAGAAATTCAAAACCATCGGACTATGCAACTTTAAGTAAGGGAGTCTTTAGAACAGATTAAAGTTGTATAGTCTGATTGTTTTGAGTTTCTGACATTTTCTGAGATTGATCATTATAATGTAGTTTACTTTTGTTTGAAGAAACTTTCATTTTTAATGGCTAAGTTTTCAGATATTTAAAGCGAGAACATATCAAATTAACTTCGGCAAGCAGGTAAAAACCTTTTGACCAGACGGGATGGCTGAATGAGTTAGAGCATCCGTCTCCCGTGCTGGTAGATCGTGGGGTCGTGGGTTAGAACCCTGGTTGAGTCAAACCAATGACTTAAAAATTGATACTTCGCTTCCTAGCCAGGCGCTCGGCATTATTAGGACAGGGCAAGGACTGGTGTGCTCAGTGTCAGGATAATGTGACTGAGTGGGATACCAGGTCATGGTGCCAGTGGCTTGGTTTCCCAGTGGGACAGCACTATAAAGCCATGAGTTCATATTGTCACAAGTCGGTACCCCTCCTGATATTACCTCAGATGTTGCCAGGACGTAAAACAACAACAAACAATGTAAAAACTTTACATCTTAGAAACATCTAGTCATATCAGGACGGGTACTTGTGACAGTGCTCGCTCATGGCAACTTTATAGTGCTACCACACTGGGAAACCAGGCCACTGGCACTGTTGCCCGATTTCCCACTCAGTCACATTATCCTGATCCTGAGCCAACCAGTCCTTGTCCTATCCTATTAATGCCGAGCGCCAGGCTAGGAGGTGACAAGTATCAATTTTCTAAGTCATTGGTTTGATTCGACCGGGTTTCGAACTCCTGACCTTCTGCACGGGAAGCCAGCGCTCTACCGATTCGGCCACCGCGCCCGGTATGTGGTGAAATTGACAAATAACAGGGGCCAGATTATAAAAAAAAATTATTCAAAAAGTTTGTTTTATTTAACGACGCCTCTAAAGTACATTAATTTTTACCATCGGCTGTTGGACGTCAAACATATGGTCATTTTGACATATTTCTTTGGAGGAAACCCACTGCCGCCATATAGGCTACTCTTTTCGATAAGCAGCAAGGGGTATTTTATATGCACTTTCCCACAGACAGGACAGCAGATACCACAGCCTTTGATGAACCAGTTGTGGACCACTGGTTGGAATGTAAAATATCCCAAACTGCAGGAATGATAGGATGACAGACACCTTCACAGGTGGACACGCTACCGTCTGAACTACGTCCTGCTCCCTTTAAAAAATAACAAATAAAAATACTCAATTCCAACACCAGCCGTATCACAGACAGATGGGCTCAGATGGAACAGAATGTTGATACCCATAAAATAAACTATTAAAATATATAAACAATCAAATATGTCACTGTATGAATGCTATTAATTATTAATTTGTCATGTATTTATTGGGGTGACTGTTGTTAATGTTAATGGAGCGTTTCATGGAAATTATGCCAGGACCCTCCCCCCCCCTAAAAAATAACTGCATTTAAAAAGAATAGCTTTTTGTGATTTAATTAATAGCGCAGTTATTAAAAGGATAACATTTGTGTGATGGTGATGGGTGACTTTCTTTGTCAAAGGCAGGCGAGCCGTGCAGTCATTAAATTTGTATTTATTTAACCCGGTTAATGAGTGATGGGTCATACAAAGTTTGCAGCACCACACCAAGCGCTTATGGCCCTGTCACACTACGACGTAACGCGCCAGCGTAGGGACAACGTGAAAATAAATTTAACTCGTCGAAAATCTCGGCGTAATATGCAAATTCGGGACGTCAATGTCGCGTAGTTGATGTGAGCATAACGTTGGTATATCGTTGTGCCAACCAACATGTAACCACCACCCAACCACCACCCAACCACCACACAACCGCCACCCAACGACCACCCAATGACCACCCAACCATCTCCCAACCACCACCCAACCACCACACAACCACCACCCAACCACCACCCAAGCTCCACACAACCACCACCCAACCGCTACCCAACCACCACCCAACCACCACTCAACCAAAAACCAAACAACCAACCAAACAACCAACCAACAACCAATCCACAACCAACCAACCAACAACCAACCCACAACCAATCCACAACCAACCAACAACCAATCCACAACCAACCAACAACCAACCAATCCACAACCAACCAGTAACAACCAACAACCAACCAACCAACCAACAACCAACCAATCCACAACCAACCAACAACCAACCAACCAACAACCAATTCACAACCAACCAACAACCAACCAACAATCAACCAACAACCAACCAAACAACACACCGTTGATCTAACGTAGCCGACGCATCCCTCCCGCACATCTAAAGTCGGCGTAGCGTGAGTGTGACGTCACCCGAACGTCAGAGCATCATGTCGAGCTATGTCAAAAGTTTTCAACATGTCCAAAATCTTGACGCGTGCCGACATAACACGACGTAATGTGACGTAGCTCGATGTCAGTCTAACGTCATCATAACGTAACCCAACGTACCTCAGCGTAATGACGAAAAGTCACCTACGCCAGGCTTACGTTGGCTCTTACGTCGTAGTGTGACAGCCCTTTTAGGGGAGTGGACGGGATGGCCGAATGAGTTGAGCGTCCGTCTCCCATTTTGGTAGATTATGGGATTCGACCCCACGGGGCCGAACCCAGGTCGACTCAAAGCAATGACTTAAAAAATTATACTTGTCGCTTTCTAGCCAGGCACTCAGCATTATTAGGATAGGGTAGGGACTGGTTGGTTCGGTGTCAGGATAATTATGTGACTGAGTGGGATATCAGATCATAGTGCTGGTGGCCTGGTCTCCCAGTGGGGCAGCACTAAAGTCACCATGAGTGCGCACTGTCACAAGTCAGTACCTGTCCTGATATGACCTTAGATGTTTCCAGGACGTAAAACTCCAACAACGAACCAACAACCAAGCGCTCAGGTTATTGTACACTCCTCGATAATTTGAATTGAGCCACATTGATCGACGATCGCGAAGCCTATTTTTCCAACCCAGACACTGAATGGTCAAGTGGGTAAGGATGCCGCCTCCCGTCTGGAAGGTTGTGGGTTCGATTCCAGTCTGACAAAGTACTAATACAATGTTATACTTGCTACTAACTTGCCTGGCGCTCAATATAACTAGTACAGGTCATGGACTGGTTGGCAGTGTCATGATAATGTGACTGAGTGGGATATTGGGCCATAGTTCTAGTGAATCCTATCCGGCTATGCCTAGTCACAAGTCAGTAGCCATCCTGATATAACCTCAGATATTGTCTGGATGTAAAACCCCAATTGCTCATTCACCCTATTCCCAGACGGCAAACATTTATTATTTTTAGTGATCGTTTGTTTATTCTGCTCATAATGGTTAAGTGCCTGCAGTTTTCGCCGCTGTGCAGTATTGGTCATAATCCACACGGATCAATTTCCTTCATCAATAATTTCTGTAGACTTATTTGCGGTGTAATATCAGGGAGCTCCTAATTCATTTATTTTGGTTTTCGTTTATATTTCTTTACATAGTCAACATTTGTGGTACCAAAGACCCTATAATACTAAGACGGCTCTCTCAGCCCGTACTGTGTAATCAAAATGATCAAACCCACGACTTGGTGCACTGGCTGTTTGTTCTCTTGGTTAAAAAGTTGCTATATTATATGTATAAATGTATATTTGAATGTGAAAGATGTGTCATGATGGTGATGATGATAATGCTGATGATGATGTGTATTTGTTCATAATTTCATATTGATGTGTATTCATACTTACCTATGTCATCTATAATATAATTGTATGTGTTTACATGTGAAACACCAACCAGCGGCCGGGCTGATCAAACCCACCACAAGGTGGCACTGCGAAATTTGCATTACCACGGGAGAGAAAGGGAGTGAGTCGTCTTAGAATTATAGGGTCTTTGGTAGTACCTTGTACCACATGGGAGAGATAGGGAGCGAGCCGTCTTAGTATTAGCGTCTTTGGTAGTACCTTGTATCCATGTGATTAGTGTTTTGATCTAGATATACTACGTTAGTTTTTTAGTGTTTTTTTTATCACACCTTTGAAAGTTTTGTTTATGGATCATTTACACAGGTTCCAGGTACTCCGTTTTCTTTGTTGTTGTTTTCAGCTCATTTTGCTTTTAGGGACATTTCCCGTCATTTCATCTGCACATCTCGTCTAACACTTACGCGTGACCCGACGGGATGGTCGAATGAGTTAGAGCGTCCGTCTCTCGTGTTGGTAGATCGTGGGGTCGTCGGTTCGAACCCTGGTCGAGTCAAACCCATGACTTAAAAATTGATACTTGTTGCTTCCTAGGCTGGCACTCAGCATTACTAGGATAGGGCAAGGACTGGTTGGCTCAGTGTCAGGATAATGTGACTGAGTGGGATATCAGGTCATGGTGCTGGCAGCCTGGTCTTCCAGTGAGGCAGCACTATAAAGTCGCCATGACTGCGCACTGTCACAAGTCGTTACCCGTCCTGATATGACCTTAGATGTTGCTATGACGTAAAACAACAACAAAACTAACACTTACGTGATCAGTAGTTGTTTAGTATAGTGTTTCCTATTGGTGACCGGGCGCGGTGGCCGAATCGGTAGAGCACAGGCCTCGCGTGCGGAAGATCGGGAGTTCGCGAGTTCGATTCCTGGTCAAGTCAAACCAATGACTTAAAAATTGATACTTGTCACTTCCTAGCCTGCTGCTTGGCATTATTAGGATAGGGCAAGGGCTGGTTAGCTCAGTGTCAGGATAATGTGACTGAGTGGGATATCGGGTCATGGCCTGATTTCCCAGTGGGGCAGCACTATAAAATCGCCATGAGTGCGTACTGTCACAAGTCGGTACCCGTCCTGATATGACCTTAGATGTTGCTAGGACATAAAACAACAACAAGCAAACAAACAAAAAAATCCTATTGGTGTGTGATGTTTTATGGCTTACTTCCTGTTTATTCCTGATCTATTACTTAGTACATATTTATTTATTTATGAGTAGTATAGTAGGGTCGAACCCTACTATACTACTTTTATGTCGCCCTTCAAACACAGGCTGCTCGATGGAGACTTGGGGAAAATTTAGAGAATTTCTCCCAGTGTTTGGTTAGTGCTGTGAAACAGTTTTGTTGAGATTCTTAGTTTAATTTGTTGGTCGCTTGTTATTATTTTACATCCTAGCAACATCTAAGATCATATCAGGACAGGTACCGACTTGCAACAGTGGAGACTCATGGTGACTTTATAAATTATAGTGCTTCCCCACTGGGAGACCAGGCCACCAGCACCATGACCCAATATCCCACACAGTCACATTATCCTAACACTAAGCCCACCAGGCCTTGTTCTTTCCCCGTAATCCCGAGCGCCATACTAGGTAGCGACAAGTATCAATTTGGTAATTCATTAGTTTGACTCGGCCGGTTTGTCAAACTCCCGACCTTCCGCATAGGAATCCTATACTCTACCAATTAGGCCCCCTCACATCCGGTCTAATTGGGTGTGTACAGTAAAACCTCTTTAAATTGACCGACCATGGGACCGGCTTTAACTGGTTCATTTAGGGAGGTGGTCGGTTTAGGGAGCCTTTTAAAGTTGTTATCGTTACAATGGTATTGCATGTGCGATCGTTTGGGACCCAAATAAAGCGATCGATATACGTGAGTGGTTGATGTGTGGAGGTGGTCGGTTAGAGAAGGTTGACTGTAGTAGGTCAATTGTTTACAAAGCAGGTATTGAATGTGCGATCGTTTGGGACCCATATAAAGTGATCGATATAGGGGAGTGGTCGATCTGTGGAGGTGGTCGGTTAGAGAGGTTTGACTGTAGTAGGTACATTGTTTACAAAGCAGGTACAGGGAAAGCTATCGGTGATGCTGAAACAATGCCTGGACAGGTTAATCAATCAGAGGGTTTAGTGGGGATGCACCCATGTGTGCCCTCCTGCACCCGGCCCCAGATTAATGGCGGTGTTGGCATATTACGCGGCTTCACATAGTCTTGTGTAGGTATTGTGTATTGTGATGCAGTATAATGGATTATGATTGCGTATTAATACGGGATATACCATCTAGGATGAGTTGCCTGGTTAATGCGTGCATATGTATGTACATATACATATATATATATATTTATTTATTGAATTCCTCCGAGCAAGTGGAGGATAGACCCTGCGGAGGAGGCGGAGCAGTGCATGATGGGGGTCCCAACCCCCTCCTGTACAGGGGGGGGGGGAGAGTGCATGACACTACAGGCATTATTACACGCGATAAAGGGTTTATTACTATCCATATATATATATATATATATATATATATATCTATATATATATATATATATATTACCTCGGTACTACGCCTCTGGCTACTCGTAGCCCAGGGAGAAGGAAGCACATCCGGGTCCAGCAATTAGCATAATCAGCTCACAGCAGGAGGATGTTTGTGAGCCGCTCCGGCAGTTTTTCTACATTTACTACAAAACCACACAGGTTGATATCTTTCAAACTCGATACGTTGGTACAGTTCATGTTAGCATTCACATGAGTGTGCGGTCAAAACTCGGTACCTGTCCTGATATGACCTTAGATGTTGCTAGGATGTAAAACAACAAACAAACAATTTGGAATAATAAGTTCTATTACATATTCCCTCCATTCAGCATTATCAGTAGAGTGGCCAGGAAGATCAAGATGGATCACACCCATGCAGTCCTCATATGGGAAACACAACCATGGCTAGTGGCAATAACATCAGCAGCAAATGATGTGATCAGATTCCCAAGAGAAAGAAACAACCTTTAACATCAAGGACCACTAACAGTCCACGGAGACGTGTCAACAACACCCCTTTTGGCATGCCTTTTTTAAGAAAACATTTAGAACAATTTGGTTTAGACAAAATAACGAAAGAAAGACTTATTTCACACCCCTGCAGGAAAGGGGCAGTGACATTATACACAAGTTATTTAAAGAAATGGGTTCTTCATTGCCTTCTCAAAGGAGTGAAACCGTTAAAACCTACAATGGCCCAAGTATTAAGATTTCTAGAAGATGAAGGATTTGGATTTGGTGCAATTAATGCAGCAAGATGTGCACTATCGATTATTCTACCAAGAATAGATGGACAAACGATTGAAAAACATCAGTTGGTACACTGGTTCATTAGATCGGTGTATGAAAGAAATCCACCCAAACCGAAATATAATAGGTTTTGGGATGTGTCGATAGTATTCAAGTTGTTCAAGACATGGCCGAGCAATAGACATTTATCAATGAAGGAACTAGGATTTAAATTAGCAGTTCTTTTACTGCTAGTTACGGGACACAGAGGCCAAACGATTGTGGCACTCTCACTGGATGGACTAGAAATAGATAAGGATGAAGCGACATTTGATTTACAGACATGGCTAAAATTGAATCGCACATGGGACCCACTGTCCACAGTACATGTAAATAGTTTTCCGGAAGATAAACGGATATGTGTAGTTTCAGCCATTAGGGCTTATATATCCAAGTCATGCGGAATTAGAAATTCCAGACAGCTACTAATCAGCTTTATTAAACCGCATAAAGCTATCTCGAGAGACACACTCGCAAGATGGACCATCAGGGTGCTTAAACACTGGAGTCAACACTGGACGCTATGCATCCCTCTCAACGTGTGGAGCCATGGTTTCCAAGGCAAGACAATTATGAATCTCGGTGAAGAGAATCCTTGCACCGTGGGGATGAAGACTGCTAGATCGTTTGCAAAACATTACAACAAACGACTAGAAAAACCAAGCGGCCTAACGGCAGGTGAGAAACAAAATTAAATTTTGCACTTACATATATACATAGTATTGTTACAACATTAAAGTATAAAAGGGTAAAAAATTAGATTATGCAAAAGTCTCCCTGGGCTACGAGTAGCCAGAGGCATAGTACCGAGGTAAAATAGTATAGTTATATGAATCTTACCTGGGTACACATGATGGATAACTGGTGTTTTCCCGAGGTACTAGCCTCAGATAGTCGTGGGTCAGGGCCTGCCCACCCTACCCTACCATGACTATCATGTTTCGCTAGAACGAAAAGGAAAACACAATAAGCATCCATATAGAGTTAAAATAATTTTGTATCCTATAAAGCATGTAAAAGATTGCTGGACCCGAATGCGCTTCCTTCTCCCTGATCAATGATCTGGAGAAGTCCTTAGAGGGAATCAAATTCCAACTATATGCTGATGACACCATGATATACAAGGAATAGCAGAAAAGAGAACAGAGATAAGCTAAATGAGAAACTAGTAGCTTTAGATAATTGGTGTAACTCCAACAAGATTTCCATTAACCACAAGAAGTTGAAGGTCCTCGTGTTTGGCAGGAGGAAAATCATCTATGGCAATGAGGAGCCAATAATTTTGGGAGGAAAAGTTCTTGATTATCAGACCAACTACAGATATCTAGGGATGAATCTTGATAGCCAAAAACAGAGACCGGGCGCAGTGGCCGAATCGGTAGAGCACAGGCGTCGCGTGCGGAAGATTGGGAGTTCGCGAGTTTGGTTCCCGGTCGAGTCAAACCAATGACTTAAAAATTGATACTTGTCACTTCGTAGCCTGGTGCTCGGCATTATTAGGATAGGGCAAGGGCTGGTTAGCTCGGTGTCAGGATAATGTGACTGAGTGAGATATTAGGTCATGGTGCCGGCGGCCTGATTTCCCAATGGGGTAGCACTACAAAAATCGCCATGAGCACGTAGTCACAAGTCGGTACCCGTCCTGATATAACCTCAGATGTTGCTAGGACGTAAAACAACAACAAACAAAACAAAACCAAAAACAGATTATAGTAGAGGAGTACCGAGTACATGAATGCAAGGGAATGGAATACACTGGGAGTAGAAGAAAGAAGTACAGGGACAATAGAAATATAAAACATTTATCAAAAGAGAGCTAAATGCACTGCTAGACTAATGACAACAACAAATAAAATGAATTAAAAAGAAAAAGAAATAAATAGAAAACACACTGATAATTCAATCAAAGTTTTAGAGAGTATAGATGCTAGGTCATCATCATCATCATCATCATGCTGTCAGTCACGATGCGACAAAGACTGCTTTCATTACTTGACTGCCGCTCTCCATTTAGCTCTCTGCTGTGAGAGTTGCGTCCATGAGTCAGTCTTAATGTCTCTCAGCTTCAGGTTTCTCTTGATGGTATCCTTGAACCGGAGACGAGGGCACCCTCTCTTTCTGTAGCCAGAAGACAGTTGAGAATAGAGGATCTGCTTTGGTAGCCTGTCTGATGACATCCTCATGAGGTGTCCAGTCCACCGGAGATTCTTTTTGATCAGGAGATCTTCCATAGAGGGCAGCCCCGTTTGTTCGAGTATTTCCTTATTTGTCACTTTGTCCTTCCAGGTTAACCTCATGATTGAACGCAGATGTCGCATCATGAAGGCATGCAGATTTTTCACCTGTCGTCTGTACACTGTCCAGGCCCCGGCTCCGTATAGTAGGGTGGATAGCACGATTGCACGGTAGATCTTACCTTTGACCTAAATGGACACATGGTGGTTGTTCCAGAGTCTCTGGCGTAGTCGGCCGAAAGATGCGCTAGCCTTGGCCATCCTCCGTATTTCAGCATCAATGCGTCCATCACTTGATATAGTGCTTCCGAGATAGGTGAATTCCGGAACAGAGTTCAGCTTGTTTCCGTCAACCATGATCTCCTCCTCTCGGGTTCATGTAGAGTTGGGTTGGTACAGCACCTCCGCCTTCTTGATGTTAATCTTCAGGCCAAACTTCTTTGATGCATCGGAGAAAGCGTCCACTATTTTCTGGATCTCTTCAGCAGAGTGGGCAACCAGTGCACTATCATCTGCGAATAGTAGCTCTCTCACCAGTATCTGAGTAGTCTTGGTCTTCGCTCTGAAGTGTGCGACATTGAATAGGTCAGCGCTCTGTCTGGACTGTATATAGATGCCATTCCCCATGTCTCGGAAAGCCTCGTCAAGCATTGCTGATAGGAAGATGGAGAAGAGCGTGGGGGCCAGTACACAACCTTGCTTGACCCCATTGGTAACCCCGAACGATTCCGAGACTTCCCCTCCAGCACTAACGTTCGCCATCATTCCTGTATGTAGAGCCTCGATCATAGATGCTAGGTATGATACATACAAAAGGTAAATTTAAACTTAAAATGAAAACCTAATGACCACTAACACAGCAAGGTGAAGATATTCAGAGAAATTAACTATTGGTAACCAAACAATTATCCGATTGTAGAATGAACAAACTCACAGAGGTTTGGGGGATGTGGGAGAATGCTTACAAGCAGAGAAAGAATGTGTGCAGTAGTTAGCGACACAACAACTGAAAGTGATAAAAAGTGTCACAAACCTATTACTGTCTAGCGGCGAAAACAAGTCATTAGACTTAACCTGTATGGGCACCATAAATACACCCATCACAAAACAAAACCCCCAAAAAACTCCAACAACCAACCAATCCCAGCGGTAATGTTATTTTAACCCCCCCCGCCCCCCTGAACACGGCCCCTGCACCTCCTATGACTTACTCTCCAAATTGATTCTGCCGAAATGGACAGACACCTGTCAGCCGTTGAGTCCAGACGCTGTCACAGACGCCTCGTGCAGCCTGCTAGGGTTACTTCCGGTGCGCAGAGCTGAGGCGGAAGTGCCCTAGTGGGAGCGGCGCGGGTTGGGTGGGTGCGAGGGGAGTGGAGATTATGTATGTACAGGGAGGGGCGACGTGTGGCGCCATCTAGTGGTGGCGCAGTAAGAATCGTATGGGGGGGGGGGGGGGGGGGTAGACGCTGGATATGGTGGGGGTTGTTGGGGGGGGGGTCTGTGATTGGAGTATACTGGGTAGGGTAAGGGTTGCGGGGGGAGAGTGAGAGGTAGAGAATCAACTAGTGATAATGAGAATGAGAGCGAATGTATGAGTGTGAGTGAGTATATGGTTGAATAAGTGAGTGCATGGTTGGATAGGTGCATGATTCAATGAGTGAGTGCATGATTAATTGGGTGAGTGAATAATTAATTGTGTGAGTGCATGATTAAATGAGTGAGTGCATGGTTAAATGAGTGAGTGCATGGTTAAATGAGTGCATGGTTGAGTGAGTGTGGTAAATTAGTTAGTACATGGATGAATTAGTGAGTGTATGGTTAAATGAGTGAGTGCATGATTAAATGTGTGAGTGCATGATTAAATGAGTGAGTGCATGATTAAATGAGTGAGTGCATGATTAAATGAGTGAGTGCATGGTTAGAGGAGTGAGTGAATGGTTAAATGAGTGAGTGCATGATTAATTAAGTGAGTGCATGGTTAAATGAGTGAGTGCAAGGTTAAATGAGTGAGTGCATGATTTATTAAGTGAGTGCATGATTAATTAAGTGAGTGCATGGTTAAATGAGTGAGTGCATGGTTAAATGAGTGAGTGCATGATTAATTAAGTGAGTGCATGGTTAAATGAGTGAGTGCATGGTTAAATGAGTGAGTGCATGATTCATTAAGTGAGTGCATGGTTAAATGAGTGAGTGTATGGTTACATAAGTGAGTGCATGATACATTACGTGAGTGCATGGTTAAATGAGTGAGTGTATGGTTAAATGAGTGAGTGCATGATTAATTGAGTGAGTGCATGGTTAAATGAGCGCATGGTTAAATGGGTGAGTGCATGATTAATTAAGTGAGTGCATGGTTAAATGACATGATTCATTAAGTGAGTGCATGGTTAAATGAGTGAGTGCATGGTTAAATGAGTGAGTACATGGTTAAATGAGTGAGTTCATGGTTAAATGAGTGAGTGCATGGTTAAATGAGTGAGTGCATGGTTAAGTAAGTGAGTCTATGGTTAAATGAGTGAGTGCATCATTAAATGAGTGCATGGTTCAATGAGTGTGGTAAATTAGTTAATGCGTGGCTGAATTAGTGAGTATGGGTAATTGAGTGAGTGCATCATTAAAAGAGTGAGTGCATGATTAATTGACTGAGTGCAATATTATATGAGTGAGTGCATGGTGAAATGAGTGAGTGCATGGTTAAATGAGTGAGTGCATGATTAAATGAGTGCATGATTGAGTGAGTGCAGTAAATTAGTTAATACATGGCTGAATTAGTGAGTGTATGGTTAAATGAGTGCGTGCATGGTTAAATGCGTGAGTGCATGGTTAAATGAGTGAGAGCATGATTAAATGAGTGAGTGCATGGTTACATGAGTGAGTGCATGGTTAAATGAGTGAGTGTATGGTTAAATGAGTGAGTGCATGATTAAATGAGTGAGTGCTTGATTAAATGAGTGCATGGTTGAGTGAGTGTGGTAAATTAGTTAATACATGAATGAATTAGTGAGTGTATGGTTAAATGAGTGAGTGCATGATTAATTGAGTCAGTGCAATGTTAAATGAGTGAGTGCATGGTTAAATGAGTAAGTGCATGATTAAATGAGTGCATGGTTGAGTGACTCTGGTAAATGAGTTAATACATGGCTGAATTAGTGAGTACGGTTAAATGAGTGAGTGCATGGCTGAATGAGTGAGTGCATGTCTAAATGAGTGCATGGTTGAGCGAGTGCATAAATAAATTAGTGAGGACATGCCTGAATTAGTGAATGCATGCCTCACGGAGTAAGTGCGTGTTGAGTGAGTGCATGCTTGAGTGAGTGCATGGGTAAATTAGTGAGTACATTGCTGAATCAGTGGCTGCATGGTTCAATGAGTGAGTGCATGGTTCGATGAGTGAGTGCGTGGTTCAGTGAGTACATGCCTTAATTAGTGAGTGCAAGCATAAATGAGTGACTGCATGGCTGAATAGGTGAATCCATGGTTACATGAGTGCATGTATGGTTGAATGAGTGCATGGGTACATTACTGAGTACAAGGCTGAATTGGTGAGTCTATGGTTGAATGAGTGAATGCATGGTTAAATGAGTGAGTGTGTGGCTGAATGAGTGCATGCTTAAATGAGTGAATGCATGGGTAAATGAATGAAAGAAATAACAATGGTACTCGTGTTTTTGATTACTAAGCTTTTTCACGTTTAACATCTGTTGCTCCATTTTTGTTATGCCACCAGATGCAATGCCCCAATCAGTAAAGGCCCTGTCACATTATGACGTTTCTCACCAACGTGCGCTGACGTGTTGCCTTTTTGGGCGAAACGTCGGCACGCGTCGGGAAGCATCGCGCGCGTATGTCGGGAAGCGTTGCGCGCGTAGGTACACGTCGGTACATTTTGGCGCGCGTCGGCGCGCGTCGAAGGTTTTGTGCATGCACAAAACTTTCGACGCGCCCCAACGCGCACCGACGTATGGGTGCGGACGTTCCGGGGACGTTCCGGACGTTCCGGGGTCGTCAGAAGCACGTGGACATCCCTGGAATAACGTTATATGCACGCTATGCAGACATTGCCACACGTTGCGCCAAATGATACTTTGTTGTTTTACATCCTACCAACATCTAAGGTCATATGAGGACATCGCGCCAAACTTTTAAAAAAATTTGCCGCATGCGTCAACACGCATTGGCCGCGCGCGATGTACGCGCCGTGCGGATGCCAAACTTTCTCCCAACCCACCAAAAAGTTGAAAGTGTCTCGATGCATTGATAATATTTTGCGCGCTGGCAGTACGCCGGTAAGAAACGTCATAATGTGACAGGGCCATAAGATCACTGCCTTCCTGTGCGGAAGGTCGGGCATCATCGCCGATTCAAAGCAATGTCTTACAAAATTGATACTTGTCGCTAGCTAGCCTGGCGATCATCTTTAATATGAGAGGGCAAGGACTGGTTAGCTCAGAATCAGGATATAGTGACTGAGTAGGATATCTGGTCATGGTGCCAGCGGGACGTACATCACTATAAAGTCACTATGATAAGTATGACTGTGCACTGTCACAAGTCAATGCCCATCCTGATATGACTTTTGATGTTGCTAAGACATAAATCCCCATCAAACAAATCAACAAACCATTTCTAGACGGGATGGCCGAATGAGTTGAGCGTCCGTCTTCCGTTTTGGTAGATCGTGGGATTCGAACCCACGGGTTCTAAACCCTGGTCCAGTCAAACCAATGACTTTAAGGATGATACTTGTCGCTTCCTAGCCAGACACTCGGCGTTATTCGGATATGTCAAGGACTGGTTGGCTCAGCGTCAAGATAATGTGACTGTGTGGGATATCAGGTCATGGTGCTGTTGGCCTGATTTCCCAGTGGGGCAGCACTATTAAGTCGCCATGAGAGCGTAGTCACACATCGGTACCCGTCCTGATATGACCTTAGATGTTGCCAGGATGTAAAGCTCCAACAACCAACCCACCAACCCATTATTTTGTTTGTTGAATTCGGGAATTTCTCTGTAAAACGTCAAACCAGCGAAGACTGCCGTCTACAGTCATCTAGCTATGTTATGTGATCACAACTTCCTGCTATAGACGAGATCGCCATTCCAGCCGCGCGGTGCATTGTGGGATGCGTGGAAGAAAAACAAACCCACGAGAAGCACATGGTGCATGCTAATACACTCGGTGTAGCGACGAAATGTGCTAGTTTCAGCTCATCTCAGCTCTTGTTTGAAACATAGAATACCAACTAAAAATATAATGTGCTCTATAATCTATTATGGGAATATAAACAAGGACACTACCACTCATCAGTTCTCTTTTATATAATAGTTATTACCTACTATCCTAATGTCATAGGAGTTAGTTCCTGCTTCTGCTACTATGGCGCCACCTGTGAGTGGCTCCTGGCCACCCTGATACCAGCTGTGTCTGGTCACTACCACCTCCAGACCTGCTCGGATGGTCAAATTAAGATATTAATCTTTAACCAGCATCAATATAATCAGCACATCTTATGCCATGTGCAATTAGATTTAGACAAATCTGGGCATTCAGACTAGTGTTAGAGCAATAGCCAGAGTCAGTTTTACTTATTTTATTCATGTTTTTATTTATATCCTATGGTTAATGACATATGTAGAACTAGAAAATGAGTAGGGTTAATCAGATATTGGTTATATATTTCTCCGAAACAAGTGTCTGTCGACACATTTGGCATTATAATATTTAGAACGAGAATTAATAATGGTGATGCGGATATCAGCTTTAAAGTGACTGATTGTTTTGTGTGGAATTGTATGCTTCTTAGCTCAAAATGTTTAACTATGGCTAGTTTTGTCTTAGATATATTCATCAGATCATTATATTGCATGTGTGCATACATGTTTATGCCAAATTGTTCTGTATAACTTTCTATTAATTTTGAATAAAGTCAAAGTTTTGCCCTACGCGTATCGGAAAACTCAATGGCCGTACACCGTTGCTTTGCTCTCAACGTCGTTTTCAGCGGGTGCGCAGTCGGAATGGTGATCTCGTCTATTGGAGTGACTCCCCACACCACCACCCCCCACCCCCAACCTCAATCTTTCCGCTGGTAGCCGGTCTGTGGTCGGCATACACGAGATACATTATCTCATGTATGACATACAGCGTACATGAGAAACATTGTTTGTTTGCTTTGAGAGGTTGCTGCTACGTTCAACTACGTTCAACTACGTTCAACTACGTTAGCCTCCGCTACATTCCCCTAGGTCCACTAATGGCTATGTGACCAGGGCTTCGTCCAAGTACCCTAAAGCACGCTAGAGTACGTTAGCACCACGGATGCAAATTCAGCCTCTAACATAGCACTCTTTTGAACATGTCCAAAAATTAAATTGGACATCACGGCTCACCCATATTATTACCAAGTTAACATCATGGACAAGTATGGATGGCGGTACATTCAACTATGTTCAACTACGTTCAGCTACGCTAGCCTCCACTACGTTCAACTACGTCCACTAACATGTATGTGACCTGGGCATTAAGGTCTTGAAAAGCGTTGAATACAATTAAACTTTCCCCACTGATCTAAATTAGTCCGATCAAAACAAACAAAAACTAATTAAAAACAAACAACCCCCGGTAAATTCTCCCCCCCCCCTCCACTTCCCACCCTGAACTGGTCGGTGGTTTGTTTGTGTGACGGCCCCACTTTGATTCCCTATTGTTATCTGCAGCCCAGTTCCAGTGCGGTACCGGCTGATTTGGCACCAATCTGGCCAATAGGCTCCCCGCTACATCACTGATAGCGTGCTGATAGGCGGCCACACCCCACCCCCCACCAGGACTCGCTGCCACCCGCCATTACACGCCGCCCGCCCCCTCCAGCAGCAAGCCCGGCGTACTAAACCAACAACAGCCAGCTACTAATAGCCACCCACATAAAATCCAAATGGCAACATGAGTGGGATGAAAACATTAATAAAATTAAAGAAATTGAACCATCTGTGGGAAAGCCACCACAGATTCATGCGGGAGGTCGGCGGGACCAAGTGGTCCTTAGCCGCTGCCGTATTAGCCACTCATGGCTTACACATGCTTTTCTGCTCAAGGGGGAACCTCCCCCTGAATGTATTGGGTGTCAGTCTTCGCTGACACTCAAACACATTTGACTAAGTTGCGTTGATTTTTTTGCCCTGCGCCAACAGTTCTACACTGCAGACAGTATGCATGACCTTTTTACTAAGGTAAAACAGGAAAACATTTTAGCCTTTTTGAGGGCAGCTGGACTGTGCCACCTCATATAGTTTACTAAATAGATTCTATCAATTATTAATCAAACTTTTCTTTTTCTATGGGAATTTGTTTCCCTTGACCACAAATATATGATTGTGAGCTTTCTAATTTAATTAGTGTCTATTGGCACATAATTGATTGTCTGCTTTTACATGTAAAAGCGATGGTTTGAACAAAAAACAAACATTTCTTGCCGTCAATATGGCCTATGCTGCCGACACGGCGTAAAGCAACCACCAATCAATCAATCAAACAGCCGGCCACAGTCGGCTGTCCGTTAGTAACGTGTGCCAGAGCATTAAGCGTTATTAAAGCTGCATAGTCTGATGAAAACATCAAATTTTCAAAACCAAAATAATTATCTAAATTTGATTCTATATATCTTACTTAGGGAGTAATCGATTAACACGACTCGGGCGATTCGGGTCACCTGAGTTGCTAGAATTTCAAATCGAACACCGCGAGTGGAGTTGACAAAAACATGTGCCGTGTGCAAAACAACCCGACCCCCAGTAACCCACCTCTTGGCTGGGGTTTGCTAGGAACGATTACGTCACATTTGTGCTGGTACCATCCTGCAGGATAATAGCTACCAGTACCAGTCTTACAAGGTTTTTTTTTGGTAATAACACAGATTAATGAAATGGAAATATAACTAAACTATGCAATCATAAAATACTTTAAATCCTATTTTGCTGTAGTTATATCGGTTATTAAAAAATTAGAAAAAGTTTTGGATTAAGCCACCATATTTTCCACCTCGAGCGTGGAGAAGCATATTCGATTCTTCGACCCGAGTCTGTAGGATGTGCGCATGCGCCAAAAAGTGGCTCGGGTGACGTGAGTTGATTACTCGATTACGCCCTGAGAGACTGGTGCGCTTAGGCATTTATCGCCACACAGAAGGGAATACTGAGACACTTGAATAGAATTGTTGATGCTATGTAGTCATGGGGCATAGCTCAACATTATGGAGGAATTGTTCTTTTTTTTTTATACCAGCATTAAATGTTGCCCATTTGTAGAGGAACATTATCGTGTCAGAGCTTTTGCGTGCTTGCCAAAATTAATTTTGCATGGTCGCACTTCCAATATCTCAAAGGCTAGCGCCATTTAAAGTAAAAGCGACTTAGTAAAAGTGACTTCAAGCTAAAGTTAGGTACATAATAATGATCAACCTAATGTATTTATCTCAGAAAATGTCAGAAACTCAAAGCTATCGGACTATGCAACTTTATGTAATACCCCAGTCACACTAGTTGCAAAGTGGTCCTCAGTGGTCGCCGACCTCCTTGCGACCATCTTGGTCGTAAAGAGGTTGCAACTAGTGCACAAAAAAACCTCATTGCGACCAAAATGACCGGGCGCGGTGGCCGAATCGGTAGAGCACAGGGCTCGCGTGCGGAAGATTGGGAGTTCGCGAGTTCGGTTCCCGGTTGAGTCAAACCAATGACTTAAAAATTGATACTTGTCGCTTCCTAACCTGGTGCTCGGTATTAATAGGATAGGGCAAGGGCTGGTTAGCTTGGTGTCAGGATAATGTGACTGAGTGGGATATCGGGTCATGGTGCCGCTGGCCTGATTTCCCAGTGGGGCAGCACTATAAAATTGCCATGAGTGCGTACTGTCACATGACCTTAGATGTTGCTAGGATGTAAAACAACAACAAACAAACAAACAGCGACCATAATGGTCGCCCAGAGGTTGGCGACCATTGCTGAGGTCGGCGAGTTTTGCTTTGGCCGCAAAGAAGTTACTGGTGCTTGTGGGTTCTTTGGTTCAAAGGAGTCACAAAGTGGTCGCAAAGGGTCGCAAGCCGCAGTGTGACAGACACATGCTTTTCTGAGTAAAACATGCTGGGGTATTAAAGCTGCATAGTCCGATGAAGCATCAAATTTTCAAAACCAAATCAATTACCTAGAATGGATTTGACACATCTAACTTTAGATACTGATACACTTATTAAGCATCTGTTGCCACATAGAAGGGAATACTGAGAGAGTTTAATGGATGTTGTTACTGCTGAAGCCAATGGTTTAGCCTGCTTGCCAAAATTGAGTTGGCATGTTTGCACCTCAAATATCTCAAAATGAAAGTAACTTCAAACTAAAGTAAGGTAGATTATAACGATCAACCTAAAATATTTATCTGAAAAAATTACAAAAACCGAAAACTACCGGACTATGCAACTTTAAATAAAGAAAGCAGAAACAGACTCAGCTTTCTGAGTAACACATGCCGAGGTACTAAGAGAGAACACAGAAACTTACTCAGCTTTTTGAGTAGCACATTCCATGGCACAAAAGAACCGGAAGCAGTGGCTGAATCGGTAGAGCGCAGGCCTCCCGTGCGGAAGGTCGTGAGTTCAATTCCTGGTCAAGTGAAACCAATGACCTAGCAAATTTGTACTTGTCGCTTCCTAGCCAGGCACTCAACATTATGAGGATAGGGCAAGGACTGGTTGGCTCAGTGTCAGGATAATGTGACAGTAGGTCATAGTGCTGGTGGCCTGATCTCACAGTGGGGCAGCACTATAAAGTCACCATGAGTACTCCCTGTTACAAGTCGGTGCCCATCCTGATATGACCTTAGATATTGCCAGGAAGACAAACTCCAACAATCAACATACCAACCATGACACAAAATAAGAAAGAAACATGTTTGTTTTTTGTGGGTTTTTTAAAACATTTTTAAAATATATTAGTAATGAACGTTCTGTTAATTTTGAACACGTTCTAAATTTAAGATAATGAAGCAAACGTAGGTCATATGATTTGTTTTCCCGTGAATAAAGAAAATAGTTTTGTCTTTTGGGTTTTGGTGTGGGAATGGGGGCGGCGTGGGGGGGGGTCTACAGAAAAAAAGATTCCTCCAATTTCCGGGCAGCATCTCCGAAGAAGGTTGACTTTTTAAACCTCCAATACATTTCAAAACGAGAGGAGTAGTTCCCAATTCATGACACACATGAATATATATCAAACACAAATTTAAGGGCCTCCCCCCCCCCCCCCCCCCCCCCCCAAGTAGGGATGTTAACTTGCAGGGTGCGACAAGGTGCAAGGTGACAAGGCTTCTCGCTTCAATCTGTCAGCAAATCGTCGTCTTGTTCTCCTTCTCCATCTCTGCACCTCTTTCATCTTCGTCAGCATTGATCAGTTTGACGTCCTATTTCTTTCCCCTGCTTTCTCTTCTTTCCTTCCTTCCATCCTTCCTTCCCTTCCTTCCTTCCTTCCTTTCTTCCATCGTTCCTTCCATCGTTCCTTCTTTCCTTCCTTCTATCCTCCTTTCCTTCCTTCCTTCCATCCTTCCTCCCTCCCTTCCTTCCACCCATTCTTCCTTCCACCCTTCCATCCTTCCATTCTTCCTTCCATCCTTCCTCCCATCCTTCCTTCCATCCTACCTTCCTTCCATCCTTCCTTCCTTCCTTGTTTCCTAATTTTGTCCGTCCTTCTCTTGGTTATCCTCGTCCTCCTCCCCCTCCCTCTCCCCCCTCCTCCCCGCCTCCCTCTCCCTCCCCCCCCCCCCTCTTCCCCATAGACAGTGGTGCAAGAGTTACTATGAGTGAAGTCCTTGCCTTATCCGAGACAGGCTTCCTGTGCGGAAGGTCGGGAGTTCAAATTCCAGCCGAGTCAAACCAATGACTTATAAATTGATACTTATCGCTAGCTAGCCTGGCGCTCGGCATTAATAGAATAGGGCAAGGACTGGTTAGCTCTGTATCAGGATAATCTGACTGAGTGGGATATCAGGTCATTGTGCTGGTGGCCTGGTCTCCCAGTGGGGCAGCACTATTAAGTCACCATGAGTGTGCACTGTCACAAGTCGGTGCCCATCCTGCTATGACCATTGAGGCAGCACTATGAAGTCACCGTGCGTGTGCGGTGTGTGCCACAAGTCGTTACCAGTCCTAATATGACCAATGGGGCAGCACTATAAAGTCAAGATGAGTGCATACTGTGTGTCACTCGTCGGTACCCGTCCTGGTATGACCATTGGGGTAGCACTATATAGTGTAAAGTCAACATCAGTGTGCACTGTCACGAGTCGGTGCCCGGTGAGGCAACACTATAAAGTCAATATGAGTGCCCACATGATATGGGGCAGGACTATAAAGTCGCCATGGATGCACACCGTTTGTCACAAATCGGTACCCGTCCTGATATGACCAGTGGGGCAGCACTATAAAATCAACATGAGTGTGTACTGTGTGTCACAAGTCAGTACCCGTCCTGATATGACCAATGGGGCAGCACTATAAAATCAACACGAGTGTGCACTGTGGTTCACAAGTCAGTACCCGTCCTGATATGACCATTAGGGCAGCACTATAAAGTCAACATGAGTGTGCACTGTGTGTTACAAGTCGGTACGATGAACAGTGGGGCAACACTATGAAGTTTCCATCCATGAGTGTGCACTGTCACAAGTTGGTACCGGTCCTGATATGACCATGGATGTTTACTAGGACGTAAAACCCCAACAAACAAAGAGACAAACAAACTGCCCAGTTAGAGCGGGTGAGGAATGACTGTGACAGTGGCCTGTCACTTGTGACAGTGGCCTGTCACTAGTGTCAGTGGGTGCGAGCCGACTAGATAAGTAAGATAACTGCACCTGGTTCTTCAGATCGTGAAACTCAGTCCCTGATTGACACTGACTGTCAGTCCCCGGCCGGCCACCACTTGCCCTCCTAACGCTGTCACCGGCGTCAGGGCGAGGGAGTGCCGGCAATTTGTACCTGCGACTCCCCGTCGTCACCCCCGACTCAGCCGTGTATTTTAAACCACTTCATAGGCTCGGTGCATAAGCACATGCAATGTGTGCTGTTGTTATTGCTGCAGTGGCTTGGTTATAGCCACTGCCCGAGACCTGAGTCACATGAGTTAGGATGGCCGATTGAGTTGAGCGTCCACCTCCTGTCTTGGTAGGTCATGGGATTTGAGACTCGCTCTGGTTTTGGATCCTGGGCGAGTGAAATCAATGACTTAAAAAATTGATACTTGTTACAACTTAGCCCCGACGCTTGGTATTGCTAGGGTAGGGCAAGGAGCAGTGGAATGAGGAAGACCAATTAATATCGGTGATTGAAATTTACCCTGCTTAATCAACTGATGTACCAACCCCCAAAAAACAAACCCAAACGTCCCAACTCTCTTCCCTCGACCAGGGGACCAGTCTGGTTCTTGTTCAATGGGTTTACATGAAGGTGGTGTGGGGAGGGTGGGGGTGGGGGTGGGGTCGTGCTGCTAAGACCCTCTTGCAATTTCACGATTCATTGATAAGTTTTTGGGATGGTCATTTGGAAGCATAGTTGTTTGGATGCGTTCTAAGCTGAACTAGTTGAATGAGTTGAGCAATGCGTTGAGCGTGGGAGGTCATGGGTTCGATCCCCAGCTGAGTAAAAACAATGATTTACAAATTGTATGCTTGTCGCTACCTAACCTGGTGATCAGGATTACTAGGATAGGTGAGGAGCAGTGGAATGAGGAAGATCAATTACCCGCGATTGAAATTTCCTGTGTAATCAAAGATGAACAAAAAATACTACAGGATAAAGTTGTAAGCACCAATCAAGATTAACAAATAAGAACAACACCTGTAACCTAACAAATACAACTGTACCTGTTCACAAATCACCTAATTTTAAATGTCAAAGATGCTTAACTTGAACATAGCAATGCTACATTCACCCCAGTACCAGATGGCATGGCCGAATGAGTTGAGCGCCCGTCTACCGTTTTGGAAGATCATATCATTTAGACCCACAGGTTTGATCCCTGGTCGAGTCAAACCAATGCCTTAAAAATTGATACTTGTCACTTCCTAGCCAGGCGCTGAGCATTATTATGATAGGCCAAGGATTAGTTGGCTAAGTGTCTTGATAATGTGTCTGAGTGGGATATTGGGTCATGGTGCTGGTGGCCTCGTCCACCAGTGGGTCAGCACTATAAAGTTGCCATGAGTGCGCACTGTCACAAGTCAATACCTGTTCAGATATGACCTTAGATGTTGCTAGGTCATTAAACAATAGCAAACAAACACCCCATGCGCTGTGTTACTCGTGTAAGAACACTGCATCTATTACACAAACATGATTAAGTTAGCTGACACTTCCCCTATACACGTGCATGCTTCTCCTCTAGTTTCATCACTCAGCCAGTGTAGTCAAGTTGATGGCACAGCTCCAAGTGTGCATGCTGTTTGTCATAATAATGGCGGCGAACACTTCCCTTCCAGAGTTATTACAATGTCTCTTCCGAGTAATATTGTTTTGTTTGTTTGTTGTTGTTTTACGTCCTTGCAACATCTAAGGTCATATTAGGACGGGTACTGACTTGTGACAGTGCGCACTCATGGTGACTTTATAGTGCTGCCCCACTGGAAGACCAGGCTGCCAGCACCATGACCTGATATCCCACTCAGTCACATTATCCTGACACTGATCCAACCAGTCCTTGCCCTATCCTAATAATGTCGAGCGCTAGGCTAGGAAGCAACAAGTATCAATTTTTAAGTCATTGGTTTGACTCGACGGGGGTTCGAACCCACGACCCCACGATCTACCAACACAGGAGACAGACGCTCTAACTCATTCGGCCATCCCGTCTGGTTCCAAGTAATATGTTGTAGGTTGTGTTGCTGTAGGTACAAAGGGTTTAATATCTATAAAGGTGGAGATTAAAGAGGGATGCCAGACAGGCGGGATGGCCAAATGAGTTTCTGCGTCCGCCTCCCATGTTGGTAGATCGTGGGATCGTGGGTTCGAATTCTGGTCGAGTCAAACCAATGACTTAAAAATGTATACTTGTCGCTTCCTAGCCAGGCGCTCAACATTATTAGGATAGGCAAGGAGCAGGGGATTGAAGAAGACCAATAGTCCACCATTGAAATTTCCCCTGATTAAACAACTAATGTAACAACAACAAAAAAGAAGGTACCTGTGTTCGTATGTAGCAAAATGGTAGCAGGGTCTGATTTCAGATAATCGGTGTATATGATGGGCTCTAGCACACACCCCATTTCAAGATTGAAAGCACGCACAAATTTATAATCATATTCCGACTGAACACACATAAAATAAGACAATCCCACTTTTTTTCAGAGACACGACAAAAACAAATAAAAATTTACAATCATAATCAGACTGAATGCACATAAAATAAGACAATCCCACTTTATTTCAGAGGCACGACAAAAACAAATCCACAAGCCTTGAATAGACATTGCACGTCTATTGGGACATATACGGTATATGATTTTGTGCTGAAGTGAACATCTGAAAATTTACTTATTGACAACATGCATTTACCCAAACTTTGTTTCAACTCTTTTTCTTGTAAGATGTAATCTTGTTTGCTTAACTGGAATCAATCAAATCCTGTTTGAATTTGTTGTGTATGTTAAAATGATGTTCTGGATGTGTGTTTGATTTCCATGTTTCATCTCGGCATTAAAGCTGCATAGTCCGATGAAATATCAAATTTTCAAAACCAAACCAATTATCTAGATTTGATTCTACATATCTAACTTAGATAGTGGTGTATTTATTAAACATTTGTCGCTACATAGAAGGGAAGATCGAGTCAATTTAATAGAACTTCTTACTGTAGAAGCCTATGGTGTCAGAGTTTTGGCATGCTTGCCAAAATTAATTTTGCATGCTTACACTTAAAATAAAATATCTCAAAAGTTAGGCCTTTAAACTAAACGTTACTTAAAATTAAAGTGAGGTAGATTATAGCGATCAACCTAATGCCTAGTACACACCTACCGTTTGTGCGCACCCACCTACCGTATACGATCTAAAACTGCCCGTTTCGCACACAAAAATTGCTAGGTGTGCGCTCCCCGCGCACACCCAACGATTGTGATTCGCGACTAAAAACTCAGTTTTAGGGCTAAGACGGGCCGATTACGATTGCGATTCGCGATTCGAAAAATGAATCGGCCCGTTTTCAGTTTTAAACGGGTCGGGTCGAGTCACGAGTTTTAGTGCGCGAATCGTAAACGGTAGGTGTGCGCCGGCCATAATATATTTATCTCAGAAAATATCAGAAACTCAAAAACATCGGACTATGCAACTTTCATAGGACAAGGCAAGGACTGGTTTGCTCAGTATAAGGATAATATTACTGAGTGCGATATCATGTCATGATGCGAGCAGCCCAGTCTCCCAGCGGGGCAGCACTTATAGTGTTGCCATGAGTGTGCACTGTCAGTGTCACAAGTCGGTACAAGTCATAAGTCTGATGTGACTTTAGAGGTTACTGCACTGGACCCAGTGGCCGAATCGATAGAGCATAGGCCTCCTATGCGGGAGATCAGGTGTTCGATTCCCGGTCGAGTCAAACCAATGACTTACAAAATTGATACTTGTCGCTCCCTAATATTAGCATTAATAGGATAGCGCAAAAACAGGTTAGCTCAGTATCAGAATAACGTGATTGAGTGGGATATCGGGTCATGGTGCTTGTGATCTTATTCCACAGTGGGACAGCACTATAATGTCACCAAAAGTGCGCACTGTCCCAAGTCGGTACCCGTCCTGATATGACCTTAGATGCTGCCAGGATCTAAAATTCCAACAATAAACCACCAGCCTTTATATGTTGCTAGGCCATAAAGCCCCAACAAAACAAAGACACCTAATGTCAACATCGTTTATGAAGAATGGCGTAGGGGAATTCCTACATGTTATTCTCTGAATGTCTGACACATTGAGAGCTAAATATATCAGATTACGCGTCAGCTGTATGTTTGAATTAAACCACTTTGAGAACACCAATTGCATAGTCTCACACGTCACTTTATTACACACTGCATTTTCTTTGGTTTTCAAGACAGTCGAGAGAACTGCTGAAAGCGTGGCTTCATCTCACGCATAATTAGTGCCAAAGTTTACGTTAAATAAAAACCCGCATCTTCTCATGGGAATAAAGGATATAGTTGCAGCCAAGGTTTTCTTCGAGGTTAATACTCTCCGCAGCCCCACGAGTCCACTGTATAAGACACTTTTCAGAGGAAGAATAAAAAGCTGTCGTAAGAAGGGAAATTGTATTTAATTCCATTTGAAAATTACAAGTTTTACAGCACATGCATCGCGTATTTTGCCACCTTCATTACCGAGCCTCGCTTTGTGCTCGTAACCTTTGACCTGTGGCAGTTAACACTTTCCGCACGATCCCAGGTTTTGTCCACGCGTTGAAGACGGGAAGAAGGTTCAGTTCGTGTTTTCATGCCTGCTTCCTCAGACCATTACAGCTGGCAGCGGCCTTTTTTGCCGTGCCAGCATTGGCTAATTATAGCATCCTCGGCGTAGTCCCGCACTGAAAACAGAATAACAGAAAAACCACTAATTGGAGAGGGATATGGCCATTTATTTGTTTTTGATTCCTCCTAATTGATGTTAATTCAGAAAGCAGGGAATCTCAACAGACCACGTGTTCCCGTTTCTTAAATAACATAATGTAGTGACATTGGGACGCTGTACCAGCCCCCCCCCCCCCCCCCACTATCACCCCCCCCCCCTCGCGCCCTAGAAAAGTGGCTGCACCGAAGCCATCTTAAAGCTGCACAGTCCGATGAAAACATCAAATTTTCAAAACCAAAGCAACCACAGTACAACCCCGTTAAACCAAGCTCGGTTAAACCAAACGATCGGTTAATCCAAACATTTTTCGGCGGCCCGCCAAAATACTACCATTTATAATATAAAAAAAGTTGGTTAAACCAAATTTTCGTCACGAGTGTGTACTGTAACAAGTCGGTACTGATACAACCTTAGATGTTGCCAGGACGTAAAACCCACTGCCGCCACATAGGCTGCTCTTTCCGGTAAGCAGCAATAGGTTTTTTATATGCACTTTCCTACAGACAGGACAGCAAATACCACAGCCTTTGATGAACCAGTTGTGGACCACTGGTTGGAACGGAAAATAGCCCAAACTGCAAATGTATCCACTGAGCAGGATCGATCGGATGACCCACACCTACTCAGCTGGACACTCTACCGCCTGAGCTACCTCCCGCTCCGTTTGTGTGAGTGTGCAGCTGAGGTGAGGTGAGGTGCTGAGGTGAGGTGAGGTGGTGAGGTGAGTTGAAGGAGTCTTCGGCATTCTAGAGGTGGAAGCTGCAGGAGGCAGCGATCAACAACCACTCCCAATCCATATCCAGGCCACTCACCTCTCACCGCCTTCATTTCCAGGCATCTTAAAATGGGCTCTTTTTCCCCACCCACCCGCCCACCTATTTATGGTTTTGTGGTGATGAGAGCTGGTTGTGGCAGGTGTGTGTGTGTGTGTGTGTGTGTGTGTGTGTGTGTGTGTGTGTGTGTGTGTGTGTGTGTGTGGGGAGTGAGTAATTTTTGGTGTGAACCAACCAGGATGTGCCTTGAAAAGTATCCCTATTATTATTAGGAGGAGAGAGTGGAAGGGTGTAGGTGGGTGGGGGTAGGAGATGTGGAGAGGGTAGTGGGTGTGTGTGGGGAGGTGGAGATGGTAGTGGTTGTATGGTGAGGGGAGGTGAAGAGGGTAGTGGTTGTGTGGGGATGGGGAGAGGAGAGGTGGAGAGGGTAGTGGTTGTGTGGGGAGGTGGAGAGGGTAGTAGTTGTGTGGGGAGGTGGAGAGGGTAGTAGTTGTGTGGGGAGGTGGAGAGGGTAGTGGTTGTGTGGGGAGGAGAGGTGGAGAGGGTAGTAGTTGTGTGGAGGAGGTGGTGAGAGGGTAGTAGTTTGTGTGGGCAGGTGGGAGAGGAGGAGGTGGAGAGGGTAGTGGTTGTGTTGGGAGGGGGAGAGGAGAGGTGGAGAGGGTAGTGGTTGTGTGGGGAGGGAGAGAGTGGAGGTGGAGAGGGTAGTGGTTGTGTTGGGAGGGGGAGATGAGAGGTGTAGAGGGTAGTAGTTGTGTGGGGAGGTGGGAGAGGGTAGGTGGTTGTATGGTGTGAGGGGGAGAGGGGAGGTGGAAGGTAGGGTTGTGGGAGGGAGGGTGGTAGTGTGTTGGTGGGAGGGGGAGAGAGTGAGGGAGAGGTGGAGAGGGTAGTAGTTGTGTGGGTGGGGAGAGGTGGAGAGGGGAGTGGTTGTGTTGGGAGGGGGAGAGGAGTAGGATAGGTTGTGTGGGGAGGGGGAGGTGGAGAGGGTTAGTGGTTGTGTTGGGAGGGGGAGAGAGGAGGTGGAGAGGGGGGTGGAGAGGGTAGTGGGTTGGCGGGTGAGGGGGGAGGGGGAGAGGTAGGTTGTGGACGGGGAGGGGAGGTGGAGAGGGTAGTAGTTGTGTGGAGGGAAGAGGGAGGTGGAGAGGGTAGTAGTTGGGGGTGTGGGGGGAGGGGGGAGATGGAGGTAGTGGTTGTGGGGGGGGGGTGGAGAGGGTAGTGGTTGTGTGGTAGGGGAGGGGGAGACGAGGGAGGTGGAGAGGAAGGGGAGGTGGAGTGGTTGTGTGGGGAGGGGGAGAGGGTAGTAGGTGTGAGGGAGAGGGTAGTGGTAGTTTGTGGGGAGGTGGAGAGGTAGTAGTTTGTGGAGGAGGAGGTGGATAGTAGTTGTGTGGGGATGGGGAGAGGAGAGGTGGAGAGGGTAGTGGTTCTGTGGAGAGGAGAGGTGGAGAGGGTAGTGGTTGTCTGAGGGGAGGGCGAGAAGGGATGTTGAGAGGGTGGTGATTGTATGGGGGGGGGGGGGAGGGAGAGGTTGAGAAGGTAGTGGCTAAGTGTGGAGGAGGGGGGAGTGAGGGGAGGTTTAGAGGGCAGTGATTATATGGGTGGAGGAGAGGAGAGATTGAGAAGGTAGTGGCTGATCGTGGGGAGGGGGAGAGGGGAGCTTGAGAGGGTAGTGATTGTATGGGTTGGGGGAGAGGGGGAGGTTCAGAAGGTAGTAACTGAGTGTGGGGAAGGGGAGTGGGGACGTGGAGAGGGTAGTGATTGTCTGTGGGGGGGGGGGGGGGAGTTCAGAAGGTAGTAACTGACGTGGAGACGTGGAGAGGGTAGTAGGGGGAGCGTGCGAGGAGGAGAGGATGGGTGGTTGTGTGTGTGGAAAGGGGAAGAGGGAGGTGAGAGCTTGAGAGGGTGGTGTGTGTGTGTTGGGGGCGGGGGGGGGGGGGGGGACATCCTGAGTCAAATGGTGGTCAGCGTGCATGCCTAGGGAAATATTCCAGGTCATTATCCGGGATGGGTTTTTTAGCAGTTAGGCATCTTTTTATATTTGTTTAATTTTAATTTTAATTCATTTTTTAAATAATTATTTATTTTATTTATTTATTTACTTTTTGAGTGAGAGTTATCTGGAGGAGCGTGCTCTCATGCAAAGTGACAGTTTGGAATTGTGTCACTGGCCACAGATCTCTGAGTAATGCCCGATATAGCTGCATTTTGAACCCACTCAATTAGTCGTCGGGTGCTTATTAATATTTATTTTCGATTGGTTGGTTGTTTGAGTTTTATGTCCTGGCAACATCTAAGGTTATATCAGGAATGGTACCGACTTGTGACAGTGCACACTCTTGGTGACTTTATAGCACGGCCCAACTGGGAGATCAGGCCACCATCACCATGACCTGATATCACACTTAGTCAGTCACATTATCCTGACACGGAGCCAACCAATCCGTGTCCTATCCTAATAATGCCAAGCACCTGGCTAGGAAGTTACATGTATTAAATTTTAAGTCATTGGTTTTACTCGACCAGCGTTCAAACCCATGGCGTTTGAGTCCCCCAATCTACCAAAACGGATGCTCAACTCATTCGGCCATCTCGTCTTGTCTATTTATTTTTAGTTTAAGAAGAAAAACACGTTTAAAAAACCCGTTGCAAACCCCAAAACATCCCAGGTTTTTATTTGTAGAGGACCCACTTCTCAACGCTTCCAGGTTGATAAACATGTATTAACGTTCGTGAGCATTTGCACGAGCCGGTGCAGTTAGCCCCCCCCCCCCCGTGCAGTTACCCCCCCCCCCACACACACACCTCCACCCCTACCCGAACCTCCACTCCAGGGGGCAAAAAAAAGGAAGACTCCCCACCGTTTTTTTAGATAAGCATTTTTATTCAGCTGAAAATCATCTTTCTATTTATTTTTCAAAACACAAACATGTATCGTCATCTGATTATATATATCCAGCTTAGATATTGGTGCATTAACTAGTGATTTGGGACAGCATATATAGAATAATCAGTGAATTTACTACGTTAGGTGACCAGGCTATTTTTGATTTAGGTCATTCCACATCATGTGGTCATCGCGAGATGTCAATACCGGTCATAGATATCGGACGAGAGGACTTTTGGAAAGGTTGTTGAAAGTATTTTGGGTTCTTTCAGCTCAAATTGCTTCAAAACTAGCCGTCTTTCATCAAAATGACTCCGGATTAATGATTAGTAGGTCATAACGATCAATTTGATATATTTATCTACAAAATAAGACACAAATTCAAACGCGATCGGACTATGCAACTTTAACTTCAGTTATTTACACTATTTAATTACTAGAACAATTTTAAGATAATAAAATATTGTTATTAGTATTACATTCAGCTAATTAAGTGTTTATGGCATATCTAGTCAGGATCGCACATTCATGTTAAGTGAACTTAAAGTTAGATATTTGTATTGTGTAATAAAAAAGTCACATATAGCAGGAATAATAATACTCCCATAATGTCAGATATTAATATACAAGGCACCTATCAGTATGAACTCTGGATTGTGTTCGGGTATTACATTAAACAGTTATTGCCCGATATGGAATTTGAGGCCGATTGTTTATCTGGCATTCTTGATAACCCGCCATTGGGTCCTGGGAACTATATTAAATCCAGATTAATGAGAAATCCAGTTTTGTTTGTTTGTTTAATGCCTCCAAGCACAAAAAGTAAACATCGGCTATTGGGGGTCATACAGTGGGTAAACATATGTGACTAAAATATTCCATTTCAGACAGGTAAAATAGAGCGCAGAAGTGTATGCTAAAAGATCATACAACTGTGGTAAATTCACATGCGGTATATGATAATAAAATCAACAGTAACAAAACTGTTCAAGTTAGAAATGAAAAAAAAATCTTGTCCGGTTTCGACCGTCTGTGGGAAAACGAGGAACCAAGTAGGCTGTATTAACGATGGGTGTCTGTAGTTACATTGGGTGCTAGGAACTATATTATGCCCAGATCAACGAAGGTGTGTGAACCAAGTGGTCTGTATTAACAATGGTTGTCTGTACACATGAAAGTACACTGGTTCCAGGTGTGCGCAGGATGAGAGCCTGTGCCACTCTACATCGGAACTGAATTATAAGGTTCAACTTCATTGCTTACCAGTGCTTATTTGTACATTTCAGAAAATTAAAAAAGTGAACTTCCTTGCTTACCAGTGCTTATTTGTACATTTCAGAAAATTAAAAAACTGAACTTCCTTGCTTACCAGTGTTTATTTGTACATTTCAGAAAATTAAAAAACTGAACTTCCTTGCTTACCAGTGTTTATTTGTACATTTCAGAAAATTATAAAACTGAACTTCCTTGCTTACCAGTGCTTATTTGTACATTCCAGAAACCGATTAAAAGACTCAACCTTCTTTTTTAACAGAGCTTATTTGTACATTTCAGAAACTTAAAAAGACTCCACTTCATTGCTTATCAGTGCTTATTGTACATTTCAGAAACTGATTAAATGACTCAACTTCCTTGCTTACCGGTGCGTATTTGTACATTTCAGACCACTATGCGCATGTGCTGGAGTGTCGCGTGCAGTGTCCGTCCAAGATGGCGACCATCATGGGCAGTGAGGTCCACAACTACCTGCCCGAACACTACAACTATCTGCAGTACTCGTACTACAAAGGTAAGTCCCACTTCGCCCTGTCTGCTCAGGTTAGTCATGTGCAAGTTGCCTTTCAGTGAAAAAACTAACCCTAAATATATGTGCATATATATGCTGTATAAGAATTATACGAGTATAATAACCCAGAATTCTATATTATCCTAACACCCACCCACCAGTAATCGGGTGATTGAGCCTCGGACTACTCATCTACTGCTCAGCCTTCAACTCCGACGGTGGCGCCACAGCTCGCCTGCTCACTGCCCTATTCACTTAACTCCGAGAATTTACACACATATATCAGGCCAAATTTTAAAATAATTGGTGACGGTCCCACCCCCCCCCCCTCCCTCCCCGTGCCTGAAAAATCTTCCACCCAACAATTTGTTTAATACTATTAAAAATGTGTCCGCAGCAATTCAACTTTCGTAAGTTTTAGATATAATTACATAACTGTATGGTTGTTTTACATGTCTGGAAGGCCTCAAACATATGTCCAAAATTAAAATATTTGATTTCCAAAATTGAAGCTTCTAGAGCTGTTTGTTATAATACTGAAGAAATAGACACCCCAAAAATGCCCGACCGACCCTGATTTGTATGATCAAAAGGACGATCACCAACTTTAAAAAAGATTTATGTCCCAATTGACGCGCACTGCGCGAGTGCAGACACATGGATGCGCGTCTATTTATTTCCCGTGGGTGCAAAGTAATTATTTGCGATGGTTTGTTTCAAATTAACATGTACTATGGTTACATATGCAGATATTGTGAAACATTCATCACTGTTTATTATTTCATGGATTTGTTTTTGTCGTGCCTCTGAAATAAAGTGGGATTGTCTTATTTTATGTGCATTCAGTCTGAATATGATCGTAGATTTGTGCGTGCTTTCAATCTTGAAATGGGGGTGTGTGCTTCTATTGGGTAGCGAGCTTCTATTGGGACATATCAATACTCTGCTCATTTATATATGCAGACTTAATTACACTTAAATATCAATAGCAAATTTTATTTCTCGGCGCTGACAAAATATGTATTCAGATGAATCAAATATTTACCCCCAAAAATTCCAGACTATAAAAGGCACCTCCTCTGAGATGTATGTTCTATAATTGGTTCCATAGTAGACTACAGGTAGTAACTGTGCATGGTGCAGGTCAACTGATCGATTGCCTCCTTTGACAAATGATTGATTGGGTTTTTTTGGGGAAGATTTATCACCATTCCTGTTTGAGTCTTTCTACAGAGACATTGAAAACAGACAGTCAAGACAGCCAGACAGTCAGACCGACAGGAATCCTTTCCATGTCTAGAACAGAGGAAGCAATGACTGCCTTTCAGCTACACGTTTATGTCGCTAAAGTATCTAGCGTATATGTGATGTATAAGCATTATGCGAGTATAAAGCCGCGGAAGGTAAATATTATTATTAATTGATCTATTGATTATCTACCAATGGTGACCTAATCGGTAGAGCATGGGCCTCGCATGCGGAAGGTCGGGAGTTGGGTTCTCGGTCGAGACAAACCAATGACTTTAAAATTGATACTTGTCACTTCCTAGCCTGGCGCTCAGCATTAATAGGATAGGGCAAGGACTGGTTCGCTCAGTGTCTGGATAATGTGACTGAGTGGGATATCGGGTCATGGTGCCAGCGGCCTGATTTCCCAGTGGGGCAGCAATATAAAAGTCGCCATGAGTGTGCACTGTCAGAAGTCGGTACCTGTCCTGATATGACCTTAGATGTTGCTAGGATGTAAAACAACAACAAACAAACATCCAACCATTATCTACCAACCACTATTCTCGATGTATTCACTTCTCCTACATCCCGGTACTGGTGGCGCCACCATCGGCCACGACCCGAACTGCCGGCATGCCCATTGTCATTCGCACCCGAGAATTCTTTGACATATTACAAGAGAGCTGTCCTAATTACCAACATTGCTGCCTGTTAAGCCCAAATAACCTCTCTGATGGCCTCTTACTGTTAGGCATCATGTGAACAAAAAAAACCTACCAAAAACATGAAAATAAAATAATGACCCTGCAAGTTTCCGCTGAGAATGCTTATTCCAGTGTCCAAGAGGCCATTTAGTGGCCAAATGTGCAGCCCTATATGTCCAGTACCGCAGTTACTGGGCAGTAAATGTGGTGTTCTCTGTGGCTGAGTAGTTAGAGTGTCTGACTTTTTTCTAGGTCAGACTCCTAATCTGAAGGTCGGTGGTTCAATTCCCCGTGCCCTCACCTCTGCCAATTTGGATTTCCACCGCTGTGTATAACTTACAGCGTCATCAAAGGCCAGTTGCCCTCATACCATGTCTATGTGGTGTGGGAGGTTAAAAATCCCTTGGGTCGGTAAAAGTGTAGGCTCGGGCTTTCTATCGACAAACTGTCTAATGGTGAAAACAAGTCTATTCAGACTTATCCATAATATGCAGTATAAATCTTCAAGAAAAAAAAAAATCTGTGAGTACACCAGAAAGCAGACAGGAATATGAGCCAGTGCTTGAAGCTGTATAGACTGATGAAAGCAGTCAATATTTAAAACCAAAACCATTATGTCGATTTGATCCTACATATCCTACTTAGATACTGGCATACTGATGAAGTACAGTAAAACCTCTCCAAATCGACCGACCATGGGACCGACTTTAAGTGGTCCATTTAGGGAGGTGGTCGGTTTAGAGAGTTAGAATATCCTTACAATGGTATTGTTGGGACCCAAATAAAGCGATCCATATATGGGAGTGGTCGATCTGTGGATGGGTCAGTATAGAGAGGTTTTACTGTATTCACTTCTGTAAGCCTTTGGTTTGACTCGGTTGGGGATCGAGGTCACGACCCCCCCCCCACCCCCCGTTCGATACATAGAGATATTGCAGCCAAGCCATCCTAGTAACTCCTAGGTACTGACAACTACAGTAAAACCTCTCTAAATCGACCGACCATGGGACCGACTTTAAGTGGTCCATTTAGGGAGGTGGTCGGTTTAGAGAGTTAGAATATCCTTATAGTGGTATTGTTGGGACCCAAATAAAGCGATCAATATAGGGGGGTGGTCGATGTGTGGAGGGGTCGGTATAGAGAGGTTTTACTGTAGTTGTTGCTGCATAAAAGGGAACATTGCGTCAATTTAATGATTACTGATCCATAGTGAACCAACCCCTCCTCCCATCATATCATATATCAGGACGCGTACCGACTTGTGACAGTGCGCACTCATGGCGACTTTATAGTGCTGCCCCACTGGGAGACCAGGCTGAGAGCACCATGACCCATTATCCCACTCAGTCACATTATCCTGACACTGAGCCAACCAGTCCTTGCCCTATCTTAATAATGCCGAGCGCCTGGCTAGGAAGCGACAAGTATCAATTTTTAACTCAATGGTTTGACTCAACCAGGGTTCCAACCCGTGGAGTCGAATCCCACGATCTACCAAAACTGGAGACGAACGGCCATCCCATCTTGTCCCACCTGAGTGTGTTGCGGCCCTGTGCGCTCAGTAACACAAGATGGATCCCAATCTGGGAGACCTTCCCCAATGCAAGCGAAATGGCCTGCGCTGCAGTAGAGCCTCTCTAAAGTGGACAATCCCCCCCAAATAGCCACCGCACAATAGGACTTCTGCATATCAAATTAAAGCTCTCCATGAGACTATTCCAAACATGACGGTTACAATATATAAATCGTTAATTTAAAAGAAATAATTGTGCCTGGGTGTGTTGGTGGATAATGTTGGTTGAGTAAGATGGGGTTGCACCTTAGATGGGTAGGCACCCTCTGCATTACCTATAGGCGCCTGCAGGCTGAGCTGCTCCTTGTTTCCCGCCGCCCCATCGTGTGCCTCGTGTCATTAGGCAGTGTCTATACCACCTTCAGAAATGAAAACAAGAGCCGAGCCAGGTACAGCTGCTGGCGGAGGGACGGAAGGAGGGAGGGAGGGAGGGAGGGGGGGGAGGGAGGGAGGGAGGGAGAGAAGGGGCGAGTTTTGTTAACATGTCTGACCACAGAAAAAACCTCAAGTCGCAGAAAAACCAACATGGAAGAAAATCATCCAAATTGTGTTGTCGCGACATATTAAATGTAATAACCCACATTCCTTGAATAGGTTCTTTTACCATCTAAGATAAAAACAAAGTGCGATATTTATGATGGGAGGAGGGGTAGGTTCACTATGGCTCAGTAATGATTCCCCCATATTGACACATGGCAGGTTCGTGCAAGGCGTGTAATGCAATCTCCTGCGAAGTGAGTACAGGTGCGCTTCTATCTACAAACATTCAAGTTACAAACTCGCAAAGACATGGGGACACCTGCTCTGTGGCCCCCGTGTTATTTGTTATTCGACAAAATATTACTGACTCTCCACAGAGGTACAGGAATGGTATTACATTGATAACTAAGGTGGACGTTGCTAAGTAATGTGCACTATTAGTATTACATTGATAACTAAGGTGGATATAGTAAAACATCCTGACATGGTGCACTATTACATTGATAACTAAGGTCGATATAGTTAGACATTCTGACATGGTGCGCTATTACATTGATAACTAACATGGATGTAGTAAGACATTCTGACATTGTGCACTATTACATTGATAACTAATGTGGATATAGTTAGACATTCTGACATGGTGCACTATTATATTGATAACTAAGGTGGATATAGTTAGACATTCTGACATGGTGCACTATTACATTGATAACTATACATGTGGATATAGTTAAGACATTCTGACATGGTGCACTATTACATTGATAACTAAGTGGATATAGTAAGACATTCTGACATGGTGCACTATTACATTGATAACTAATGTGGATATAGTTAGACATTCTGACATGGTGCACTATTACATTGATAACTAACGTGGATATAGTTAGACATTCTGACATGGTGCACTATTACATTGATAACTAATGTGGATATAGTTAGACATTCTGACATGGTGCACTATTACATTGATAACTAACATGGATATAGTTAGACATTCTGACATGGTGCACTATTACATTGATAACTAACGTGGATATAGTTAGACATTCTGACATGGTGCACTATTACATTGATAACTAATGTGGATATAGTTAGACATTCTGACATGGTGCACTATTACATTGATAACTAACGTGGATATAGTTAGACATTCTGACATGGTGCACTATTACATTGATAACTAATGTGGATATAGTTAGACATTCTGACATGGTGCACTATTACATTGATAACTAAGGTGGATATAGTTAGACATTCTGACATGGTGCACTATTACATTGATAACTAACGTGGATATAGTTAGACATTCTGACATGGTGCACTATTACATTGATAACTAACATGGATATAGTTAGACATTCTGACATGGTGCACTATTACATTGATAACTAACGTGGGATATAGTAAGACATTCTGACATGGTGCACTATTACATTGATAACTAACGTGGATATAGTTAGACATTCTGACATGGTGCACTATTACATTGATAACTAACGTGGATATAGTTAGACATTCTGACATGGTGCACTATTACATTGATAACTAACGTGGATATAGTTAGACATTCTGACATGGTGCACTATTACATTGATAACTAACGTGGATATAGTTAGACATTCTGACATGGTGCACTATTACATTGATAACTAACGTGGATATAGTTAGACATTCTGACATGGTGCACTATTACATTGATAACTAACGTGGATATAGTTTAGACATTCTGACATGGTGCACTATTACATTGATAACTAACGTGGATATAGTTAGACATTCTGACATGGTGCACTATTACATTGATAACTAACGTGGATATAGTTAGACATTCTGACATGGTGCACTATTACATTGATAACTAACGTGGATATAGTTAGACATTCTGACATGGTGCACTATTACATTGATAACTAACGTGGATATAGTTAGACATTCTGACATGGTGCACTATTACATTGATAACTAACATGGATATAGTTAGACATTCTGACATGGTGCACTATTACATTGATAACTAACGTGGATATAGTAAGACATTCTGACATGGTGCACTATTACATTGATAACTAAGGTGGATATAGTTAGACATTCTGACATGGTGCACTATTACATTGATAACTAACATGGATATAGTTAGACATTCTGACATGGTGCACTATTACATTGATAACTAAGGTGGATATAGTTAGACATTCTGACATGGTGCACTATTACATTGATAACTAACGTGGATATAGTTAGACATTCTGACATGGTGCACTATTACATTGATAACTAACATGGATATAGTTAGACATTCTGACATGGTGCACTATTACATTGATAACTAAGGTGGATATAGTTAGACATTCTGACATGGTGCACTATTACATTGATAACTAAGGTGGATATAGTTAGACATTCTGACATGGTGCACTATTACATTGATAACTAAGGTGGATATAGTTAGACATTCTGACATGGTGCACTATTACATTGATAACTAACATGGATATAGTTAGACATTCTGACATGGTGCACTATTACATTGATAATTGTGGTGGATATAGTTAGACATTCTGATGCGGCCCACTATTACATTGATAACTAATGTGGATACAGTAAGACATTCTGACGTGCTGCACTATTACATTGATAACTAAGGTGGGCATAGTAAGACATGCTGACGTGCTGCACTATTACATTAATAACTATGGTGGATATAGTTAGACATTCTGATGCGGTGCACTATCACATTAATAATTAAGGTGGGCATAGTAACACATTGCGAAGTGATGCACTGTTACATTATATAGCACATTGCGGAGTGTTGCACCATTACCAGAGAGTAACTAAAGTGGACATTTTATTAGAAAGACACTGATAGATATCTGAAGCAAGTTCACGCTTCTAAAGTTATCCCAGATGAGGCAACATGTGGGAACTATGCAATTAGCGAACATGTTGCCAATAATCCTCTCCTCCTCTCCTCCTCTCCTCTCCTCCTCTCCTCCTCTCCTCCTCTCCTCTCCTCCTCTCCTCTCCTCCTCTCCTACTCTCCTCTCCCCCTGTCCTCCTCTCCCCCTCTCCCCCTTTCCTCCTCTCCTCCTCTCCTCCTTTACTCCTCTCCTCCTCTCCTCCTATCCTCTCCTCCTCTCCTCCTCTCCTCTCCTCCTCTCCTCCTCCTCTCCTCTCGGGAGAGCACAGGCCTCCTGTGTGGGAGATCGGGAGTCTAATTCCCATTAGAGTCAAAGCAATGACTTCCCAAATTGATACTTGTCGCTTCCTATAGCTTGGCGCTCCGCATTAATAGGATAGGGCAAGGACTGGTTAGCTCAGTGTCAGGATAATGTGACTGAGTGGGTCATGGTGCTGGCGGTCTGATTTCCCAGTGTGATAGCAGTATAAAATCACCATGAGTGCACACTGTCACAAGTCGGTACCCATCCTGATATGACCTTAAATGTTGCCAGGACATAAATCTCCAACAACCAACCAAATCTTTGTAACAAACCCACTCAGCTACTACATAGCTGGGAAGGGGAGCCATCGTTGATCATGACCTGTAGAATAGCTAATTTGCAGAATGAGTGCGGATATTCCATGTCCAGAGCATTTGACAGTCATCCACTATACGCCATATGATTGAGTACTATAAAGTCACCATGAGTGTTCCCTGTCACAAGTGGGTACCCATCCGGATATGACCTTAGACCGGGCGCGGTGGCCTAATTGGTAGAGCGCGGGCTTCGCGTGCCCAAGGTTGGGATTTTGGTTCCCGGTAGAGTCAATCCAATGACTTACAAAATTGATACTTTTCGCTTCCTAGCTTGACGCTCGGTTTTAATAGGATAGGGCAAGGACTGGTTAGCTCAGTGTCCGGATAATGTGACTGAGTGGGATATCAGGTCATGGTGCTGGCTGTCTGAATTCACAGTGGGGCAGCACTATAAAGTCACTATGAGTGTGCACTGTCACAGTTCGGTGCCCGTCCTGATATGACTTTAGATGTTGCCAGGATGTAAAACTCTAACAACCAACCAACCTCAGGGGGGCAATACGTTTGGATTTAACTGTTGCTATTGCTAATAATATGACCCTTCTAACTGTAACTGTCGTCGACAACTTTTATTAGGGAGGACCACGTGATCAGAAAAGCAATCACCGAGCCAGGTTTATGGTTTTACTCGACTGGCTCCGCTTTCAGTTGTAAACGCTATTTGCATTAAAATCGAATCATCTAAGACCTTTAAAATGTGCTGTATCAGCATTATATTAGCGCAGTCGAGTCTTTATTGAATTACTGACAAAGCCCTGTGAGCGAAGTAGGATCTAGTACGTTTGTGATTAACACCGAAGTTTTCTTCTTTCATTATTATCAGTGATTATTATTATTATTATCATTGTCATTATTATTATTATTGGTGGTTATTTTGTATATTTTTATTCTTTGGAGCAAATCTTCTTTCCCCAGTAACATGACACTGGTCTTTAGTGCATAGCAATTCTTTTAAAATATATAATGCGTATACATGCATATATAAGTTACAGTAAGATTGCGTAATAAGGGATTTCGCGAAATCCCTAAAACTTTCAGGGATTTCGCGAAATCCCTATTTCACTTAGGGATTTCATAAAATCCCTCAAATCTATAGGGATTTCGCGTAATCACTGAAAAAGGCAATGCTATTTTACACGACTTTACTGGTCACATTTCAGGAAGGTTGATTCTTTTGATAATGATTCTTTGATAGGCATTTAAATTTGCAAATACATGTACAGAGTTAATAGAAAACAACAAGTTTAAATATGTCATGATATGACCTTTTTTTATTGTTGAAGATTTATACTGCCTATCATGGATAAGCCTGAATAGGCTTGTTTTCACCATTAGACAGTTTGTCGATAGAAAGCCCGAGCCTACACTTTTACCGACCCAGGGGATTTTTAACCTCCCACACCACATACACATGGTATGAGAGCAACTGGCCTTTGATGACGCTGTAAGTTATACACAGCGGTGGAAATCCAAATTGGCAGAGGTGGGGGCACAGGGAATCGAACCACTGACCTTCAGATTAGGAGTCTGACCTAGAAAAAAGTCAGACACTCTAACCACTCGGCCACAGAGAACACCACCTTAGATGTTGCAAGGACATAAAACTCCAATAACCAAGCAACAACAAGTTTAACTGTTCACCTCAGCTCTTCCCGTTCCCTAGTATATATATATATTTGGGCGGGGGGGTACATTATTTGTGTAAGCAGGGGAAATTTCAATCTCGGACGATTGGTCTTCCTCATTCCACTGCTCCTTGCCCTATCGTAATAATGCCGAGCGCCTGGCTAGGAAGTGACAAGTATCAATTTTTACGTCATTGGTTTGACTCGACCAAGATTTGAACCCATGATCTACCAACACGGGAGATGGACGCTCTAACTCATTCGGCCATCCCGTCTGATCATATATTATGTATATGTAGTATATTAACCTTTACCATCTATTTGTGCATGCATTTAGCTGTTTGCCAAGTTTGGGGACGCAGGTGCCCCTATATTGTGAATGCCTACACTGTTGCTGGTCCCTCGCAGCATGCATCCATATCTGCGTTCCTGCTCCCCCACCACCACCACCAGACGGCGCATCGGACATGACGCCCGGCAAAATGAACCCCAGCCCCTTAAAACAAGCAGCCATGACTCACTCACTCAGGGCGTGCCACACACATTAAAATCCGAAGTTACTAAAATCGCGCCCTGTCTGCCACACTTCTCCCCCCTCCCCCCCCCCCCCCCCCCACACACACACACACGTTCTCCTCCTTTTCACATCTGCTTGGGAACTCAAAGTAGTCACGACTCACCAACTTTTTTTTCTTTTTTTTGGTCCATTAGTTGTTTAAGCAGGGGAAATTTCAGTTTGATTTAACAACAAATATTTTTAAAACATATATATATTTTCAACAACATTTTCTTCTAAAACATCAAATATATATGCTTAATAAGCCATTATGCGAGTATAATAAACCGGAAGATTCATCTACTCCCCCAGCCACTAAGTCATCGTCTGGTCACCTACTCATTAGGTCATCTACTGGTTCCTCATGACCTGAGCACGTGGCTCCACCTACTCGCCCACGCCTCAGAGCCCCTGCATTCACTCACTGTACCGCCCGTCCTGATATGCCCTTAGATGTTGCTAGGACGTAAAACAACAACAAACAAACAAACAAACTCACTGTACCGCTGAATGTTGTTGTATATTGTATTGAATATATGAAGAGTTCAGGCGCAAATCCAAAAATGGAAATAGACATTGCAATCAAACCTTTAAAAAGTTATATTTGTTATATTCCTTCTTTTTTGTGCATTGCTCCATAAGCATGTGATCATATGAAAAGTGGAATTAGTGAGAATTGCAATTATTTTCAGGTAAAAATCTTTTATTTAAACTACATTTTTGGGTTGGCGTTTACCTGGTTTTACGCCTGAACTCCTCATATGTATTTTTTATATAAATATTTTCAACGACAAAAGTTTCTGTTTATTCCTATAGTAAACACAAAAAGTTATGTTTATTCCAAGTCTAAAAAAAATAATCGGTTGATTCCAAGTGTAAAAGAAAAAAGTTCTGTTCGTTCCAAGTATAAAATTTAAGAAAAGATTCCGTTTATTCCAAATGTCATTTTGGGATCGGTCTAGTTAAGAGC
Source organism: Branchipolynoe longqiensis (assembly GCA_030323885.1). NCBI lineage: Eukaryota > Metazoa > Annelida > Polychaeta > Phyllodocida > Polynoidae > Branchipolynoe > Branchipolynoe longqiensis. The sequence continues at coordinate 7,960,000 of CM059193.1, read as the reverse complement.
TTTAATTTGGTGTGTAATATCAGTGTGCCTCTGGTTGTGTGCGCAGATTGACCTTATTTAAAGTTGCACAGTCCGATGGTTTTGAGTTTCTCTCATTTTCTGAGATAAACATATTAGGTTGTTCATTATAATCTACCTTACTTTAGTTTGAAGTAACTTTTATTTTACATTTGCCAACTTTTGAGATATTTGAAATGAAAACATGCTAAATTAATTTTGGCAAGCTTGCCAAAACTCTAACACCATCGACTTCTGCAGTAACAGGTTCTATTAATTGACTCAGTATCCCCGTATGTGTGATGACAAATGTTTAATAAGTGCACCAGTATCTAAGTTAGATATGTAGAATCAAATCTAGATAATTGTTTTGGTTTTGAATATTTTATGTTTTCATCGGACTATGCAGCTTTAAGTTAGTTCACTTCGTGGATACAGCTCTAGGACAGACCACCTAGGGCAGGCGGAGAGTGGAACAGAAAGTGGAGGCCTTTGTTTCCTGTAACACGACTGGGCTGGTTCAGACTCACCTGCCGTCTCTACATTAACTTACTTACCGGCCTAATCGGTAGAGCGTGAGCCTCGCGTGCGGAAGGTCGGGAGTTCGGTTCCGCGGTCGAGTCAAAGCAATGACTTTAAAATTGATACCTGTTGCTTCCTAGCCAGACGCTCGGCATTATTAGCATAGGGTAAGGACTGGTTGGCTCAGTGTCAGGATAATGTGACTGAGTGGGAAACTAGGTCATGGTGCTGGTGGCCTGGTCTCCCAGTGTGGCAGCACTATAAAGTTGTCATGAGTGTGCACTGTCACAAGTCAGTACCCGTCCTGATATGACCTTATATGTTACTAGGACGTAAAACAATAACAAACAAACATTACTTCATTCTAGTCCATGGTGGCCCTACATGCATTAATTCGAGCCGCTGCCGACCACTCGATACTCAACCACCTCCCACACACACACATTCACATCCATGCACTTCCATCTCCAGACGGCATGGCTGAATGAGTTAGAGCGTTCGTCTCCCATGTTGGTAGATCGTGGGATCGTGAGTTTTAATCCTGGTTGTGTCAAACCAATGACTTAAAAATTGATACCTGTCGCTTCCTAGCCAGATGCTCGGCATTAATAGGCTAGGGCAAGGACTAGTTGGCTCAGTGTCAGGATAATGTGACTGAGTGGGATATCAGGTCATGGTGCTGGCAGCCTGACTTCCCAGTGGGACAGCACTCTAAAGTCGCCATGAGTGCACACTGTCACAAGTCAGTACCCGTCCTGATATGACCTTATATGTTACTAGGATGTAAAACAATAACAAACAAACATTACTTCACTTTAGTCCATGGTGGCCCTACAGGCATTAATTCAAGCCGCTGCCGACCACTCGATACTCAACCGCTCCCCCCCCCCCCACACACACACATTCATATTCATCCACCTCCATCTCCAGACGGGATGGTTGAATGAGTTAGAGCGTCCGTCTCCCATGCTGGTAGATCGTGGGATCGTGGGTTCGAACCCCGGTCGAGTCAAACCAATGACTTATCAAATTAATACTTGTTGCTTCCTAGCCAGGCGCTCCTCATTATTAGAGTAGGGCAAGGACTGGTTGGCTCAGTGTCAGGATAATGTGGCTGAGTGGGATATCAAGTCACAGTGCTGGTGGCCTGGTCTCCCAGTGGGGCAGCACTATAAAGTTGTCATCAGTGCGCACTGTCACAAGTCAGTACCCGTCCTGATATGACCTTAGATGTTGCTAGGATGTAAAACAACAAACAAGCAGCAACTATCCCCGCCTTATGCGTAACTAGAAACAAGGCTAATTAAACAATGATAATAATGATAATAACTAATATCTAACCTTTGTGTGTCCGCTGCTGTTATGAATGAAGCATGGTGTCTGATTAAGGAAAACCTTTAGAAGCATTTATTAAAATTAAATTACAAAGATAAAGTAACTAAAAATAAATTAAATCAAATAAATCGAATCAATAAAATAAATAAGTAAGAAGAGTAGAAGTAGAACAAGGAAAAGAAGTTAAATCAATAAATCAATGTAATCAAGTTAATTGAACTAATGAAATAAATAAAGTAAATTAAGGAAATTAATTTAGTAGGGATAAGAATATTCCGATTTGTTGTGTGCATACTTCAGAATTTCGGCGGATTTCCAATTTTGTCTTAGTCATATGGGTTATTTTACTGTCAGGTTTCCGCTTTGTTATTGTTGTTGTTATGGGAGGCGGCTCCGATCCCTGCCTTAGTCCCGTCCTTAGATGTTGCTAGTAACTCTCTTGTGTTGTTTAATATGGTATCTATACAAGGTTCAATATTTAGATCTGTTTGTGCTTTTCTCTAATACCTCGCCAAACCTTAGCCCCTTGGGAAATGCTGTTGTGAAAAATGACTGTTTTACCGAAATCAGGTCATGGTGCCGGCGGCCTGGTCTCCCAGTGGGGCAGCACTATAAAGTTGCCTTGAGTGCGCACTGTCACAAGTCGGTACCCGTCCTGATATGACCTTAGATGGTGCCAGGACGTAAATCCCCAACAACCAACCATACGATCTCCCCCCCCCCCCCCTATCCCCACACCAACCCGCCAACAGTCCTCCACCACCAGCAACACACACACACACATACACACACACACACACCACACCCACACACACACACACACACACACACACACACACACACACACACACACACACACACACACACACACAAAGCCCAAAGCCCAGCATCTTCTAGGCAGGCACAAGGCATTACCATTATTATTCCCGATCCAGGTTGAGCGATAATATGCGATTTACAATGTCACATGTCCTCCAGGAAGATTAAATTGGTTGTTATTTGATTAGATAGAGACACTGCATTCACAATCATTCAAATGGACCAGTCATGTGCGCAAAGATCGTGTTCTGAGGGAAGATCAGGACTAAGCCTCGTGGGGAATCCCCTCCCTCCCCTCCTTCCTACCCCTTCCTGCTCCCTCACCCCCCCCCCCCTGCCCCCCAATCCCCACTCTCCCCAAAGTGCCCCAAACCCTGACTGTATCTATCGATTGAGAAGCTTAGGTTCCTAACTAGGCGTACATTGCAGATTCGGCCATGCGCATTGCCAACTCAGCAGTTGAGATGCGTATCTGTGCTGCTGGCGGCGGAGACGGGGGGGGGGGGGGGGGCATTGTGGTGGGTGCACAACTCTTTATGGAGTTGGGCAGCTCAGTTGTGAACTCAGTCGCGAACATAGTTGTAAGCTCAGTTTCAAACGCAGTCGTAAACTTCACAAACTGATTCACTGACCCAGGCATAGACTCAGTTGAAGAGCCACACTCAAAGAGCCAGTCAAAGAGCCAGTCAAAGAACCAGTCACAAACCCCATCAGAGACCCAGTCACAGACCCAGTCACAGACCCAGTAACAGACCCAGTAACATACCTAGTCACAGACCCAGTCACAGACCCAGTCGCAGACCCAGTCACAGACCCAGTTGCAGACCCAGTCACAGACCCAGTCACAGACCCAGTCACAGACCCAGTTGCAGACCCAGTAACATACCCAGTAACATACCTAGTCACAGACCCAGTCACAGACCCAGTAACAGACCCAGTAACATACCTAGTCACAGACCCAGTCACAGACCCAGTCACAGACCCAGTCACAGACCCAGTCGCAGACCATGTCACAGAGCCTGTCACAGACCCAGTCACAGACTCAGTGACAGACCCAGTCACAGATCCAGTCACAGACCCAGTCACAGACCCAGCCGCAGAACCTGTCACAGATCCAGTCACATACCCAGTCGCAGAACCTGTCACAGACCCCATCACATACCTGTTGCAGACCCAGTCACAAACCCAGTCACATACCCAGTCACATACCCAGTTGCAGACCCAGAGCAGACTCAGTCACATACCCAGTCACAGACCCAGTCACAGACCCAGTCACAAACCCAGTCACAAACTAAGGTGCATTCATTCACAAGCTCCATTGTAAACTCAGTTGCAATCTCAGTCACAACATGAATCACAAGCTCAGTCACAAGGTCAGTTACAAACTCCGCTGGAAGGTCAGCCGCAAGTTCAGCTACAATCTCAAGCGTAAGTTCAGTCAGAAGCTTAGTCACAGACTCAGGCGCACTCAGGCACAAGCTCCATTGCAAACTCAGTCACAAGGTGAATCAGCAGCTCAGTTGCAAGGTCAGTCACAAACTCAGACACAAAGCTCAGTCGCAAGCTTAGTTAGAATCTCACACACAAGCTCAGTTGCAAACTGTGTCGCAAATTCAGTAGCAAACTTGGTCATAGACTCACTTACAACTCAAGTCGCAAGCTCAGCCATGAACTCAGTCACAATCTCAGCCTCGACCTGATAACTGGGCCATCATGATAATTGTGTGGATTCTGTCTTCTGAGTGGAAGACCAGATAAGATTAATTTATAATTAGATAGAACTGGCACAAATTGGGAGTTCTAGTATATTCAAGAAATGACTGCAATAAGAATGCAATCACTGATGGCTCCCTAAGACGGAACGGATGCGGTGACCGAATCGGTAGATCGTAGGAGTTCGATTCCCTGTCGAGTCAAACCAATGACTTACAAATTGATACTTGTCACTCCCTAACCAGGCGCTCGGTATTAATAGGTTAGAGCTGGACCGGTTAGCTCAGTGTCAGGGTAATGTAACTGAGTGGGATATCAGGTCATGGTACTCGTGGCCTGATTTCCCAGCAGGGCAGCACTATACAGTCGCCATGAGTGTGCACTGTCACAGGTTGGTATCTGTCCTGATATAACCTTACATGTTGCTAGGACGTAAAATTCCAACAACCAACCCTAAGATGGCCCAGCCATGAATGTGTGACGGGAATCCATGACTCAGTCTTATGAGATTCACTTTCTGATCTCTTTCGATAGGACTCATAGATGCCAGTGAACCAGGCATTTAAAAGCCGCCTATAAGTCATGTCGCATTGAGAACCGGTGTAGTAAGTTCAAAACACTACCCCACAACAACACTATGGTAGTGTTTTCAACCTAGGTTCAAAACCCTACGGTAGTGTTTTCAACTTAGTTAAAGGTAGGTTCAAAACACTACTGTGGCCACGCTCAAAACACTATCCTTAAGTTCAAAACACTCCCTTTAAGTTCAAAACACTACTCTCATGGTGCGGGCAGCCTGGTCTCCCAGTGGGGCAGCACTATAAAGTCACCATGAGTGCGCACTCTCACAAGTCAGTACCCGTCCTGAGATGACCATAGATGTTGCTATGATGTAAAACAACAACAAACAATCAATCAAACACTGCAGCGTGGTCAGCATATCAATATGTACCAGTAGGTTACATTTTGCGGCATTACAGACCAGATGGGATTGCCGAATGAGTCAGAGCGTCCGTCTCCCGTGTTGGTAGATTGTGGGTTCGAACCCTAGTCGAGTGAAACCAATGACTTAAAAATTGATACTTGTTGCTTCCTAGCCTGGCGCTCGCCATTATTAGGATAGGGCTAGGACTGGTTGGCTCAGTGTCAGGATAATGTGACTGAGTGGGATATCAGGTCATGGTGCTGGCAGCCTGGTCTTCCATTGGGGCAGCACTATAAAGTCGCCATGAGTGCGCACTGTCACAAGTCAGTACCCGTCCTGATATGAACTTAGATGTTGCGAGGATGTAAAACAATAACAAACAAGCGGCATTGCACTTACAGCCCCCACTGCCGTGTTATGATAGTGTTTTGAACTTGGATAGTGTTTTGGACGTATGTAGGGGTAGTGTTTTGAACTTAACATTAGTGTTTTGAACTTAGGTTGAAAACACTACCGTAGTGTTTTCAACGGGGTAGTGTTTTGAACGTCCTACACTGGGTCGTCTTATATTTGATCATTATAATCTACTATACTGTACTCATGAATCCGACGTTAAATTTTTATGTCTATCAGATTGCATAGAAACTTGTCCAATTAGACACCCGAGCAGGAACAGGTAAGCACTCCTGGGTGCGAGACCAGACCAAACCAGTATCACAGCTGTCCAGCGTTGAAAACAGGTACCCTCGCGGGAGCTTATACATCATGGGCTTATAAGTTATTGTCAATAAAACATGTTTTTTAAACCAACGTAGGAAAGCAACGTTACACAGTCTTAGCATATCTTAGCAAACTGATTAAAAAAATTATTTAAAAATATTAAGAGTAAAATTTATCTTCGATTGAACTTGCAGATCTCTCAGCGCACTTCAAATTAGATTCTTTTCCTGCCTATATGGCCCAAATTTCCATTTGGCGCTGGTAGCTGGTGGAAGCCCTAATAGCCGCGCCTGCATTAAGATGGGGCCGCAAAGCCGCTGTGGGTTCAATAGCAAATTTTAGTAAATGCCTTTAGCTACCGCATATGCCAGTAATTTTGATTGAGTGGAGGTTTTATTAGCGCACCTCTCATACCAGCTCAATGTAAGCGTCGGGAGCTGAGCGCAGCCCCATGAAGCAGTGTAAATAGTGGTGTGAATAGCGGTGTGAATAGCGGTGTGAACAGTCGTGTGAATAGTGGTGTGAATAGTGGTGTGAATAGCGGTGTGAATAGTGGTGTGAATAGTGGTGTGATTACTGGTGTGAATACTGGTGTGAATAGTGGTGTGAACAGTCATGTGAATAGTGGTATGAATAGTGGTGTGAATAGCGGTGTGAATAGTGGTGTGAATAGTGGTGTGAACAGTGGTGTGAATAGTGGTGTGAACAGTGGTGTGAATAGTGGTGTGAATAGCAGTGCAAACAGTGGTGTGAACAGTGGTGTGAATAGCGGTGTGAATAGTGGTGTGAATAGCGGTGTGAATAGTGGTGTGAATAGTGGTGTGAACAGTGGTGTGAATAGCGGTGTGAATAGCGGTGTGAATAGCGGTGTGAATAGTGGTGTGAATAGCGGTGTGAATAGTGGTGTGAATAGTGGTGTGAATAGCGGTGTGAATAGTGGTGTGAATAGCGGTGTGAACAGTGGTGTGAATAGCAGTGTGAACAGTCGTGTGAATAGTGGTGTGAATAGTGGTGTGAATAGCGGTGTGAATAGTGGTGTGAATAGTGGTGTGAATAGTGGTGTGAACAGTGGTGTGAATAGCAGTGTGAACAGTGGTGTGAATAGAAGTGTGAATAGCGGTGTGAATAGTGGTGTGAATAGCTGTGTGAATTGTGGTGTGAACAGCGGTCTGAACAGTGGCGTGAACAGCGGTGTGAATAGCGGTGTGAATAGTGGTGTGAATAGTGGTGTGAATAGCAGTGCAAACAGTGATGTGAACAGTGGTGTGAATAGCGGTGTGAATAGCTGTGTGAATAGCGGTGTGAATAGTGGTGTGAATAGCGGTGTGAACAGCGGTGTGAACAGTGGTGTGAATAGCAGTGTGAACCGTGGTGTGAACAGTGGTGTTAACAGTGGTGTGAATAGTGGTATGAATAGTGGTGTGAATGCTGGTGTGAATAGCTGTGTGTATATTGGTGTGAATAGCGGTGTGAATAGCGGTGTGAAGAGTGGTGTGAATAGCAGTGTGAATAGTGGTGTGAATAGCAGTGTGAATAACAGTGTGAATAGTGTGTGCATAGCGGTGTGAATAGCGGTGTTAATTGTAGTGTGAATTGTGGTGAATAGCTGTGTGAATATCAGTGTGAATATTATGATGAATATCAACATAAATAGCAATGTGCATATTAAGGTGAATAGCATTGTGAATAGAGGTGTGAATACCAGTGTGAATAGCGGTGTGAATAGCTGCAGGAATAACAGCATGAACAGCAGTGTGAGTATTAAGGTGAATATCAATGACTAGCTGTGTGAATAGCGGTGTGAATATGGATATTTGCGCAGTCGTTGTGTGTGGTGTAGGAACATTCCCATAGAAACCACACTATCAACATCGTTTATCGACAATCAATAAATCTGGTATATAATTCACCAAAACATGTTTGCAGTGACAAACCATTTGCATTTAAAAGTTATTGCTAAATGTAATAGCCCTTTCCCACGGAGAAAGCAAATTGAGCTGCTACCCATAACATTAGTTCTTGTCACTGCCGTCAGAGGGCAGGTTGATGGTGGAAATCTTATGTAAGACCTTTTCCCATGGAGAATGTGGCACCACAGTGAGTTGCTCCCCGCAGCATTAGTTCTTTCTACTCTCATCAGAGGGCGGGTTGTTGGTGGAAATCATCTATTAGCCACCATGCAGATGAAGCAGGTTTGTGGAGGTGTTGCTATGGAAATATCCAGTCGTCTCCACCAAGGTTATTGGTTGGTTGTTGTTGTTTTATGTCCTAGCAACATCTAAGGTCATATCATGACGGGTAGCAACTTGTGACAGTGGGCGCTCATGGCGACTTTACAGTGCTGTCCCACTGGGAAATCAGGTCGCTGGCACCATGACCCGATATCCCACTCAGTCACATTATCCTGACACTGATCTAACCAGTCCTTGCCCTATCCTATTAATGCCGAGCGCCAAGCTAGGAAGTGACAAGTATCAATTTTGTAAGTCATTGGTTTGACTCGGCTGGGAATTGGAACTCTTGATCACCCGCACGCGAGGCCTGTGCTCTACAGATTCGGCCACCGCGTTTGGTAACGAGGTTATTTTACATGCTCTATAACGGTAGATTCATTCCCCAGCTAGATTTCACTAGACTAACTTTGTTTTGGTCAAATGCAATATCGATGGGTCTCACTAAATCTGGGATGTTCTTCTAGATGTTCAGTGGCATTGATATTTGTGTATGGAATGTGCTGTGGAATGTGAGTGTGGGTTTAATAGCTGCTCAGTCGAAAACGAGGCCGTAACACTAGAGCATTGGCTAAGAAGATGTGCTTTTCTTGAAATCTGCTGATGTTGCGCTGCTCTCTCACAGTTTAAGCCGCATAATCCGATGATTTTGTGTTTCAGCCATTAAAAAAAAAAAGATAAATAGAATAGATTGATTGCGATAATCTACCTTACTTTAAGGTAGTACATGGTTCAGGGATGAAAGATCTCCGCGATTTCTCGGATTTCCGGGATTTTTCCTGCAGCTATAAGTGTATACTAATACGTTGCGCCCTTACTGATATGACCTTAGATGTTGCCAGGACGTAAAACTCCAACAACCAACCAACCAATACGTTGTTTCACGCTGCAGCACCATCAGCGTATACTAATATGTGGTGCAAACGCCGCAGCACTAGCAGCGTATACTACTAATGCCTTCAACCGCCGCAGCAGGGTCAGCATATACCAATATGTGGGGCAAACGCCGCAGCACTTGCAGCGTATACCGATATGTGGTGCAAATGCCACAACACTAGCTTCATATACTACTAATACATGCTTCAAACGGCGCGGTACTATCAGCGTATACCAATATGTGTGATATCTGACTTCCGGGAATTTTCAGGGATTCCCTGACAATGCTAAGCCTATGGGAGAATATCAGCATTTCCGCTTTTTTTCCCGGAGACCACTTTCATCCCTGATGGTTAGGACATCGATTGGTTGGCTCAGTGTCGGGATAATGTGACTCAATGGGATATCCTGTCATGGTGCCGGTGACACTGTCTCCCAGTTGACCGGTACTATAAAGGTGAGTGGTATGCAGCCCTCAGTCCCTACTGTCACAAATCGATCCTCCTGTTGATATGACCTCACGTGTTGCTTGGACTTAAAACCCTTCAATCAACCACTCAAATCACCGAACGCGTATGGCTGAATCGGTAGAGCGGAGGCTTCCCCTGCTTCCGCAGGCTTCGGGAGTTCAGATCACAGCCGAGTCAAACCAATGACTTATCAAATTGATACCCGTCGCTACCTAGCCTGGCGCTTGGCAATAATAGGGTAGGACAAGGACTGGTTAGCACAGTTTCAAGATAATGTCAGTGTGTGGAATATCGGCTCATGGTGCCGGTGGCCTCGTCTCCCAGTGGGGCAGCAGTATGAGTGCACTAGAAAGCTGTCGTGAGTCACCATGAGTGCAAGTCGGTGCCCATACTGATATGACCTCAGATGTTGCTAGGAAATAAAACAACAATCAAACCCCATTAAAATCAAGAACATCTGACGCTGTGAAACAGGAATGAAACGAGACCCTTCTTGATTTCTTTTACATTTTCTCCGCGGTGCGCCCCCTAGCGTGGAGCGTCTGAACTAATACCAATAGGCGCCAGTCTAATCAGAATTTAATCTGAACGAATAATGCGGGGGCTGAATCGGGCGACCTTCTTCTAATTACCGCGAGGGGGCGCGGTAGATTTACGGGTAATTACCCACGTGAGCCGAATGGAACACCCCTCACATTGGTGCCCACTTTGCCCAAGTAAGCATCGTTCCCTGTGGATCTAAATCAATGAAACCAATTATCGGGGATGAAAGATTCTCCACTCGGTGTGTTCAGTGAAAAAGCGGAAAGGCTACCGTATATATAGGCTTAGCACTGCTAGAGAATCATCACGGGAAAATTTGCTGATAAAGTGATATCCAGCATTGTGGATCCTTTTGTTAAAGAGGTCTAGTCTGTTAAAAGCACAGATTTTCAGATTTACGGGTAATTACTTACCCACGTGAGTCTCGTTAATGTACCTCGCGCCGAATGGAACACCCCTCACATTGGTGCCCACTTTGCCCAAGTAAGCATCGTTCCCTGTGGATCTAAATCAATGAAGCCAATCATCGGGGATGAAAGATTCTTGACGCGCTGTGTTCAGTGAAAAAGCGGCAAGTTTACCGTATATATAGGCTTAGCACTGCTAGAGAATCATCACGCTAACATTTGCTGATGGAAGTGATATCCAGCAATGTGGATCCTTTTGTTAAAGAGGTCTAGTTCGATGAAAGCAGCAAATTTTCTAAACCATTCGACTTACCAAGATGACTGGGGTCGGTGGCCGAATCGGTAAAGCACGGGCCTCCCATGCGGCAGACCGGGAGTTCAATTCCCAGTTGAGTCAAAAATTGATACTTGTCACTTCCTACTCTTAGCTTGGTGCTCGGTATTATTTGGATAGGGCAAGGACTGTGAGTGTGACTGGGTGGGATATCGGGTCATGGTGATGGTGGCCTGATTTCCCAGTGGGGAAGCACTATAATTTATAAAGTCGCCATGAATGTGCACTGTCACAAGTCGGTACCCGTCCTGATATGACCTTTGATGTTTCCAGGCTGTAAAACTCCAACAACCAACCAACCAACTTATTTAGATTTGAACCTACATATCCAACCCCAGTCACACTACTGCTTGTGATCACTTTGCGACCACAAAAAAGATTGGTTGCAAAGAGGTCGCAAAGTGGTCCTCAGTTGTCGCCAACCTCCTTGTGACCATTTTGGTCACAAAGTGGTTGCAGCTACTGCATTAAAAACGTCCTTGTAACCAAAATAGTCGTCTGGAGGTCGGCGACCATTGCTTTGGTCACAAGGAAGTCGCCGGTGATTGTGGGTTATTTGGTCCAAAGTGATCACAAAGTGGTCACAAGTGGTCGCAAACCGTAATGTGACTGGTTCACTTATTAAGCATTTGTTGCAACATAGAAGGGAATGACAAAGTCAGTTTAATAACACCTGATACTGTTTAAGTTTATGATGTCAGAATTTTAAAGTGCCCGCAAAAGAAAATTCATTCTTTTTTTCATTTCAAATAAATATCAGCACAAAGTTAACCATTAATAAATAATAAAAGCTCCTTCAAAGTAAGGTCGATTATGACAATCAATGTAATCTGTTGGTCGGTCAGGATGTGTTCATCCGATAGGGAATATTCATGACTGTTCTTTGCCAGCGTTCGTGATCCCCCGCCTGTTGAATTAGTATGGGCATCCTACTTATGCCATTGAATTTGAGGTTGTCCTCTACGCCAATTGTCGTCTATCATCTAAGTCATTATGTTTTTCTCCATACCGTCATCCTCCTTTCTAGCGATGTGACCAAAGTATCGCAGCTGCGCACTGTAATATATTTCCAGCAATGTGACCAAAGTATCGCAGCTGCGCACTGTAATATATTTCTAGCAATGTGACCAAAGTATCGCAGCTGCGCACTGTAATATATTTCCAGCAATGTGACCAAAGTATCGCAGCTGCGCACTGTAATATATTTCCAGCAATGTGACCAAAGTATCGCAGCTGCGCACTGTAATATATTTCTAGCAATGTGACCAAAGTATCGCAGCTGCGCACTGTAATATATTTCTAGCAATGTGACCAAAGTATCGCAGCTGTGCACTGTAATATATTTACGCTGTGCACTGTAATATATTTACAAAATATAATATATTTATCTAAAAGGATGGCAGAAATTTAAAACCATCAAACTATGCAACTTTGCGGCTTAGCAATGTAACACACTGAAACAGTGACACAATAAATCTATGCAACTTTGTGGTTTATATAGCGACTTAGCAATGGAACACACTGAAACAGTGTGACAACACGTCCTGCAACTTTGTGGTTTATATAGCGATTTAGCAATGTAACACACTGAAACAGTGACACAATAAATCCATGCAACTTTGTGGTTTATTTAGCGACTTAACAATGTAACACACTGAAACAGTGACACAATAGATCCATGTAACTTTGTGGTTTATATCATCATCATCATCATCATCATGCTGTCGGTCGTGATGCAACAAAGACTGCTTTCATTACTTGACTGCCGCTCTCCATTTAGCTCTCTTTTGTGCGGTTGTACATTTCATGAAAGCTGCCTGCAAAAGTGTTGAAGTGCTGCTGGCTTTTGCAAGTTACCAGCGGCACTCTCTCGGGTAAGCAAATAGAGGTTTCACACCGGCAAGAACATGTCAAGACAGGCGCAAAACTATTTGTCCCTGCAGTGGCTGGTCGGGAGATGTTGGGAGTTCCATACATCAACCGCCCTTAATGCTGCCACAGTGACATGGTTTTCTGTTTAGGGTTTGCTCCCTTAGCCTTCGGTTCTGTCAAGAACCTGTACCACAAGGCAGTGGTTACAACTCTGCAGGGCAGGGGCATCAAACTCTCTGAGGTATTGCTATACCTGCAATACCTGCATACCGGTTTATATAGCGACTTAGAAATGACACTGAAACAGTGACACAATAAATCCATGCAACTTTGTGGTTTAGATAGCGATTTAGCAATGGAACACACTGAAACAGTGACACACCAGATCCTGCAACTTTCTGGTTCATATAGCAATATTGCAATCCGGGGTCGATCCGGCATCATCCGGGTGTAATTCGTGACGCATCTGGGTAATCCAGGTGTTGTCCAGAGGTAGTCCGTGTCCCGTCCGGGGCAGTCCGGGTCTTTTTGAAACCGGAAGAGCCACGTTTTAGCCCCCGACTAGCCCCGGACTAGCCCCGACCTAGCCACGAACCACTCCCGGACTGCACGGATAAGACCCGGACAAGTCAGATGACCACGGATCGCCACGGATAGCCCGGTTTACCACGGATGAGCCCAGGATGAGCCCCGTTTTTGTATATATATATATATAGCAGGAGCAAGTCCAGGACTGATCCAGGACTGATCCAGGACTACTCCGTGGATCCACTGGGTAGTCTAGCGGTGGTTCGGCTCAGTCAGGGCCGATCCGGACTCTGGTCTGTGGCTAGACCGTGGCTCGTCCGGGTAGGTGTGAGAGCGAGCCAAAAAACGACAAAATATCCAGGGCTGTCCGGGATAGTTTGGGGGAATGGTCCGGGGGTGGTCCGGCTAAAAATCTGGGGCTAGTCCGGGTAGGTGTCACTTGGGGTTTATGCTCCATTGAGCATCGTCAGTCAGCACTTGCAGTGGTGACCACCAGCGAATGAATACAAGGTGCCGTAGATATCCTGATACAGGCTTATAGCCAGCCAGATGGGGGTAGCTAAATGTAGACATCCTGATACAGGCTTATAGCCAGCCAGATGGGGGTAGCTAAATGTAGACATCCTGATACAGGCTTATAGCCAGCCAGATGGGGGTAGCTAAATGTAGACATCCTGATACAGGCTTATAGCCAGCCAGATGGGGGTAGCTAAATGTAGACATCCTGATACAGGCTTATAGCCAGCCAGATGGGGGTAGCTAAATGTAGACATCCTGATACAGGCTTATAGCCAGCCAGATGGGGGTAGCTAAATGTAGACATCCTGATACAGGCTTATAGCCAGCCAGATGGGGTAGCTAAATGTAGACATCCTGATACAGGCTTATAGCCAGCCAGATGGGGGTAGCTAAATGTAGACATCCTGATACAGGCTTATAGCCAGCCAGATGGGGTAGCTAAATGTAGACATCCTGATACAGGCTTATAGCCAGCCAGATGGGGGTAGCTAAATGTAGACATCCTGATACAGGCTTATAGCCAGCCAGATGGGGTAGCTAAATGTAGACATCCTGATACAGGCTTATAGCCAGCCAGATGGGGGTAGCTAAATGTAGACATCCTGATACAGGCTTATAGCCAGCCAGATGGGGTAGCTAAATGTAGACATCCTGATACAGGCTTATAGCCAGCCAGATGGGGGTAGCTAAATGTAGACATCCTGATACAGGCTTATAGCCAGCCAGATGGGGGTAGCTAAATGTAGACATCCTGATACAGGCTTATAGCCAGCCAGATGGGGTAGCTAAATGTAGACATCCTGATACAGGCTTATAGCCAGCCAGATGGGGGTAGCTAAATGTAGACATCCTGATACAGGCTTATAGCCAGCCAGATGGGGGTAGCTAAATGTAGACATCCTGATACAGGCTTATAGCCAGCCAGATGGGGGTAGCTAAATGTAGACATCCTGATACAGGCTTATAGCCAGCCAGATGGGGGTAGCTAAATGTAGACAACCTGATACAGGCTTATAGCCAGCCAGATGGGGGTAGCTAAATGTAGACATCCTGATACAGGCTTATAGCCAGCCAGATTGGGGCTAGCTAAATGTAGACATCCTGATACAGGCTTATAGCCAGCCAGATGGGGGTAGCTAAATGTAGACATCCTGATACAGGCTTATGGCCAGCCAGATGGGGGTAGCTAAATGTAGACAATCCTGATACAGGCTTATAGCCAGCCAGATGGGGATAGCTAAATGTAGACATCCTGATACAGGCTTATAGCCAGCCAGATGGGGGTAGCTAAATGTAGACATCCTGATACAGGCTTATAGCCAGCCAGATGGGGTAGCTAAATGTAGACATCCTGATACAGGCTTATAGCCAGCCAGATGGGGTAGCTAAATGTAGACATCCTGATACAGGCTTATAGCCAGCCAGATGGGGGTAGCTAAATGTAGACTTCCTGATACAGGCTTATAACCAGCCAGATGGGGGTAGCTAAATGTAGACTTCCTGATACAGGCTTATAGCCAGCCAGTTTGGGTAGCTAAATGTAGACATCCTGATACAGGCTTATAACCAGCCAGATGGGGTAGCTAAATGTAGACATCCTGATACAGGCTTATAGCCAGCCAGATGGGGGTAGCTAAATGTAGACATCCTGATACAGGCTTATAGCCAGCCAGATGGGGGTAGCTAAATGTAGACATCCTGATAGAGGCTTATAGCCAGCCAGATGGGGGTAGCTAAATGTAGACATCCTGATACAGGCTTATAGCCAGCCAGATGGGGTTGCTAAATGTAGACATCCTGATACAGGCTTATAGCCAGCCAGATGGGGGTAGCTAAATGTAGACATCCTGATACAGGCTTATAGCCAGCCAGATGGGGTAGCTAAATGTAGACATCCTGATACAGGCTTATAGCCAGCCAGATGGGGGTAGCTAAATGTAGACATCCTGATACAGGCTTATAGCCAGCCAGATGGGGGTAGCTAAATGTAGACATCCTGATACAGGCTTATAGCCAGCCAGATGGGGGTAGCTAAATGTAGACATCCTGATACAGGCTTATAGCCAGCCAGATGGGGGTAGCTAAATGTAGACATCCTGATACATGCTTATAGCCAGCCAGATGGGGGTAGCTAAATGTAGACATCCTGATACAGGCTTATAGCCAGCCAGATGGGGTAGCTAAATGTAGACATCCTGATACAGGCTTATAGCCAGCCCAGTATGGGGGTAGCTAAATGTAGACATCCTGATACAGGCCTTATAGCCAGCCAGATGGGGGTAGCTAAATGTAGACATCCTGATACAGGCTTATAGCCAGCCAGATGGGGGTAGCTAAATGTAGACATCCTGATACAGGCTTATAGCCAGCCAGATGGGGGGTAGCTAAATGTAGACATCCTGATACAGGCTTATAACCAGCCAGATGGGGGTAGCTAAATGTAGACATCCTGATACAGGCTTTATAGCCAGCCAGATGGGGTAGCTAAATGTAGACATCCTGATACAGGCTTATAGCCAGCCAGATGGGGTAGCTAAATGTAGACATCCTGATACAGGCTTATAGCCAGCCAGATTGGGGTAGCTAAATGTAGACATCCTGATACAGGCTTATAGCCAGCCAGATGGGGGTAGCTAAATGTAGACATCCTGATACAGGCTTATAGCCAGCCAGATGTGGGGTAGCTAAATGTAGACATCCTGATACAGGCTTATAGCCAGCCAGATGGGGGTAAGCTAAATGTAGACATCCTGATACAGGCTTATAGCCAGCCAGATGGGGGTAGCTAAATGTAGACATCCTGATACAGGCTTATAGCCAGCCAGATGGGGGTAGCTAAATGTAGACATCCTGATACAGGCTTATAGCCAGCCAGATGGGGGTAGCTAAATGTAGACATCCTGATACAGGCTTATAGCCAGCCAGATGGGGTAGCTAAATGTAGACATCCTGATACAGGCTTATAGCCAGCCAGATGGGGTAGCTAAATGTAGACATCCTGATACAGGCTTATAGCCAGCCAGATGGGGGTAGCTAAATGTAGACATCCTGATACAGGCTTATAGCCAGCCAGATGGGGGTAGCTAAATGTAGACATCCTGATACAGGCTTATAGCCAGCCAGATGGGGGTAGCTAAATGTAGACATCCTGATACAGGCTTATAGCCAGCCAGATGGGGGTAGCTAAATGTAGACATCCTGATACAGGCTTATAGCCAGCCAGATGGGGTAGCTAAATGTAGACATCCTGATACAGGCTTATAGCCAGCCAGATGGGGTAGCTAAATGTAGACATCCTGATACAGGCTTATAGCCAGCCAGATGGGGGTAGCTAAATGTAGACATCCTGATACAGGCTTATAGCCAGCCAGATGGGGGTAGCTAAATGTAGACATCCTGATACAGGCTTATAGCCAGCCAGATGGGGGTAGCTAAATGTAGACATCCTGATACAGGCTTATAGCCAGCCAGATGGGGTAGCTAAATGTAGACATCCTGATACAGGCTTATAGCCAGCCAGATGGGGGTAGCTAAATGTAGACATCCTGATACAGGCTTATAGCCAGCCAGATGGGGTAGCTAAATGTAGACATCCTGATACAGGCTTATAGCCAGCCAGATGGGGTAGCTAAATGTAGACATCCTGATACAGGCTTATAGCCAGCCAGATGGGGTAGCTAAATGTAACATCCTGATACAGGCTTATAGCCATGTCCGGATGGGGTAGCTAAAGGTAAATCTGAGAAGCTTATGGCAGCAGATGGCACTAACTGAATCTTGAACAGGTCTGATGCCAGCCAGACTGAGTCGCTAATGGAGCATCTACACTAGCCTGTGGACCAGCGTGGAAAGTAACTGTTGGTTTTGTCGACACGTCGGAATCCCGTGGAAGTGTCGAGCAATGATTAGCACGCTTGCCGCGCGTCTGTACACGTGGCACTGAGATCGACAGGCTTTGATCTACCGCAGCGGTCGCCTAGAAAAGTACTTGCTGCAAGCACAGATACTTTCGGCCTGGGCTGATGCGCGGCCGACAGTTGCGTAGCAGGTTAAACGTGAAGCTGACGTGCAATGGGAAGATGTGCTTCTCGAGCGTGAATATCTTGAAGCGCGTGGCGGACGCCGAATACACGTCGTAGTCTGATGAACCACTAATAGCCACCCACATAAAATCCAAATGGCAACATGAGTGGGATGAAAACATTAATAAACTTAAAGAAATTGAACCATCTGTGGGAAAGCCACCACAGACTCATGCGGGAGGTCGGCGGGACCAAGTAGTCCTTAGCCGCTGCCGTATTGGCCACTCGTGGCTTACACATGCTTTTCTGCTCAAGGGGGAACCTCCCCCTGAATGTATTGGGTGTCAGTCCCCACTGACACTCAAACACATTTTACTAAGTTGCGTTGATTTTTTGGCCCTGCGCCAACAGTTCTACACTGCAGACAGTATGCATGACCTTTTTACTAAGGTAAAACAGGAAAACATGTTAGCCTTTTTGAGGGCAGCTGGACTGTACCACCTTGTATAGTTTACTAAATGGATTCTATCAATTATTAATAAAACTTTTCTTTTTCTATGGGAATTTGTTTCCCTTGACCACAAATATATGATTGTGAGCTTTCTAATTTAATTAGTGTCTATTGGCACATAATTGATTGTCTGCTTTTACATGTAAAAGCGATGGTTTGAACAAAAAACTAACATTTCTCGCCGTGAATATGGCCTATGCTGCCGACACGGCGTAAAGCAACCACCAATCAATCAATCAATTAATCAAAACTTGCCCGAGTAGCAAAACTACTTGCCCAAGCCAAATTCAGCCAATTGAAACTGAAATCTGCTGCTGCAGATCAGAAAAATAACGACTCGCCTGTTTGAGCAGGTCACCGAGAATGTCGCCTGCCCGACCGAGTAAACTAGGTGCCCCTGGAAACCAGGCAGTCCTTATTGTCCTACCCTGCTGGTGCTCGGCATTAATAGGATAGGATAATGAGCAGTGGAATAAGGAATCATCATCATCATCATCATCATCATCATTATTAGCAGCAGCAGCAATGCCTTAGAGTTGCATGGTCTGATGAAACATATGTTTTCCAAAACCAAAACACTTACCTACATTTGGTTCTGTATATCCAACTTAGGTACTTGTGTATTAGCTAATGATTAGCGGTAACATATACAGAATAATCAGTGAATTTATCACCACATCACTTTCGGCATCTACTTTCAGACAGCCATGAGGTGGGGAGGCCACTAACAAATTAGGTCAATCTCATGACCTAATTAGTCTTCCCAGTACCATATATGGCTTTAGTCAGGTTCCAGGGCATATAGTAGCACTCAACATTAATAGGATGGAGCAAAGACTGGTTAGCACAGTATCAGGATAATGTGACCGTGGGGGATATCGGGTCATGGTGCCGGGGGCCTGATTTCCCAGTGCGGCAGCACTATAACATCTCAATGAGTGTGCACTAAACCCAAGTCGGTGCCCATCCTGATATGACCTTAGATGTTGCCAGGATGTAAAATCCCAACAACCAACCATCAACAGACTCACAGACAGAGGGTAGGGAGATGTGGGAGAATGCTTACAAACAGAGAAATAATGCATGCAGTAGATAGCTACGCAACAACCGAAAGTAACAACACGAGGGGAACAACTAGACTATTACTGTCTAGCGGAGAAAACAAGTCATTTCACTTAACCGTTATGGGCGGCATAAATACACCATCAGCAAAAAAACTAAACAAAAAATATAAAATTAAAATAAAAGTTGGTGGCGGATTGTCGTAAGGTGCACAGCAGGCATGAAATACTTGCTTTTCCCCCAAGATCTGCGTGTTGGCCATTACTAGACACACCTCTTGCAGACGCGGCTTGTTTCACGGCTCACGCGGCGCAATCAATTCCACTGACGCGATAAGTCGGTGCGACAGCTTACATCAGATAGCAGCGTCATCTCGCGTCATAATGACGTCATGAATATTGGCACTGATGCAGCCTGAACCCAATTTGCCATATCGGGCGTCGTTATGCAAGCGGCATTGCTGGATCTAGAGACGCCGGGGGTCGGGGTGGATGTGGGGGTGGTGGTGGTAGGGGGTGGTAGGGGGTGGTGGGGGTGGGCGATGTGGGGGTGGAGGGTGGGGGGCGGGGGAGGTCTTTATCACTATCCTAGCACAGCGTGTGTCTATGAGAGATTAAAAGACACAAAAGGCTACTGATATGACCTTAGATGTTGCCAGGACGTAAGACTCCAACAACCAATCACCATAATAAAACATATGTTGTTCTATTATTACAAATATTCCAGTGTTAGACCTCTTCACAAAGCGACAACGCTAATAGTAATTCATGTTTTGTGAATATCTATTACAACGGTGTTCACCACCATAGCACACCTTGTGTGTATGGGGGAATAAAAGATGCAAAAGGCTTAATAAAACACAAGCAGTTGTATTATTACAATATTTCAGTGTTATATTTCACTACACAAAGCGACAACTTCAATACGGAATATAATTTGTTATGTGAATATGAATTATGATGGTCTTTACCACCATAGCACACTTTGCGTCTATGGCGGAATAAAGGTTGCCGAAAGCTTAAAGCTGCATAGTCCGATGAAGCATCAAATTTTCTAAATCAAAACAATTATCTAGATTTTATTCTACATATCTAACTTAGATACTGATGCACTTATTAAGAATTTGTTGCCACATAGAACGGAACACTGAGTCGATTTAATAGAAGCCTGTGGTATCAGAGTTTTGGCATCCTTGTCAAAATTATTTTCACATGTTTGAATTTCAAATATCTCAAAAGGTATCCATTTCAATTAAAAGTTACTTCAAACTAAAGTAAGGTAGATTATAACGATTAAATATACTTATCTCAGAAAAATGTCAGAAACTCAAAACCATCGGACTGTGCAACTTTAATAAAACACATACCGTTCTATTATTACAAATATTCCAGCGTTAGACCTTACTACACAAAGCGACAATACCAATACGGAATGTAATCTATTATGTGGCATATAAATTGTTATGTGAATATAAATTATAATGGTCTTCACTACCATTGCACACCTTGTGTCTATGGGATATTAAAAGGCACAGAAGGCTTAATAATAGTTAATGTGTATGTATAAATGTTTACCTTTATGCAAATATTATATAAGCGGTGAAAGTGAATCTGTTGTGTGCTGACTCTGGAAGGTTCTATGGTACTGCTAGAGCGGCTTGGAGCCTGGCCCGTAGCATGGGCGTGTTAGCAGCCAAACTGGTTTGGACGGTTCTAGTTAGCGCGAAAACTCAGTAGCAAGGAGTGGTTAGCAAAACACCGAGTGATAACACCGATAGCAATGGCCTGTGCTTGTGGGCAGTAAGCAGCACTGTCGCAGTTCCTGTCCTAACACCAGTTGGACACTTCTACCTGAATTTTCTATTACAAATATTCCAGCATTAGACCTTTTCTCACAAAGCGACAATGCCAATACGGAATGTAATCTATTATGTGGCATATAATTAGTTATGTGAATATAAATTGTAATGGTCTTCACTACCATAGCACCCATTCTGTCTATGGGGATTAAAAGGCACCAAAGGCGTAATAATAAACTTGCTGTTCTGTTATTACAAATATTCATGACTGTTCATTGTCCGTGTTCAGGATACTTCAGTGATGGTTATTTCTCCTGAGGCATAGGTAGTGAAGTAGGTCTTTCGTCACAACAAAACCATCTGGTGAATGATTGTGTAACCAGCCTTTTTAATAATCGATGTTGATACACCACTTAGTTACTTTAGCAATCATAACCATTCAAGAAGTTAGACTTCACCGCCACCTACAGAAAGCTGTCCGTCTTCCGGCTGCCAAAGATTTCTCCCTAAACCCCCAAATCCCAAGGGTCGTTTGGTTTTATGGCGCCGACCGCAATCGTCAGTTGCATGTCAAGGTTAAAAAGTGTAGTAGCACGAACACACCTGGATGAGTTTAATGCCTATCCCAGGACTTCTTGAAAGGTCATCATCATCATGCTGTCGGTCGCGATGCGACAAAGACTGCTTTCATTACTTGACTGCCGCTCTCCATTTAGCTCTCTGCTGTGAGAGTGATGGTACATTCATTAGAATAAGTCAATAGATTAAAAATAATTTAAAGTAAATTATTATTATTAGATAACATTCCCTACACTACACCTACACTTACATCTCTAGTGGTTGAAGTGCTGCCAACCACCATTTTTTTTTTTTTTTTGTAAATGAATTTTATTCATATATGTCTTTTGTAAGTGTTGTAGCACTAGGCTTCCGACTGTCAGTGTTACAGGTATATAGATATTTACACCATTTCTTTTTTTTAAACATATTTTATATAGTAAATTGAAGTGTGAAGTAAATTCTGAAATTAAGGTGTACACGATGCAATAAGTAATGAGTATGAGGTACGTTAAATCATTTTAAATTTACATAAATGGTTTTAGTTGTTGGTTTAGGATTTCCAATTCAGGTAGATACTAATACCTTTACTTAGTCTTAGTTCAGTGTGATCAGATACTCTTTTATTCATTGTGTTGTTTTGTATGCAGTAGGATTTGGGTGTTAGTTGTGGTATTTTTCTGTTAGTAAGTCAAGATGTCTTGACTATTGGTTTGTTCTGTAGTAAATAAATCAATGTATTCATTGGTGTGAGGAATGGGGGATCCCGATGTTGGGGGGAAGGGACTATAGGGAGGGGGACGCCAGCAGGCAGGATGTACCCGAGGGTGGGGGCCTCTGTGGGCACAGCTCTGGTTGTGCATTCAATCGTTTCGTTATCTTATTGTCTTTGTCACTGAGTGATTCTCATTTTGAATTCTGATAATAAACCTGACTGCGGTGATGTTTATATGGGTCACTCTCCTGAAAACTGGCCAGAAGTGTCACATGGAGAGTTGAAATCTAATATTTGAATTTTTAACATTTTTTAGTTGCAAATGAAAGCTGGAACTCTCCCCTTTACATCTATGTAAAATCTAAATTGATGAGATAAAAAATAACGGTGTAGTCCATGATTAAGCTATGTCGTATGGCAGTATAGCATGTGTTGCTGAGATATAACACATGTTTAGGACACCACACTGTCTGCTTAATAAAGATTTAAGCAGAATTAAATAATTTCATACTGAGAAGCATATTAATCATGGCATAAGATACAGAAATATGTAGTGCTTATATTGATAAAAAAAAAAGTAATTCCCAGCCATGCTTTATTCACTGAATAATTAGTGTACAATATTTGTGTGGTACCCAGACACCACTGGTTACATCTGTGACAGAAATTTGTAATGTTATTTCTGAAGACATCAAATAATTCTTTTTAAAATTTAAGCATGCATGCATGTTAATAAATATTTCATTTTAATTTGGGAACTGTTTTGTTTGATATATCAATGCAATACACGATGTTACTAAGGATCCAAGCATGTCCCATATGTCATGTTACAAATGGCTGACTGTAAAATGGGGGTTTTTGGTACAAAAACACGTCATAACTAAAAAGACCAAAGTTGCACGCAGTTTATTTTATTTTCCATATTTCTTACATCAAATCTGAACATGAATATGAAAAGTATAAGGAAAAAGGTAAGTAGAACGTTTTTTTATTGATGTTTTAAAATCCCATCCCATGCTGATGAGTTTTCAGGAGAGTGACCCATATACGTTAGATCCCCTTTATCTTGTGACTCTAAGCCACCTGTGCTAGACCCGCTGTCCACCATTTCCCCAATCTCTGGTAACCCTCCCCGTCCCCAACTTGGGTAAACAGCTTTTGCATCTTTATTTATAGTGTCGAGGAAAGAAGGTTGATCGGGAGAAATCCCTGTACTTTTTCCACCACTAAAAACTATCCTCATAGGCTAGTCAGCGGGTTTCACATGTATCGCTAGTTGATTTACTTCTAAAACCTTACCTTGTAAATCAGTCAAATGAGCTAACCTTGCCTAGTAGAGGAAAAAAAGTCAGTGTGACTTTAAGCCCCAATCCCATATGATATGACCTTAGATGTTGCTAGGACGTAAAACAAAAACAAACAAACTTAAGCCCCAATCACACTATGGCTTGTGACCGCTTTGCGACCAATTTGTGACCATTTTGGACCAAACAACCCAGTCACTGGCGATCTTGCAACCAAACCAATGGTTGCCGATCTCTGGGCGACCATTTTGGGTTTCAGTGCAGTAGCTGAAATCTTGCAACGAAAATTGTCGCAAGGAGCTCGTCGACCACTGAGGACCATTTTACGCCTACTTGCACCGATTTTGCGACTTCTTTGCGACCAACCCTTTTTGTAAGTGATCGCAAGCAGTAGTGTCACTGGGATATTATATTGTGATAAGCAAATAAAACAATTTTTATAATAGACACACACCAAATACACACATACACATACACACACTCATACTCATACACATGCAGATACACACAGACGGATCGATTCCCGTCCCCAACGCGACTGAAAACTCCCCAAAAACAACCCTCCCCACCTCTACCATCCTTACTGCCAGCCCCGCCCAGCTCTCCCCAACTGGTATCAATATCACTATCACTATCAGTCACCATGGTGACAAAGCATCAGTGGTACCACCTGGAACAGTCACCCCTCCACCTGCGGGGCGCCCTATTTGGATTCACCGGGTCCCTGTAGCGAAAAGAGAAACCCCCGCAGTGAAATAAGGCATAATCAGGCCTATTTTCTACTGACATCACCTGGATACCTGTTACTAACAATTTGTCAACCTTCAACAAAGGGGTGCCCTTTCTAATTGTCGGTTGTTTTACTAACTTATCGGCTCTCGATAAAATATTCTCTGACATAATTTATAATCACTAAATCATAAATGTGAGGTATACGGCTTTGTTTATTTGATTGAGTTTTACGTCCTGGCAACATCTAAGGTCATATCAGGATGGGTACCAACTTGTGACAGTGCTCACTCATGGCAACTTTATAATGCTGCCATACTTGGAGACCAGCCCACCAGCACTATGACCTGATTTCCCACACAGTCACATTATCCTGACACTTAGCCAACCAGTCCTTGTCCTATCCTAATAATGCCGAGCGCCAGACTAGGAAGCGACAAGTATCAATTTTTAAGTAATTGGTTTCACTTGACCAGAATTCGGCACTTATGCAAATATTATTATGACATTTAGTTTTCCACACCAGGGCCCGTATGCATGGGCGGCTTTTGGTGTTACAGCCTGATACCGTTTAGCTATCACCGACGTCGGGAAGTGTGTCAAGCGGTATGCAGGAGCGTGTAACACTTACATTATAGCTAAACGTGAAGTTATTTATAGATTTGGGAAATCCCTCTATTCGACAATGTGAATAACGCCGCAAATGCGGCGGTGGCATTAATATCGGTTCGAATTTAGGGTTAATTTGATTAAATTTCACTTATGGCGTATGTAATTCTGTTAAATATGACAGCATTTAATAGATTTGGGCCTAATATATTGCCGCCGATACGGCGGCGACGGCCGCGGCCTTGTTTAGTTGATGTTGGACAGTATGGATATCGACGTCCATGTGGCGGCGGTGGCGATTTGTTTACTTACATTCGTCGATTCGAAAATATTAATATCGCCGCCGTTGCGGCGGCAGCGTTAATCTCGCTTCGATTTTAGGGTTAATTTAATCAAATTTCACTATTTGACTATCTAACTCTGTTAAATATGACAGCATTGAATAGATTTGGCCCTAATCGGTACCTAACACCTCCTGTAAACCAGCTATGGAACGGGTTTACCGTAACCTAGTTTAAGCTTGTGGTGTTAAGCCTAACACTGCTCCATGCATACCGACTTTTCGGTGCTAAACCAGAAATCCCGTCTAAACGCGTTTTGGCTCGCTAACACTGCTTCATGCATATAGCCCCTGCATATTAGTATTCAGACTATATTTTATGTTGTAGGCTAAATTTGCTGGGGTGGGGGTGGGTGCGTTCATCGGGGACGGGAGAGATTTTATTTATATATATATTTTTTCGTCAACGAAGTGTTGATGATGCAGGGTCTATTCTGTGAGGTCACAGTGGGCGTCCGTCAACGACTGGACGCTGGGTTAATGGAAGTACCGCAGTGTCGTCTGCTCTCTCCCAAATGTCGTCTGCAGTTCCCGCCCTTTGCGACAGGTTTTCCATTCAGTTCTTCAGCGGGGGAGAGTTGTTTACCTTGGCACACTCTCCGGTCGTTGGAGTTTTACGTCCTGTCAACATCTCAGGTCATATCAGGACGGGTACCTATTAGTGACAGTGCACACTCATGGTGACTTTATAGTGCTGCCCCACTGAGAAATTAGGCTTCCTGCACCATGACCCAATATCACACTCAGTCAAATTATCCTGACACTGAGCTAACCAGTCCATGCTCTATCCTATTAATGCAGAGCGCCAGAGTAAGAAGCGACAAGTATAAGCGACAAGGATAATGTGACTGCGTGGGATATCGTGTCATGGTGCTGGCAGCCTGGTCTCCCAGTGGGGCAGCACTATTAAGTCGCCATGAGTGCGCACTGTCACAAGTCGGTACCCATCCTGATATGACCTTAGACGTTGCCTCCTGATTAGTGGACACATTTGCAGTTTGCGCTATTTTCCGTTCCAACCAGTGTTCCACAACTGGTTCATCAAAGGCTGTGGTATGTGCTGTCCTGTATGTGGGAATGTGCATATAAAAGATTCCTTGCTGCTTATCGGAAAGAATAGCCTATGTGGCGGCAGCGGGTTTCCTCCAAAGAAATATGTCAGAATAATTACATGTTCGACATCCAATAGCAGATGATAAAAGTTAACGTGCTCTAGAGGCGGCGTTAAATAAAACAAAATTTAGTTTTTTAGATGTTGCTAGGACGTAAAACAACAAACAAACAACTAACTAAATGACCTTCGCGCCTGGCTGGGGTTGCTGGGCGTGTCTGTGCACCCCGGGACCAGTCATCGTATGCCTCCCTCCCCCCCTCCCCCTCCCCCATCCTCATCACCATGCCCGGTGTGTGCATACATGCCGATTAGCTGCCTAGTGCAGCAAAAAAAAAAATGCAATGTTATTCCAGATTTTTGTGCGAGGCGGTTTTATTGGGAGGGGACTGGTAAATGGTTTATTCATGTGAATGGGTACACACCTTTCGTTTTGTTTAGGCCAGTGACAACGCACCAGTCTTCTGGTCGCTAATCAGTGGTCCACAACTGGTTCATCAAAGGCTGTGGTATGTGCTGTCCTGTCTGTGGGAAAGTGTATCTAAAAGACCCCTTGCTGCTTATCGGAAAGAGTAGCCTATTTGGCAGCAGCGGGTTTCCTCCTCAAAAGAAATATGTCAGAATGACGATATGTTTGATGTCCAATAACCAATGATAAAAATCAATGTGCTCTAGAGGCATTGTTAAATAAAACTAACTTTATTTCTGGTCGTGAGGTGTGTTAGGGTAATTTGCACAAATGTCTTTATTGCTTCACATGAGATTTACAGGAGGTGGGCGGGGAAATCAGATGAGACCAGTCGGAATAGGGTGAGAAGTTTGTTGTTGTTTAACATCCTCGCACCATTCTGATATGACCTTAGATGTTGCTAGGACGTAAAACTAGAAACAAACAAACATCATAACAGGAACGAAAGTCATATTAGGTTGGGTACCGACTTGTGACAGTGCATACTCATGCTGACTTTATTGTGCTTCCCCACTGGGAAACCAGGCCGCCGTCACAATGACCCAACATCCCGCAATCCTGACACTGAGCTAACCAGTCCTTGTCTTATCCTATCAATGCTGAGCGCCAGGCTAGGTAGTGACAAGTATCAATTTTATACATCATTGGTTTGACTCAGCCAGATTTCAAACTCGTGACCTTCCACTTGGGAAGCCTGCGTTCTACTGATTCGACCACCGCATCCGGTAGAGTGGGTTGAGTTAGCGAGAAGGTCATTACTAATACCCCTGTCACACTACGACGTAACGAGCCAACGTGAGCCTAACATGGTCATTTTTCGTCATTACGTTGGGTTACGTCATGATGACGTCAGAATGACGTCAGAATGACGTTAGAATGACATCGAGCTACGTCACATTACGTCGTGTTACGTCGAGTTACGTCAAGGTTTTGGACATGTTCAAAACTTTTGACGTAGCTCGAACGTAAGGGTTTACGTTCGCCATACGTTCTGTTCACGTTCAGTGAACGTCAATGACGTTAAACGGACGCTGCTCACTACGTTCAACTACGTTCCACTACGTTGACCCACATTAAACCGAGTGCAAATGCCTACGAGGCTTAATGGGAACGTCAGGAGAACGTCAGGAGAACGTCAGGAGAACGTGCATTCAACGTACGTTCAACGTCTCATGACGTAGCTAACGTCACGTAACGTTCTTCTGGCGATGGAATAATGTTCATAACGTTCCGTGAGCATAGTGACGTTGTCCTCTCTCGTTGAATGACGGTATCACTACGCTTTATCGACTTTACGCTCTCGTCCACTACGCTGCATCCACGTTCAACTTGTGCCCAAATTTGCATACTACGCCGAGAAGTTCAACGTTCCCCACTTTCTCCCTGTGACAGGGCCATAAATGGTTGTTGTTACTAGTAATAATCCAATATTTTAGGAGATATTTGTAAAATTTTATATACCGGTATTACAATTGAAAGATTGTTTGGGGACGCTACATTGGTTGATTAAGCAGGGCAAATTTCAATTGCAGACAATTGGTCTTCCTCATTCCACTGCTCCTTGCCCTATCCTAGTAATGCCGAGTGCCAGTCTAGGTAGTGGAAAGTATACATTTTGACTCTTACTCTTTTATATTAATAAATAAAATGTGTATATATCACATTTTCTGTGCATATAAAGCTAAAGGTTTGTTAAAGTTGCATAGTCCAATGGAAGCATCAAAATCTTCGAAAGCAAAAACACTTATCTAGATTTGATTCTGCATATCTAACTTAGATACTGATGCACTTATTCAGCATTTATTGCTGTATAGAAGGAAATATGAAGTCAATTTAATAGTTCCTGTTACTTCTGAAGACTACTTTTGACGTCCATGCCAAGAATAATGTTTGTTTGCTCTTCAAATATATCTTCAAAATAGAAGTTACTTCAAGCTAAAGTAATCTTGATTATAACGATCAACCTAGTACATTTATCTAAACAGAAATGATGGAAATGCAAAAGTATCGGACTATGGACCTTAAACTTTGGGGAATAAAAAGTCTTAAAGGAATCTTAAATGCGATTCGCTGATCGGTACAGGTACTCGGTCTGTAGAATGAACCTTTTAATTAGTTTGAAAAAAAGTGAATACAACAATTTTTTAAATAAAATTGTTAAAATCGCTTGTTCCAAATCACACATCATTTCATCATGGTCCACATGATCCATATGTATCTGCATATGTTCTCTAACTTATACCAGAATTGGAAATTCCCCAATGGTATATTCCCCAAACAGGCATATCCCTTACAATTTACATGTTGTATACTTCAATATGCAAATATTATTACAATTGGATCAGTCCTCCCTTGTTAGTTCCGTGAGTACTCACTAATCGGAACTGGGGTCATCTGCGGGTCAGGCCCACATTTTTTGGTGCCCCTCTGGGCGTTCCCACCATTCCAGCAGCAACCCCCCCCCCCCCCCAACCACCACCACCACCACCACCACCACCCAACCACCCCCCGCAACCCCCACCTCGCGCAACCACCTCCCCACAAACACCTCTGTTACCGGAATTTTGCTTCGGCGCGTCGTGAAATGACAAGTCTCTTCACATCACCAGAGCCTTTGGACCAGACGGGACGGCCGAATGAGTTGAGCGTCCGTCTCCCGATTTGGGATATCGTGTGAATCAAACCCTGCTAGAATCAAACCAATGACTTAAAAATGTATACCTGTCACTACCTAGTCAGGCACTTGGCATTATTAGGATATGGCAAGGACTGGTTGGCTCAGTGTCAGGATAATGTGACTGAGTGGGATATCAGTGTTGTTGGTGACTGACTTCCCGTGCTTCTGTTTCCATAGGCTTCGGGAGTTCAAATCCCAGCCGAGTCAAACCAATGACTTATAAAATTGATACTCGTCGCTACCTAGCTTGGCGCTTGGCAATAATAGGATAGGACAAGGACTGGTTAGCACAGTTTCAGGATAATGTGACTGTGTGGGATATTGGGTCACGGTGCTGGTGGCCTGGTCTCCCACTGGAGCAGCACTATAAAATCGACATGAGTGCACAATGTCACAAGTCTGTACCCATCCTGATATGACCTTAGATGTTGCCAGAACGTAAAACACCAACAACCAAACAACCAGAGCCCCCTCTATTGGGACCAAGCTCATGACCGTGGTTCCCCTATCACATTACCAACTTTAAAAAGGCACCGGATGAATAAAGGTCAGAAAGGTCAGACAAGTTTAACTTGGCCTTTAAAGGAGGCGAAGATGGGCTAGAAAGGCCAGTTTTGTATTCCGACGAAGGATCCCCAACTTTTCTGTTTATATAACCAAACCTGTTTTGGGAAAGTTATCTAGGAATTGTTAAGGTATCATTGTGCAGTTTCCGTTCTGCTTATAACCGGACGCGATGATCGAATCGGTAGAGCGTAGGCTTCCCGTACGGAAGGTCGGGATTTCGATTACCAGTCGAGTCAAACCAATGACTTACTAAATTTATACTTATTGCTTCCTAGCCATGCACCTCGGCAATGTTAGGATAGGGCAAGGACTGGTTAGCTGAGTGGCAGGATAATGTGACTGAGTGGGATATCAGGACCTGGTCCTGGCGGCCTGATTTCCAAGTGGGCCAGCATTATAATCGCCATGAGTGTGTGCTGTCACAAGTCGGTACCCGTCTTGATGTGATCTAATGCCTAGCACACACCTACCGTTTGTGCGCACCCACCTACCGTATACGATCTAAAACTGCCCGTTTCGCGCACAAAAATCGCTAGGTGTGCGCTCCCCGCGCACACCTAGCGATTGCGATTCGCGACTAAAAACTCAGTTTTAGGGCTAGAACGGGCCGATTACGATCGCGATTCGAAAAATGAATCGGCCCGTTTTCAGTTTTAAGCGGGTCGAGTCGCGAGTTTTAGTGTGCGAATCATATACGGTAGGTGTGTACCATGCATTAGATGTTGCCAGGACGTACAACTCCAATAACCAACCAACCAACCATTCTGCTTGAAGGTGGTTGTAGTTGGTGTTTGTTAGTGTCTTGTGTTGTTTGTGTTTAGGTTGCTGGTTTATTTTTTTCTTTAATGGGGTTTACGTCCTTCCATCATCTATCATCATATCAGTGTGGCTTAGCTAGCTGTAGATCACATTTGGTTGGTGCTCAAACACGACTAGGATACTTTGCAGAAATAAAGTTGTACAAAAAGGAATTCAAGACAGATCTGAAGGCAGTATCTAGTTTGCATTTACCAGACGGGATGACCGAATGAGTTGAGCCCTCGCTTTCAGTTTGACTGCCCATCGCGTAAAATTTTCAATTTAATGCTTATCGCTCGCTACCGAGTCTGGCACCCGCCATTACTTTACTAGGATAGGACAAAGAGCAGTGAAATGAGGAAGACCAATTGTCTGTGATTGAACTTTCCCCCGCTTAATCAAGGAATCAACAAAATAAGGGAACATTGCTTTGTGCTACGTAAACTACCGAGCGAGTGGCGTGCGAAGGCCCCGAATAAAAGTAGTGAAGCATGCCGATATCCCAGTGGGGCAGCACTATAAAGTCGCCATGAGTGTGCACTGTCACAAGTCGGTACCCGTCTTGATATGACCAGTCCTCTCCTTAACCTAATAATGCCGAGCATCTGGCTAGGAAGCGACAAGTATTAACTCATTGGTTTGACAAGGCCAGGGTTCGAACCCGTCGGTTCGAATCCCACGATCTACCAAAAAGGGAGATGGACGCTCAATTCATTCGGCCATCCCAATTTGACTTTAGATGTTGCCAGGACTTAAACCCCCAAACAAGCAATCTAATCTAGTCCATATCAAGTGCCATTGATACATTGCACGTTTTGGGAGCATCTGAAGGGCCAATGGATGGCCCAGGCTTTGCTTTTGGTGAATGAAGTATCAGTAAGACTGAACGTGTCGATTCCCAATCCCCACCCTACGCGTGTTTTTGGCGGGAAGGCGTTTAAAATGGGAACACTGCATTAAAAAAAAGGAGACCGCCAGGGGGCGCCCCGGTATGTTCAGGTTGCGTGCGCGGCATAGTCGATGAGGGCTGATCACATCCGGTGCCAATAAAGACATTACGGCGTCCCACCGCTGGGGGGCGCGCCGCTCCCGGAAGGGCCGTCACATTGCCACCTAGCGACCTGCGGGGGTACTAACGGCGCTGTGAGCTAGCTCTCACCACACGCAATTATTTTTTTTGATTGAATTTTTTTATTTTAAGTTGAGGCTGTAGTAGCTGGTAACAAACAGGACATGTGTGAAGTTGTCCCCACGAGTGTATGTCGCTTATATTAAGCATGGCTTTCTGTCTTACTTTAAACACAC
Organism: Branchipolynoe longqiensis; assembly: GCA_030323885.1. NCBI lineage: Eukaryota > Metazoa > Annelida > Polychaeta > Phyllodocida > Polynoidae > Branchipolynoe > Branchipolynoe longqiensis. The sequence continues at coordinate 7,927,614 of CM059193.1, read as the reverse complement.
TTTGAAACCAGACGGGATGGCCGAATGAGTTAGAGCATCCGTCTCGCGTGTTGGTAGACCATGGGATCGTGGGTTCGAACCCGGGTCGAGTCAAACCAATGACTTAAAAATTGATACTTGTCGCTTCCTAGCCAGGCGCTCATCATTATTAGGGTATGGCAAGGACTGGTTGGCTCTTGTCTAGACAGGGTGGCCGAATGAGTAGAGCGTCCGTCTCCTGTTTTGGGAGATCGGGAGATCCGAACCCATGAGTTCCAATCATGGTCGAGTCAAACCAATAACTTAAAAATTGATACTTGTCACTTCCTAGCCAGGCGCTCGCCATTATTAGGATAGGGCAAGGACTGGTTGGCTCAGTGTCAGGATAATGTGACTGAGTGGGATATCAGGTCATGGTGCTTGCGGCTTGGTCTCCCAGTGGGGCAGCACTATAAAGTCACCATTAGTGTGCACTGTCACAAGTTGGTACCCATCCTGATATGACCTTAGATGTTGCTAGGACGTAAAACAACAACAGACAAACAAAAACAGACCTTAGAACGTCCTCCTGCAGAGGGCTACTTGGGCCTTCGACCCATATAACTAAATGTTTAGAATAAATTTGTTTAAACCAATCATTTAAAATAAACGAATTTTAATGAGTAAATAAGTTACTGTGTGTGTTGGTAGACCAGGCTGCCAGCATCATGATCCAATATCCCATCATCATCATCATCATCATCATCATCATCATGCAGTCGGTCGCGATGCGACAAAGACTGCTTTCATTACTTGACTGCCGCTCTCCATTTAGCTCTCTGCTGTGAGAGTGATGTCCATGAGTCGGTCTTAATGTCTCTCACCTTCAGGTTTCTCTTGATGGTATCCTTGAACCGGAGACGAGGGCGCCCTCTCTTTCTGTAACCAGAAGAAAGTTGAGAATAGAGGATCTGCTTTGGTAGCCTGCTTTGGTAGCCCGATATCCCACACAGTCATATTATCCTGATACAGTCCCTGTCCGAGCACACAGGCTAGGTAGCGACGAGTATCAGTTTAAAAAGTCATCGGTTTGACTCGGCTGGGATTTGAACTCCCGACCTTCCGCCCGCGCTCTACCGATTCGGCCACCACGTACGGTGATAGGCTATAACTAAGATATAACTTTTTTTTTTTTTTTGGTCCATTAGTTGTTTAAGCAGGGGAAATTTCAGTCATAGACGACTGGTCTTCCTCATTCCACTGCTGGTCGATAGAAAGCCCGAGCCGATACTTTTACCGACCCAAGGGATTTTTAACCTCCCAAACCACATAGACATGGTATGAGAGCAACCGGCCTTTGATGACGCTGTAAGTTATACACAGCGGTGTAAATCCAAATTGGCAGAGCTGGGGCAATCAATTTGGTCATTGCCAACAGCATTGTCCTAACCAATGTCATATTCACCTCCATTTAAGACTCTTGTCAGACTTTATTGCAGACACGCAGACACACACACACACAAACATACACAAACACACACATATATACACACATATACAAACAAACACACACATACATATACACACACATATACACACAAACACACATACACACACATACACAAACACATATACACACAAACACACACACATATACACTCACAAACACACACGTATATATACACAAACACACACAAACACACACAAACACACACACAAACACAGAAACACACAACACACACAAACACACACACAAACACACACAAACACACACACACAACACACACACAAACACACACACATTCGCTTTTATTTATATGGATTTGTTTCTTTAGGAAAGCTCTCCTACCAGTTATTTAATTGTGTCTAATGTTGCACAACTCCGATGGTTTTGAGTTTCTGTAAATAAAAAAGAAAGAAGATACATCTATTAGGTTGATTGTTATAATCTGTCTTACTTTAGTTTGATGTCACTTTGATTTTAAATCGATAGCTTTTGTGATATTTGAAATGAAAATATGCCAAATTAATTGCCCCTGACCCCCCCCCCCCCCTCCCTCGCCCAACGCACCATCACTACCCGAAGACCAGACGGGATGGCCGAATGAGTTTAGCACCCGTCTCCCGTTTTGGTTGATCATGGGATACAAACGCTGGTCGAGTCAAGCCAATGACTTAAAAATTAATACTTGTCGCTTCCTAGCCAGGCGCTCTGCATTATTGACACCATGGGCCTGCAGTAAGAGGTTCTATTCAATTGACCAGGTATCACCCTTCTATGCAGCTACACATGCTTAGTATGTCCACCCGTATATGAGTTAGGGATGTAACATCAAATCTAGTATCACTTTAGTTTCAAACATTTTATGCTTTAATTATTTTAATATTTAAAATATATTAGCTCATGCAGTAGAGTGTCCACCTGAGAATGTGTGGGTCATCCGATCGATCCTGCTCAGTGGACCCATTTACAGTTTGGGTTATTTTCCGTTCCACCCAGTGGTCCACAAGTGGTTCATCAAAGGCTGTGGTATGTGCCGAATTGTCAGTGGGAACGTGCATATAAAAGACCCCTTGCTGCTTATCGGAAAGAGTAGCCTATGTGGCGGCAGTGGGTTTCCGCAAAAGAACTATGTCAGAATGACCATATGTTTGATGTTCAATAGCCGATGATAAAAAAATCAATGTGCGCTAGAGGTGTCGTTAAATAAAACAAACTTTCCTTTTTATGACTCGGTGTTTTAACAGCATGGAATGGATTTGTTTCCTGTTATTAATGTATGAAATGATGTTTTAATTAATTAAACACGGAGGCAATTAATATAATTTAAATGCAGTTATCCAATAGGTATACCCAACATCCGGTGTCTAGAGGGAGGATTCTGTCAGAGCAGCAATATTGTTAGCGCAGGGTTCCCATGCGGAAGGTCGGGGGTTCGAATCCCACCTGAGTCAAAACAGGTGACAGGTGGAGCAGGTTTGTCGATATATGGCTGGTGCTGCAGATTCATTCAGTGTGCTGGCTGCTCCTGACTCACCTGTGTGCTCGACCTGCCACCTGGTTGTGTGGGCGGGTGGGAGGGCGGGAATATTCATGGACCACACTCCACTTTGTTAGGTCAAAGTGGAGGACTAGTGTTTTTAAAGTACCTATTACTACTGACCCTTTCACGTTTTAGCACACTCAGCACTCCGCCCCCGCCCCCCCCCCCCCGCCGCCCCCCAACCCACCATCACTACCTGAAGACCAGACGGGATGGGCGAATGAGTTGAGCGCCCGTCTCCCGTTTTGGTAGATCATGGGATACAAACGCTGGTCGAGTCAAGCCAAGGACTTAAAAATTTATACTTGTCGCTTCCTAGCCAGGCGCTCTGCATTATTAGGATAGGACAAGGACTGGTTTGGCTCAGTGTCAGAATAATATGACTGACTGGGATATCAATTATCAGGTCATGGTGCTGGTGGCCTGGTATCCTAGTGGGGCAGCACTATAAAGTTGCCATAAGTGTGTACTGTCACAAGTCAGTACCCATCCTGATATGACCGTAAATGTTGCCAGGTCGTAAAATCACAACAACCAACCAATCAACCAACCACTACTTATCAAAATAAAATTAAATGTTTGTGCTCACATCTAGCACTACAGAACCAGTGGTCCATAACTGCTTCATCAAAGGCTGTGGTGTGTGCTGTCCGGTCTGTCGGAAAGTGCATATAAAAGACCCCTTGCTGCTTATCGGAAAGAGTAGCCTGTGTGGCGGCAGTGGGTTTCCTCCAAAGAAATGTGTCAGAATGACAATATGTTTGACGTCCAATAGCTATTAATTCACTCAGTATCCCCTTATATGTGATGGCAAATGTTTAATAAGTGCACCAGTATCTAAGTTAGATATGTAGAATCAATTCTAGATAATTGTTTTGGTTTAGAAAATGTTATGTTTTCAATGGACTATGCAGCTTTAAATAAAACCAACTTTCTAGTACTACACTGCTGGGACCGGTGGCGCCACCACCGGCCCTCTTTGTCCCTAACGGCGCGCCCTCATATGCACTCGTGCCCCAGTATTTTTATAGCCTAGTCACTTTGGGGTTGGATTTGGAAAAAGGCCCATTACCAAGTTAAATATCTCAGGGAGGGGAGTATAAATTTGACAGTCAGACAGAACGGCCGACGCGCTACTAGTCCTGGCTATTCCTGGCTATTCCTGGCTAGGCTGGGCGGGTTGATTCGCCCATTTAACCGCGATATCCAACACTTAATGACCAGCAATCCGGTTGTGTCGGGCAGTGTGTCGCCTGAGGGCTTACTGAAGGGGGGTGACACTTATTGCGGCCATCATGACATTAGGTGGTCATAATTGTTTTGTATCAGAAGTCCCACAGGACATCAAGGGATTTCTGTTATTTTTGCTTCAGTTTTGTTGTTTTTGTAATAAATAATTGTCTTTAAATTAAGGTAGTTATTTTGTGAAGGGCTAAATTGTTGGATTTGTAGCACGAAGGGGATGGTTGGTTGTTGGAGTTTTATGTCTTGGCAACATGTATGGTCATATCAGGCTGGGTACTGACTTGTGACAATGTGCACTTATGGCGACTTTATAGTGCTGTCCCACTGGAAGACCATGCTGCCAGCACCATGACCTGATATCCCACTCACTCACATTATCGTGACACTGAGCTAAGCAATCCTTGCTCTATCCTAATAATGCCGAGCGCCTGGCTAAGTAGCGAAAAGTATCAATTTTTAAGTCATTGGTTTGATTCGAGCAGGGTTCGAACCTGTGGGGTTGAATCCCACGGTCTACCAAAACGTGGGGCGGACTATCAGCTCATTCGGCCATCTTGTCTGATCTTATTGAGGATTTGCGTCAAACAACTAGCACCACGTGCTCAGTGCCTCGTCAGCCATCATGGTTGGATAGAAAGTACTGCCATAACACTGCCGATGTGGTGGCGGGGGGGTTAATATCGCTTTGATTTTTGGTTTAATTTGACCAACTTTCGCTTTTTGAGTAAGCTATTGTCATGAATACCATTATTTCAACCCCAAGTGAGTATTCATGATTCTAAATAACACAATTAAATCATAACAAATAGATTTGTGCTTTTTGTTAGGGTTACATTCGACAATATCACCGCCGATGCAGCAGCGGCATCAATATCGCTTGGATTTTGGGTTTAATTTGACATGATTTCACTTTTTGAGTAAGCTGTTCTCATAAATAACATTATTTCAACCCCCGATTGAATATTCATGGTTCTAAATAACAGAATTAGATCATAGCACTGAATAGATATAAATTTGTGCTTTTTGTTTTATTTACATACTCTTGATAGCAGAATTAACTGCTTCTATCCAACCACGATGCAGGAGTAGTGTGATGCCTACACCACACGCAGATCCTCAATAGCAACTAGACATACCAAGCAGTTATAGCAAGTGGTTGTAGCAATCAGTTACTGTGACTAGTTGTAGCAGTCAGCCTATAGCAACCACTTGTATTTTAACACTAACAGTAATTTGCACCAACTAGTAATAGCAATCAGGTATACAATTAGTTATAGGAACTAATTGTAGCAATCAGGCACAATGATTTGTTGTAAGAATCAGCTCTGGTAACTTAGTTGTAACAATCAATTTGAGTGATTGGTCATAATCAATTACTATGACTAACCATGTCTATTGGTTATCGTGACTAGTTGTAGCAAATAGTTATAGAAAGTAGCTGGGAATAGTTATAGTTATGGTGGCGGAGTGGTTAGAGTGTCTGACTTTTTTCTAGGCCGGACTCCTAATCTGAAGGTCAGTGGTTCAATTCCCCGTGCCTCCACCTCTGCCAATTTGGATTTCCACTGCTGTGTGTAACTTACAGTGTCATCAAAGGCCAGTTGCTCTCATAGTCATACCATGTCTATGTGGTGTGGGAGGTTAAAAATCCCTTGGGTCGGTAAAAGTGTAGGCTCGGGCTTTCTGTCGACAAACTGTCTAATGGTGAAAATAAGTCTATTCAGACTTATCGATAATAGGCAGTATAAATCTATTCAGACTTATCGATAATAGGCAGTATAAATCTTCAAGAAAGAAAAAAAAAATAGTGGTCAGTTGTAGCAATCAGTTGGTGTGACTAGATATAGCAATCAGTTGCAGTAACTAATCAGACCAATCAGTTATGGTACCTAGTCTTAATCAGTTACACTGACTAATCATAGCATTCAGTTACAACATCCAGTCGTTACAATTGGCTATAGTAGTTGCTTGTAGCAATTACTTACAATTACAGTGCAACCCGATACAACGTCATCACAAAAACAGCGGGGTCGCCTTAAATCATGGCTCAGTTTACTGAATTACCTTGGATGGTTGTTGGAATTGTACATCCTGGCAACATCTAAGGTCATATCAGGACGGATACCGACTTGTGATTAATCTGTAAAGACATCCCCCAGCTTCTACAACCGTCCCACCAGAAGATTATTCTTCAACCAAAGATTGGGCTGATTTATCGGAGCCTCTCTATAATGTTGCAGTTCTGCAACCGGTGACCGTCGTAAGGTTACAAACACCCCAGTATCTCTCTCTTGTGATTAGTGCACACTCATGGTGACTTTATAGTGCTGTCCCACTGAGAAATCATGCCACCAGCACCATGACCCAATACCAAACTCGATCACATTATTTATACTGACACTGAGCTAACCAGTCCTTGCCCTATCCTATTAATGCCAAGCGCCAGGCTAGGAAGCGACCAGTATCAAATTTGTAAGTCATTGGTTTGACGCGACTAGGAATCAAACCACGATCTCCCACACGGGAGGCCTGCGCTCTACTGATTCGAGACCACTGCGTCCAGTGAATTACCTTTGAATTACAGAATTCTAGGTTCAATGAATCATCAAATTATATCTGAATTCGCATTAAATTGGGGCGCGTTATAATGGGGTTTCACTGTAGTTATAGTAACGCGTCATAGCAACCATTTGTGATGAATGATCAGTCTCAATGACCAGGTATAGCAACTGCGGACGACCGGCCACAGTGGCCGAATCGGTAGAGCGCAGGCTTCCCATGCGGAAAGTTAGGAGTTTGAATCCCAGCCGAGTCAAACCGATGACTTATAAAATTGATACTTATAAAATTGCTACTTGTCGCTACCTAGCCTGGTGCTCGGCATTATTAGGATAGGACATGGACTAGTTAGGTCAGTGTCAGGATAACATGACTGTGTAGGATATCAGGTCATGGTGCCAGCGGCCTGGTCTCCCAGTGAGGCAGCACTATAAATTCGCAAGGAGTGCGGACCGTCACAAGTCGCTACCCGTCCTGATATGACCGTAGATGTTGCTAGGATGTAAAACAACATACAAGTACAAAGGAACTGCGGAGAACAACCAAATGTAGTGCAGCTTGTGAAGACAAGCAGTTTCCACACTGCCCTTCATGACAACTAGTTGCAGCGACTAGTCACTAAGTCAGTCACCCAACACCAGACGGGATGGCCGAATGAATTGAGCGTCCGTCTCTCATTTTGATAGATCATGGAAATCGAACCCATAGGTTTAAACCCTGGTCCAGTCAAACCAATGACTTAAAAATTGATACTTGTCGCTTCCTAGCCACATGCTCGGCATTATTAGGATAGGGCAAGGACTGGTTGGGTCGGTGTCAGGAGAATGTGACTTGAGTTGGATATCAGGTCATGGTGCCGCCAGCCTGATTTCCTAGTGGGGCAGCACTATCAAGTCACCATGAGTGCGCACTGTCACAAGTCGGTTCCCGTCCTCATATAACGTGACCTTAGATGTTGCAAGGATGTAAAACTCCAACAACCAACCAACAAAGCCAGCACCATCAACCTAACCAACCACTGGCCAGGTCACTAAGGAGGTACTAACCTTCAGGGCCGGGTACTTATAAGACAAAAGAGCCATAAAGGACTGTAAGAAAAGTGGGTCAGTTAGGGCTGCGCGCGCAGCACCCCCCTCCCCTACCCCCAAATCACATTGTCCGGTAATGGGTAGTTAAGATGTCCCAGATGCGGACCTCAGCTGATCTATGTTATTGCTAGAATCCGGGTCTTTAGAACTGCAACTCAGGCCAGCCATCAGCGGGTGCCGTTTAACTAACAAATCAACCATGATTGATCTTTTGTTTTGTGCATTAGTTGATTAAGCAGCGGAAATTTCAATCACGGACCATTCCACTGCTCCTTGTCCTATCCTAATAATGCCGAGCGCCTGGCTAGGAAGCAACAAGTATACATTTTTAAAGGGCGCATTCCTTACACGCGGTATGCGAATGCGAATGCGACAAAAAATCGAAACACCTTGAAGCCTATGGGCTACATTCCTTACATGCGGTATGCGGTATGCGAATGCGAATGCATTTTCCGATCGGTCCCTGTAGCGATCGGTGCGGCATGCGGTATGCGGCACGCAGGGTGCGAATAGAAACCTGAGTCTGATGTGTCCATTAGTTTAACACCAGGAGAGGCAACTGAGCATTACGGAACAGTCTCACACGGGTGCTGAGTGGAAACATATGGTAGTGGTGGTGGTGGGGTTTAGTCAGTCGCATGCCGCGTGTAAGGAATGCTGCCATTCGCATACCGCATACCGCATACCGCGTGTAAGGAATGCCCGCTTTAGTCATCGGTTTGACTTTACCAGGGTTCGAACCCAATGCCACAGCCAAATCCCCCAAACCTACTCAAAACTCGGAGACGTGGACAATCAACTCGGATGTCGGGCAGAAGCTTTGGCAAACTTGTGGTTCTCTGATTTGATCCAATTGGAGCTATAGAAATTGAATGTCGATCTTGATGTGAATTTTGTGTGTAAACTAAAAGAAATTGTGAATCAATAAATAGCTTTTTTTTTGGCTCTCTTAAGGGCGCATTCCTTACACGCAGTATGCGGTATGCGAATGCGAATGCATTTTCCGATCGGTCCATGTAGCGATCGGTGCGGCAATGCGTAACTGTGCGGCAACGCGGGTGCCGAATAGCAACCTGATTCGTGATGTGTCCATTAGTTTAACACACCAGAAGAGGCGACTGAGCATTACAGGAACTGTCCTCACACGGGTGAAGGAGGAAAAATGCTACAGATCCACAGAATATGAATACTTATCTATAATTTGGCAAGTAAACTAAAAGAAGTTGTGAATCATGAAATAGTATTTTTTTGGCTCTCTTACATACCTGCCAACTATTACGATTTTGGCGAAATAATTACGATTTTTTTAATTCTCATTCCACCCTACGAATTATAAACATATTATTCCGCTTTTTCGAAATCCCCAATGCCCCCCCGGACACATTGAAAAAATACTTAAAAAAATGGTGATTCTGGTGGCATTTCCAGAGTACGTATAATAAGCACATATTAAAGAAATTATTACAGTTTGTCAGATCCTAGAGCAGTAGAGTGAGTATAAGTTGATGTATTTTTCAAATTTTTCCGGGGGGCCGGGCGGGGTGCGCATGGCGCGCACATCGCTTTGCTCGGATGGATTTCTATTATTAGGATTTTCGTTTAACAAAAGTTGGCAGGTTTGCTCTTAGTCTTACAGTAATGGTCACATTTCCTCTTCGGGTATTTAGTCCATAGACCTAGCAATTAAAAGGGGATTTTCTGTAGTTTTCCTGTTCTATCTCCGAATAGAGGGTATTCACTGACGTCATGCTAAACGGAAGTGCGGCCATTGTGGCGATAGTAACCACAATAATAAACGCATTGTCTGCCATTGGCATTGTCAATGGCCGTGAGCCAGCTTCATACAGAAAATGTGAAATATCTCTAAATCCACACCACCTAGACACAAACCGCTTGGAACACATATAGAAAACATATTCAACGAATAGATTATATTAAATTTATAAGCTTAGGGTTCTGCATTTCTATTAATTTGGAATAAAATAGACGTTTTGCACTGCACGTACCGGCAAACTCAATGCATTGTCAATGGCCGTGAGCAATCTTCATACAGAAAAAGTTAAATATCTCTAAATCCACACCACCTAGATACAAACCGCTTGGAACACATATAGAAAACATATTCAACGAATAGATTATATTAAATTTATAAGGTTAGGGTTCTGCATTTCTATTAATTTTGAATAAAATAGACGTTTTGCACTGCACATATCGGCAAACTTAATGCATTGTCAATGGCCGTGAGCAATCTTCATACAGAAAAAGTGAAATATCTCTAAAACTACACAACCTAGAAACAAACTGCTTGGCACACATACAGAAAACATATTCAACGAAAAGATTATATTCAATTTATAAGGTTAGGGTTCTGCATTTATATTAATTTGGAATAAAACTGAAAGAATGATCTACCTCTCTATGGACTATGTTACTGTAACCAACAGGTTGTTTACTAGTTGATATCGCCACAATGGTCGCACTTCCGGTTGATGACGTCACGGGAATACCCTCTATTGTCTGCGAGTGAATCATAAAAGATAAAAGCGAACTGGCCTGGACACTGGGCACACAGCACTTCCCGGACACCCCCGTCCTGATATGACCTTAGATGTTGCTAGGACGTAAAACAACAACAAACAAACATCCGGGACACCCGACCGGAAGTGGTGGCCGAATCAGCAAAGCGCTGGCTTCCCATGCGGAAGGAAGGTCAGGAGTTTGAATCTCAGCCGAGTCAAACCAATGACTTGCAAAATTGATACTTGTCGCTACTTAGCCTGGTGCCTGGCATTAATAGGATAGGGCAAGGATTGGTTAGCTCAATATCATTGATTGAGTGGTCATGGTGCCAGTAAATAAAAGATTCACCCCGTACTTGTAGTACAGGGGTGAACACACGCCCTATGTAAAAGCTCGCGAAACCTACTTTAGTATGGAACATGAAGTAGAAACTGTGGCTCCAGTATCAAATGGCTACCCATATCGGCACAGAGTTGGTAAAATGGGAGAGAATGCAAAAAGACAAGATGGTGGCGATGAAACGCCATCGGTTTTATTTGTAAAATTCCTTAAACTACATGTTTTATTATATATATATATTTCAAATTAAAAGTAGCGGGTAAATATGAAGATTTATGTGAAGAATATATTTTGCTTCTTAAATTAAGAATTTGCCAGCTCAATTCATTTCCCCGCCATGTCGAAATTCTTTGCCCGTTTTTCTAATATGTTGGTTTTCACCCCTGTACTGGATGTACAGGGTGAATCCTTTATCTAGGTGCCAGTGGCCTGGTCTCCCAGTGGGGCAGCACTATAAAGTCGCCATCAGTGCGCACTGAGGCAAATCGGTGCTCATCCTGATGCCACTTTAGTTGTTGCCAGTATGTAAAACCCCAAGAAACAAACAAGCGCTTTCACTCCGGGGTAGTTTATCTCTCGACTCAACTGGCGCGTTTATTTATCCACCAAAGCCTCGCGGAATCAGCGTGGTTACGGAGGAGAGTCACGCCGGGTGTGGGCGTATCCGATTGCCAGGAGCAGCTAGGTACCAGCGCACTGCGCAGCGCGTAGTGCGCAGTGCGCAGTGCGTAGTGCGCAGCAGAAGGCGCACACGACGCACTCACACGTACACGCACACAACGCGGATACGCACACCTACGCACAAGCACACAACGCGCACACTCAGACACACTCAGACACACACGCACACGCACACGCACACGCACAACGCGCAACGCGCACTTAGATGCACTCTCACGTGCACACGTACATAATGGGCACACTCACACACTCACACATACACACACACAATGAGCACACGCACGCACTTACATGAACACGCACACAACACGAGACAGAGAGAGACACTCAGATAGACACATAGAGAGACACAGAGAGACACACAGAGACACAGAGAGATACAAAGAGACACAAAGAGAGACAGAGAGATGCAGAGAGACACAAAGAGACAGAGATACACAAAGAGATACAGAGAGACACATAGACAGACACAGAGAGATACGGAGACACAGAGAGATACAGAGAGGCAGAGAGAGACACACAGAGACACTGTGAGAGACACACAGAGACACAGATATACAGACAGAGAGAGACAGAGAGAGAGAGACAAGAGAGATAAGTTATATAAATGAGATATTCCACTGCATAGAGCCACATGTCCATGTGAGATAACTCCGCCTGACATGGACTAACACTAACAGCTAAATGGAACAAGACTAGATTATACTATTTATCCTCAGAATGTGTCACCCCAGTCTGGACGTAAAAGAATGAGTACTCCAAGTTGTTATGTTCCTCTTCACTACAGGATGTAACTGTAAGAATTCCATTTGGGTATTACTATTGGACAGCGGGTTGTGTTTATTTATAGCGGCTTGGTGTTAATACCTGTCTGGCCTGTCATGCTTCATTTGGCACACCTAAATAAAGATAGTTCGTCTCTTGTTTATTGACACCGGACGCGGTGGCCGAATCGACAGAACGCAGGCCTCCCATGCAGGATATCGTGAGTGTAATTCCAGGTAGAGCTAAACCAATGACTTACAGAATTGATACTTGTCGCTTCCTAGCTTCGTGCTTGGCATTACTAGGATAGGGCAAGGACTGGTTAGCTCACTGTCAGGATAATTAATGTGATTGAGTGGCATATCGGGTCATGGTGCTGGTGGCATGATTTCCCAGGGGGGCAGCACTATAGTATAAAGTCGCCACACTGTCACAATTTGGTACCTGTCCTGATATGACCTTAAATGTTGCCAGGATGTAAAATTCCAATAACCAACCAACCTTGTTTATTTAATCCACTCCCGATGTCACAAATAGAACTTAGAAGAGCTCTCTCTTCAGTCTCGTCAGTTCTTGCCTATATAGTATATTGCGTTCTCATAATTTTGACCGGACGGGTTGCCCAAATCGGTAAGAGTTCTGGCTTTCTGTGCGGAAGATCTAGGTTTTGAATCCTGGCCGAGTCAAACCAATGACTTAGAAAATCGATATTTATCACTACATAGCCTGACACCTGGCATTACGATGATAGGACCAGGATTGGTTAGTCATCATCATCATCATCATCATGCTGTTGGTCGTGATGCGACAAAGACTGCTTTCATTACTTGACTGCCACTCTCCATTTAGCTCTCTGCTGTGAGAGTGATGTCCATGAGTCCATTTCATGAAAGCTGCCTGCAAAAGTGTTGAAGTGCTGCTGGCTTTTGCAAGTTACCAGCGGCACTCTCTCAGGGAGCAAATGGAGGTTTCACACCGGCAAGAACATGTCCAGACAGGCGCAAAACTATTTGTCCCTGCAGTGGCTGGTCAGGAGATGTTGGGAGTTCCATACATCAACCGCCCTTAATGCTGCCACAGTGACATGGTTTTCTGTTTAGGGTTTGGTCCCTGAGCCTTCGGTTCTGTCAAGAACCTGTACCACAAGGCAGTGGTTTACAACTCTGCAGGGCAGGGAGGGGCGTCAAACTCCCTGAGGTATTGCAATACCTGCAATACCTGCCAACAGCCTAGTCTCCCAGTGATTTTGGTAGGAGGTAAAACCCCAACAAACAAGACAAGTGTCGGTGTGCGTGTGTATGAGTAGTTGTGTGTGTGTATGTATGTATATGTGTGTATTTTTGTTTGTGTGTATGTATGTGTGCGCGTGTGTCTGTGTGTGTCTGTGTGTGTATTTATTTTGCTGTGCAGTCATACGTGGATGGTGTTTCCCCCGTTAAGGGGCTGTCACATTAGGGTTTTTTGTGGGAGCATACGGCGGCGTAGGCGTGTTACGTCATATATGCCGCCATACGCTACGCATACGCTACACGTAGGCTATGCGTATGCTACGCATACGCCGTCATGTGCTGGCCTATGCCGGCTTACGCCGTTGTACGCCGCCATACGCTTTCTCCCATCCGTCCGTCCAAATTTGTTTGTGCATGCTAAAAAAGTCTCGACCTACGGGAGCGTATGGTTCATAAGCTACTCATACGCTTCTCATACGCTGACATATGCTCCTCGTATGCTAGGGGTATGCCGGTGTATGCTCAACTTGCGTCACGGGCATATCTCTGGCATATGAAGCATACACAGAACCTACAAGTTGCGTATGGGAGCATATGCGTAGCGTATGCAAAGCGTATGAGTAGTGTATGGCGGCGTATCCCCGACCTATGGTCTCGTTATATAAAGGCGACGCACTATATACCCAGGAGTCACCAGGTGGTGGACCGAGGAGAGATAACATAGGTCTCGCATACGCTTCGCATACGCTCCTCATACGCTCCTCATAAGCTCCTCATATGCTCCTCAAAAGGTCCACATGCCAATCAAAACCATCAAAAAATGTCACAGTACGCTCTCATTCGCTCCTCGTACGCTCCTCATAGGTTACGCATACGCTCAAAAACACCCGAGAGGTCACCAAAGGTCACAAAACGTCGTCACGCGCAGTTTTTTCCTATTTTCGGTGTATGTTTTCAATACGCTCCCGCCATACGCCGTAATGTGACAGGGCCTTTAATTTGCGCGCCAAACCGATATCGTCAACCTCCTCGTTGTCGTCTGCTGGCACTAACTGTCGTGTGCTGTTGCCATGGTCACAGCAGACAGCTTATACGCGCGCGCCAATTCTTCCACAGATAGCTGTGTGAGGTTTGACATCAAATATGTGTTTCTTTGTGAAAGCACATCTGTATGTAGAGAGAGATTGGGGCCGATCAGGCCCCTACAGTTGTATAATCCCTCTCCATGGCAACCGCACTTCTTGAGAATCCAGGCTCCATCTTGACAAGCAAGATATCAATATTACCATTCATAATTTAATATTTAATAGATACCCATATTACCATTAATAATTTAAAATTTAATAGATATCCATATTACCATTAATAATTTATAATTTAATAGATATCCATATTGCCATTAATAATTTAAAATTTAATAGATATCCATATTACAATGTGCACACTGTCACAAGTCGGTACCCATCCTGATTTGACCTTAGATGTTGGCAGGACGTAAAACTCCAAAAACAAACCAATATCAATTTGTGATGCCCTCCATCTCAGAACCAGTGGTCCACAACTGGTTCTTCAAAGGCTGTGGTATGTGCTGTCCTGTCTGTGGGAAAGTGCATATAAAAGACCCCTTGTTACTTATCGGAAAGAGTAGCCGATGTGGCGGCAGCGGGTTTCCTCCAAAGAAATATGTCAGAATGACCATATGTTTGACGTCCAATAGGCGATGATGAAAATCTATGCGCTCTAGATGCGTCGTTAAATAAAACGGAACTTTTTTTCCTTCCATCTGAGACTCCTAACTACGCGCGTCCACGAACACTCTCATCACACATTAAGAGCTATTTACGATCATATTTCATGCCAGGCCTAATTACCTACTCCCGTAACTAGCAGCCGGCGGCCATTACCGGAAGTACCATGGGACACTACAGGTGGCGCCACGCGCCGCACCTAGGCTGGCTGACCCACGTGACACGAAACTTTTTTTTGTCTTCTGCTGCGTCCCTATCTGTATATCGTCTAAAGCTGGGATTCCATGTACACTTTATGTAGTATGCGGATGCGTCAAAGGTCTGCCGATTTGTATGCTCTCATCTCATCTTAGAAAATTAATAAGTGTCTATTGACACCTAACTGATTGTATGCTTTTACATTATATGTAAAGGCGATGGTTGAATAAAAAACAAACAATTCTCGCTGTGAATATGGCCTATGCTGCCGACACGGCGTAAAGAAACCACCAATCAATCAATCAATCATCTTAGATACTGGTGCACGTATTAAGCATTTGTTGCCACATAGAAGGGGATACTGAGTCAATTTAATACAACCTGTTACTGCAGATGCCTATAGTGTCAGAGTTTTCGCGTGCTTGCCAAAGTTATTTTTACTTGTTTTCATTTCAAATATCTCAACGTTTAGCCATTTAAAATAAAAGTTACTTCAAATTAAGGTAAGGTAGATGACAACGATCAACCTAATATTCTTACTTATCCCAGAAAATGTCAGAAACTCAAAACCATCGGACTATGCCACTTTAAAATAAGCGAAAATCATTGAGGTTTTTGTATGTTTTAGCCTTTGTAGCGACAGGATTTAGGGGGTTAAATGAGCACACGCCCCCCAAGACCCGTGTGTGTAGGTGACTAATACAATAACAGTGTAAAGCCCTGGGGCCATATGCATGAAGCAGTGTTAGCGCTCCAAACCTGTGGTAAGCGGCGATCTCCGGGTTAGCGGCGAAAAGTCGGTATGTATGGACAGTGTTATGGAAACCCCGCGAGTTAAAAGTCGGGTTCGCTAACCCCACTCCGTAGCAGGTATAAGGGGAGAGTTAGGGACCGATTATGCGCAAATCTATTCAATGCGATCATATTTGACAGATTTACACACGCAATAAGTGAAATTTAATCAAATTAACCCTAAAATCGAACCGTTATTAACGCTGCCGCCGCATTGGCGGCGTTATGCATATTGTCGAATCGATGAATGTAAAGTAAACAAATCACCGCCGCCGCCGCATCAACGTTGCTATCCATACTGTCGAATATCAACAAAACATCGCCGCCGGCACCGCCGCTGCATCGGCGGCGATGTATTAGGCCCAAATCTATTGAATGCGATCATATTTAACAGAATTACATACTCAAATCGTGAAATTTCATTAAATTATCCCTAAAATCGAACCCATATTAACGCCGCCGCTACACTGGCGGTGATATTAATATTGTCAAATCGACGAATGTACACAAAACAAATCGCCGCCGCCGTCGCATCGACATCGCTATCCATACTGTCGAAGATCAACAAAACATCGCCGCCGCCACCGCATCGGCGGCAATATATAAGGCCTAAATCTATTCGATGCAATCATATTTGACAGAATTACATACTCTAATCGTGAAATTTCATTAAATTAACCCTAAATTCGAACCGATATTAACGCGGCGATTTTAATATTGTCAAATCGACGAATGTACACAAAACAAATCGCCGCCGCCACCGCATCGACGTCGCTATCCATACTGTCGAACATCAACAAAACACTCGCCGCCGCCACCGCATCGGTGGCAATATATTAGGCGCAAATCTATTCAATGCGATCATATTTAACAGAATTCCATACTCAAATCGTGAAATTTCATTAAATTAACCCTAAATTCGAAGCGATATTAACGCCTCCGCTACAATGGCGGCGATATTAATATTGTCAAATAGACGAATGTACACAGTGACAGAGGGATTTCCCATATCTATAAATAACTGCTAGGTTAGCTAACGCCTCCGCGCTTTGGCTCCATACATACCCTGTGACCGAATTTCCAATGCTGGCGTTAGCTAACCCGGACCCGGCCCTTAACACCGGAGCCGATAAATAATTCTTCATGCATACGGGCCCTGGTCACATACACGTTAGTGAACGTAGTTGAACGTAGGATAGAATAACGAGGGTCAAACGTGGTGTAAGTACATTAAACTAAGGTGAAAAACGTTAAAGTATAGTCTGTTTTGGTATGGATAATTAAGTTATGGCACGGATGCTGGTACATTCAACTATGTTAGCTTCCACTACGGTCAACTATGTTCAACTACATCTAAGTATGCTAAAGTATGCTAGAGTACGCTAGAGTACATTAAGATTACGGAGACTTCGCCACAGTACTTTAGCCTCTAATGTAGCGCTCCTTTGAACATGTCCAAAGATTTAAACGGAACTCACGGCACACCCACATTATTACCAAGTTAGCATGACGGAGAAGTATGGATGCCGGTACGTTCAACTACGTTTGACTACGTTTGACTACGTTCAACTACGTTCAACTACGTTCAACTACGTTCAACTACGTTCAACTACGTTCAACTACATCCACTCATGTGTATGTGACCGTGCCTTGAGGCCGTCGTTTATGGCCGTGGTCAGACAGGCATGCCGAATTGCAGCTGTCACGACTGGCGCCTCACTTTACAGGCTTCTCTTGGCGCCCTCAGCGACGTCTCAGTTTGTGGCGCTCCATGACAAGGTGCGTCGCAGTTCACGTCGTCGTAGTTTGTAACTTGTCTATGGCACTTTAGTTTGTAGTCTTCCACGACACTTTAGTTTGTAGTCGTTCACGGTACTACTTTATAACCTTCTACGACACTTTAGTTTGTAGTCTTCCATGACACTTTACTTGTAACCTTTTACAACACTTTGGGTTGTAACTTTCCCCGACATTTCACTTTGTAGTCTTCCAACCAGACGGGATGGCCGAATGAGTTAGAGCGTCCGTCTCCCGTGTTGGTAGACCATGGGATCGTGGGTTCAAACCCTGTTTGAGTCAAACCAATAACTTAAAATGTTATACTTGTCGCTTCCTAGCCAGACGCTCGGCATTATTAGGATAGGGCAAGGACTGGTTGGCTCAGTGTCAGGATAATGTCAGGTCATGGTGCTGGCGGCTTGGTTTCCCAGTGGGGCAGCACTATAAAAGTCGCCATGAGTCCGCAATGTCACAAGTCGGTACCTGTCCTGATATGACTTTAGATGTTGCTAGGATGTCAAACAACAACAAACAAACAAACTTTAGTTTGTAGTCTTTCACGGCACTACATTGCAACCTTCTACGACACTTCATTTTGTAGTCTTCCATGACACTTTACTTGTAACCTTTTACAACACTTTGGGTTGTAACTTTCCCTGACATTTCACTTTGTAGTCTTCCATGACACTTTGTTTTGTAACCTTCTAGGATACTTTAGTTTGAACCTTTCCACGACACTTTAGTTTGTAGTCTTCCATAACACTTTACTTTGTAACCTTCTACAACACTTTAGTTTGTATCCTTCTACGACTCTTTATTTTGTAGTCTTTCATGACAGCCTTGGGTGTGTACATAACCTTGATGGTTACAGCCTGCATCACTGCGGCAATATAAAACAGCCCTGATAACTTGGTCCTTTTTTGGATGAAGAGTAAACTTCAGTGGGGGCGGTTGTAGAAGCAGGGGGCTCTTTACCAAATTACTAACAGGCCATTGAAGTGGTACTGGTTCACGCCGGTCCGATGGTAGCAGTGCACTCGCGTCCAGTAGTCCATGGTTTAGGAGGAAGCCATGGGAAAAGGTGGGAACTGCCGCCAGAAGAAAGCGAAACATAGAAAAGGGAACAGGGCCCCACCCAAGCAAACAACTCCCTTGATCAGGGGGAGGAGTGAGCCCGGGAGAAAAAAGAAATGGTAGTATAGAGGAAAGAGAAGTGATGAGAGTTGAGTCAACGGGCCGTGCCTCCATGACCTGTGGTGTCCAGTCGGCAACCCAGAGACACGGATGGAGTAAGAGGTAGAAAATGAAATGCTGGCCGGCTCCCCCTTCCTGCAACTCCTTTCAGACATAATCAAGGAGGAGTCCGCAGTGGAGAGGTGATAGAAGAGGTGTGGACAAAGTGGGGTCCGGACAGGAAATGTTTTTTTGTTTTTTTTCCATGACACTTTACTTCATAAACTTATATGACACTTTAGTTTGTAGTCCACCCACATACACACTTCCCGCCGTGCCGGCCTCTGATTGGTCACATTGACACCCCCCCCCCCTCCCCTCCGTCACCCCATACCGGCCTGTGATTGGTGATGAAATGGACTCACGCCTGGCTGGCAGCTGTAATTGCCTGTAGGGACAACGGTCCGTGCTTTTAGGGAGGGTCGAGTCAAGTTTCACGTTTTAAGGCATCCTCTATGCATCATCGTGTCTCCCCTTTGACGGCTGTCAGGACTCCCTCCAATCCCCCTCCCCCCTCCCCCTCCCCCTCCCCCTCCCCCTCCCCCTCCCCTCCCTCCCCTCCTCCCCTCTCCTCCTCCTCCCCCTCCCCTCCCCCTCCCCTCCCCCCTCCCCCCCCCCCTCCCCCTCCCCTCTCACCCCGCCCACCCTCTCAAAACTACCCCTCCCTCATACCCCGACGCACCCTCTCAACTAAACTACCCACACCTCCACCCCTCACTCCCCACCTCCCACCTCACCCTCCTCACCCTCACCCCCCTCACACCCTCTCCCTACACCCCCTCACCCCTCCCTCCCTCACACCTTCCGCTAACACCCTCCACCCTCTCTCACCCCACCTCACCCATCACCCTCCCTCACCCTCCTTCACCCTCCCTCTCACAGCCCCCCCCTCCCCCCCTTCCTCACCGCTCCTCACCCCCATCACTCCCTCACCCCTCCCTCCACCCTCCCTCAACCTGATGGACGTACAACAACAACCATCAACCCTCCCCTCCCCCTCCCTCCCTCCCTCACCCCCCCTCACCACCAACCCTCCCTCCCCCCTCCCCCTCCCCCCCCACCCCTCCCCCCCCCCCCCCCCCCACCCCCCCCCACCCCGCCCCCCCCCCCCCCCTCCCCCCCCCCCTCCCCCCCCCGCCCCCCCCCCCCCTCCCCCCCTCCCCCCCTCCCCCTCCCCCCACCCCCCCCCCTCCCCCACCCCCCTCCCCCCCTCCCCCCCCCTCCCCCCTCCCCCCCCTCCCCCCCCCCCCCCCCCCCCCCCACCCACACCCTCCCCCCCCCACACCCCCACCCCCACCCCCCCCCCCCCCCCCCCCCCCACCCCCCCCCCCCTCCCCCCCCCCCCCCCTCCCCCCCCCCCCCCCCCCCCCCCCCCCCCCCCCCCTCCCACACCACCCCCCACCCCTCCCCCCCACCCCCTCTCCCCCCCCCCCTCCACGCCCCCCCCCCCCCCTCCACCCCCCCCCCCCCCCTCCACCCCTCCACCCCTCCCCCCCCCCCCACACCCCCCCCACCCCCACCCCCCCCCCCCCCCCCCCACTCCTCCCCCCCCTCACTCCATATATATTTATATATATATATAATAATAATATATAATAGATATAATTTAATATTTATATATCAGCCTTACCACTATGGCACGCCATTTTCTTGTTTTATTCAGTATTTAGGACATATCTTTAAATATTTAATATGATATAGTCTAAAATCGATTTTATCATATCATTTAAATGGTAATTTACTGCTCTGTTTTGCAAATAATTTAGAATGTTTAAATATTCTATATGTGATGAGATTCATAAAATCAATTTAGGGTGATATTATAAAATGCATTTGAAGAGAATAATCAAATGCATTTCATGAATCTCTCTAAATGGTAGCACCAGTCTAATCATAGTTTAAAATATATATTTGATCATCCTCACCGGCTCTTCTCACCCTCAATCCACCCCTCCACTCCCTCCATCAACCCTCCCTCCCTTACCCCCTCACACTCATCCTTCCTCACCCCTCTCTCACCCTCCCTCCCTCACCCCTCACCCCTCCCTCACCACGACACACTCTCAACAACTGCCCCTCCCTCACCCCACTGCTCACCCCCTCCAGTATATATATATATATATATATATATATATATATATATATATATATATATTTATATATATATATATATATATATGTATATAAATATATATATATATATATATACTTGATACTTTATGTGGATATATATAACGGCAGCCCCTTAATGTTTCTCTCTAACCACCTTAAAGTTGCACGGTCCGATGAAAACATAACAATTTCAAAACCAAAACACTTATCTAGATTTGATTGTACATATTCAACTTAGACACTGGTGCACTTATTAAGCATGTGTTGCTGCATAGAAGGGCACAATTATATATATATCATATATATATATATATATAATGTATATAATATAATATATATAATATATAATATATATATATGTATATATATATTTATATGTGTGTGTGATGTATGACACATTATACAAGTATAACTATAATTAGTATAAATGCTAGGAGAGAACATATATACTTTGCTACTGGTACTAACTCTATCGGCGCATTGGTGGAGTTCCCCCCCCCCCCCCCCCCCCCCATCTGGTAGGGAGTTGCATGCGGGTTCCCCCCCCCCCCCCCCTCGCGCCACACACACTGGAGGAAATATATTTTACATATACAGTAAAACCTCTCTATACCGACCTCTCCACAGATCGACCACTCCCCTATATCGATCGCTTTATTTGGGTCCCAACAATACCATTGTAAGGATATTCTAACTCTCTAAACCTTTCACCTCCCTAAATGGGCCACTTAAAGTCGGTCCCATGGTCAGTCAATTTAGAGAGGTTTTACTGTATACATATATAATTTATAAATATATATGTGTGTGTGTGTCTAGAGAAAGGGAGAACGGAGGAGACAGACAGACAGACACAAATACAGAGAGACAGCTGGAGCTAACACTGAATGTACTTGGCTACAAACAAGTGGCCAGTGTCAGTCAGTTCAGGGAGGTGGATAGGTGGTGGGTGGGGTGGGGGGGGGGGGGTGTAGTGAGCTTGTTGTCAGCCACTTTACAAGTGCCGGCTTCCACTTTGATCTACAGGTGGGTGTTCACGTGGATTACAGGCTACAGGTAAGCAACCCAATCAGCCCGGCACAGGTACACAGCTACACCAGGTAGAGTGGGAGGGGGTGGGGGGGGGGGGGTCAGGGGGGACACTTCAGTGAGCTAAAGTGGAAACCACAGCAAACACCAGCTCATACCTAAAGGCCGAATACATTTGTAATCAGTTGGTGGATTTTGTTTGTTTTTCTTATGTTTGTTGGGGTTTTACATCTTGGCAACATCTATGGTCATATCAGGACGGGACTGAGTGACCTGTGAGGGTGCACACTCATGTGTGATGACTTTATAGTGCTGCCCCTCTGGGAGATCAGGCCGCCAGCCCCATGATCTCATATCCAGAATAGATGAGTGGTGCTCTCTGTGGTGGAGTGGTTAGAGTGTCTGACTTTTTTCTATGTCAGACTCCTAATTTGAAGGTCGGTGGTTTGATTCCCCATGCAATCACCTATGCCAATTTGGATGTCCACCGATGTGTATAACTTACAGCATTATCAAAGGCCAGTTGTCTATTTGGTGTGGGAGGTTAAAAATTCCTTAGGTCTGTAAAAGTGTAGGCGGTGGCTTTCTATCGAACAACTGTCTAATAGTGAAAATAAGTCTATTCAAACTTATCCATGATAGGCAGTATAAATGTTCTTTTTTTTAAATCAGTTGGTGGATTTTGTTTGTTTTGTCTGTTGGGGTTTTACATCCTGGCAACATACGTGGTCATATCAGGACGTGTCTGTCTGCTTGAGTGTCGATCGGTGGCGATGGTGGCAGCAACTCATCATTTGTTGTGTACTCGTCGATGACCGATGAGTCCAATTTGTGCTCAGAATATGTGGTTGCACACTGGACGCGTGTGTGTAACTGCAGAGAGAGAGTCTTGTTCTAAGTTAAATTGTAGGTGAAGGATAACAATCTTTTCGCTGGTGATGCTTTTGTTTAGCTTGAGATATACAATCAGTTTCAAACTGTGGTTTCCCTTTGCGAATAGAAGCACCAACTTATGACAGAGCACACTCATGGCGACCTGATAGTGCTGCCCCACTAGTTACTTCAAACTAAAGTAATGTAGATGATATCGATTAAAGTTGCATAGTCCGATGGTTTGGAGTATCTGTCACTTTTCTGAGATAAATATATATTAGATGTTTTGCTATAATCTATATTACTTTAGTTTGAAGTAACTTTGATTTTAAATGGCTAACTTTTCAGATATTTGAAGTATAAACTGCCAAATGAATTTCGGCAAGCATGCCAAAACATAGATAAAAGATGCACCCCGTACTTACAGTTCAGGGGTGAACGACAACGTAGTCTAAATACGGGCCAAAATAGCTTTTGTATGGAACAGGAAGTAGAATGCCTGGCACCAGTGTTAAATGGTTACTTATATCAGCAGAGAGTTGGTGAAATGGGAGAGAATGCAAAAAGACAAGATGGCGGCCATAGAACGCCATCGATTTCACTTTTAAAGTCTATTAAACTGCCTGTTTTATTACATTTTTCAACTCAAACGTAGCGGGGAAATATAAAAACATATCTAAGGAATACATATTGCTTCTTAAATTAAGTCATTATTCACTCAATTAATTTCCCCAGCAAGTCAAAATTCTTCGCCAGCTTTTCTAATGGGTTGGTTTTCACCCCTGTACTGTCAGTATGGGGTGAATCTTTTATCTAGCCAAAACTCTGATACCATAGACTTCTGCAATAACAGGTTCTTTTAAATGCACTTGGTATTCTCTTCTATGTGTCAACACATGCTTAAAGTTGCATAGTCCGATGATTTTGAGTTTCTGTCATTTTCTGAAATAAATATATTAGGTTGATCGTTAGAATCTACCTTACTTTGGTTTGAAGTAACTTTGAATTTAAATGGCTAACTTTTGAGATATTTGAAGTGCAAACAGACAAAATTAATTTTGGCAAGCTTGTCAAAACTCTTGGCACCATAGGCTTCTGCAGTAACAGATTCTATTAAATTCCCTCAGTATTCCCTTCTACGTGGTGACAAATGCTTAATAAGTGCACCAGTATCTAAGTTAGACATGTAGAATTAAATTTAGGTAATTGTTTTTGTTTTGAAAATTTGATGTTTTCATCGGACTATGCAGCTTTAATATTGCATTAGTATCTAAAGGCCCTGTCACACACTATGATGTAACGACGCCATCATAGGGAGAACGTGAAAAACGTTGAACTTCTCGGCGTGGTATGCAAATTTCGGCACAAGTTGAATGTGGATGCAGCGTAGTTGACGAGAGCGTAACGTCGGTAAGGCGTAGTGATAGCATCGTTCAACGAGAGAGGACAACATAATTATGCTGATGGTACGTTATTAACCTTATTCGATTGCCAGAACTACATTGCTTTACGTTACCTTACGTTACTTACGTCATGAAACGTTGGCGAAACGCTGAATGTACGTTGGACGTACGTTCGGCGTACGTACTCCTGACGTTCCCATTATGCCGCGTGGATGTTTCCACCGGCTTTAATGTGGGTCAACATACGTGCAATGTAGGGCAACGTAGTGACCAGCATTTTAATAACATCCATCTAACGTCATCGACATTCGCCGAACGCGTACAGAACGTATGGCGAACGTACGGCGAACGTAAATCCTTACATTGGAGTTACGTCGAAGGTTTTGAACATGTTCAAAACCTTGACTCGCGCCGATGTTACACGACGTAACGTGACATATCTCGACGTCGGTCTAACATCATTCTGACGTCATCATAACATAACCCAATGTACCTCAACATAATGACCAAAATTGACCTACGCCAGGCTTACCTTGGCTCTTACGTCGTAGTGTGACAGGGGTATAAGATCGCAATGTGGAATCAAATCTTGGTCAGTTTTTAGCTCAAAATTGGATACTTTCATCGGACTATGCAGCTTTAATCTAACGCATTTATCTCAGAAAATGGCAAACGCTCAAAGCCATCGAACTATGCAACTTTAAGATTCCGTTTGTGTTTTAACACACTAGTTTAATCTTGTCTTATTTCCGGAGCGGGACATAGCTCAGGCGGTAACGTGTCCACCTGTGAAGGTGTGGGTCATCCTATCGATCCTGTTCAGTGGTCACATTTGCCGTTTGGGCTATTTTCCGTTCCAACCAGTGGTCCACAACTGGTTCATCAAAGGATGTGGTATGTGCTGTCCTGTCTGTGGGAACATGCATAGAAAAGACCCCTTGTTACTTATCGGAAAGAGTAGCCTATGTGACGGCAGTGGGTTTCCTCCAAAGAAATATGTCAGAATGACCATGTGTTTGACGTCCAATAGTCGATGATTAAAATCAATGTGCTCTAGAGGTGTCCTTAAATAAAACAAACTTTCCTTTGGTCTTAACTCCAGTACCTACTGATGAACCGGAAGTCTCTAATCGCTAATATTGTCAGCAGCCGACCCATTACGAGTAGGGTATTGTTCGGGGTCGGCATTTACTTCTTTTTTTTTCTTAAAAAAAAGAAGACTTTTCACAGGTAGCGTCTCAAAGGTGCCAGTCGTGATGAGTGAAAAGTGAGCGAGAAAAAGTAGTCCCCGTACATTGTGAGCAATAAGGACTGTGACTGCTCCGATGTTCGTTCATTAACATTAACTCGTCTGTGATAAGCACTGTGACAGCCTGAGTTATTAATAGTAAGCACTGTGTCAGTCTGATTTATTATTAATAGTAAGCAATGTGACAACCTGATTTATTAATAGTAAGCACAGTGACAGTCTGATTTACGAATAGTAAGCATTATGACAACATGTGTTATGAATAGTAAGCACTATGACAGTCTGATTTCTGAATAGCAAGCACTGTAACAGTATGATTTACGAATTGTAATGACTGTGACAACTGTATTTATTAATGGTAAGCACTGTGACAACTATATTTATGAATGGTAAGCACTGTGACAACCAGATTTATGAATAGTAAACACTGTGTTTACCTGCTTTATGAATAGTAAGCACCATGACATCATTGTTTATGAATAGTAAGCACATTGACAACCTGTCATATGAATAGTAAGTATTCTGATAGCCTGATTTATGAATAGTAAGCACCGTGACAATATGATTTACAAATAGTAAGCACTGTGGCAACCAAATTTATGAATAGTAAGTAATGTGACAACCAGATTTATTAATAGTAAGCACTGTGACATCCACTTATGAATCAGGGATGAAAGATCTCTGCGATTTCGCGGATTTCCGGAATTTGTCAATCCTGCAGCACCATCGGCATATACTAATATGTGGTGCAGACGCCGCAGCAATATCAGTGTATACCACTAATAATATTCCAAATGCCACAGCACTATCAGCGTATACTACTAATGCATGATTCAAATGGCGCAGCACCATCAGCATATATATCAATATATATATATGAAACCCCACTTCCGGAAATTTTCCGCGATTCCCTGACAATGCTAAAACCTATAGGAGAATATCGGCATTTCCGCTTTTTTCCCCGGAAGCCATTTTCATCCCTGGAATAGTAAGCACTGTGACAACCTGAGTTATGAATCAGTAAGCAGGGTGACAACCTAAGTTATAAATAGTAAACACCATGACATCCCACCTTATCAATAATAGTAAGCACCACAATACCACACCTTATGAATAGTAAGCACAGACATCCTACCATACAAATACAATAGTAAGCAATGACATGTTGCCACACAAACAATAAGCACTCTGACGTCCCATTTTGAATAGTAAGCACTGTGAGAACCCATCTGTGAGATACCACACCTTATGAATAGTAAGCACTATGCTAACATGCCTTTTGAATAGTAAGTACTACAACAACATTTGAACATACCATATGAATAGTAAGTATTATGACAACCTACCTTATTAATAGTAAGCACTATGACAACCCACAGTATGCACAGTAAGCACTGTGACAACCTGCCTTATGCATAGCAAGCACTGTGACAGTCCACTTTTTTTCTTCTTTATTCTTTATTTATGCTGCCCATAACGGTTAAGTCGACTTGTTTTCACCACTATACAGTAATAATAGTCTCATGGTTCCCCTTCTCTTATTACTTTCACAGTTTCAGGTGTTGTGTAGCTATCTACTGCACACATTATTTCTCTGTTTGTAAGCATTCTCCGACGTCTCCCTACCCTCTGTGAGTCTGTTAGTTCTACAATTGGTTAGTTGTTTTGTTACCTATTTTTATTTTCCCTGACTGCCTTCACCAGATGGAATTAGTGGTCATTAGTTTTGGTTTAAAATTTAAAGTTTACATATTTAACCATTCTGCTTTTACTTTATCGCTCTATTAAATATATATATATTCCGCGCTCTTGCTTCTGGCCACCGCTGTCTTTCCTTGCCGTCGCCTCTTCCCCTCTCGCCCGTTGTAGCCATTCCACATGGGGACCCCCTATGACAGCCTATGTAATAAGTGTTCACGGGTTCTATCCCCGCATATCGCTTTCTTGGTACCTGCTTTTACTCGTATACTTTTATGCTAAGGCCGACGGTATACTCCGCTCCGCTGTCACTTATAAACACCCGAGAGATTATCCATTATTGTTTTTGTCCGTATTAAGATGGTGGTTACTAGTCCCGAGGAGAGGGTTATTCTACATTACTGTAATGTCTACAGTACTCCATCATCTGCGCAAAAGGCCAATAGTAATAGATATAATAATGAACTATCATTAGGGAGGTGCCCATGGCAGTTAGTGTAATAAGGGACCTGTTCTTAAAGGGTAAGGAATGCAAGGAACGTCTCAATCACATTATAAGAGCTCACAACTTTATTATTGTTCCTACCAAACACCATCTAATCTCTTCCAATGTAAATCATATGAGTTGAGCGTCCGTCTCCCACTTTGCTAGATCGTGGGATTCGAACTCACGTGTTCGAACCCTGGTCGAGTCAAACTAATGACTTAAAAATTGATACTTATCGCAAGGATTGGTTGGCTCACTGTCAGGATAATGTGAGGTCATGGTGCTGGCGGCCTGGTCTCCCATTGGGGTAGCACTACAAAGCAGGGATGAAAGATCTCTGGGATTTTCCGGATTTCCGGGATTTTTCCTGTACCTACTGCAATCCCACAGCACGATCAATGTATAGGCACTACTAATACGTTGTTTTACGCTGCAGTACCATCAGCGTATGTGGTGCAGACGTCGCAGCACTATCAGTGTATACTACTAATAAATGATTCAAACAAGGCAGCATTATCAGAGTATACTACTAATACGTGCTTCAAACAGCGCAGCACTATCAACATATACCAATATATATGAAACCCGACTTCTGGGAATTTTCCGCGATTCCCTGACAATGCTAAATCTAGGGGAGAATGTACGCATTTCCGCTTTTTTTTTCCCCGGAGACTACTTTCATCCCTGATTTAAAGTCGCCATTAGTGTACACTGTCGCAAGTCGGTACCCGTCCTGATATGACCTTCAATGTTGCCAGGGCGTAAAACTCCAACAGCCAACCAACCAACCAAGCATTCAAGGGAGCTGTGGCTGTCATACACTACAACAACAGAAACTTAACCCCCACCTCCCTCATCTCCGTCATCCCCACCGGTCACCCTCCCTCCCCCCACCCACCCCACCCACCCCCCACCCACCCCGCCCAGTGTCCCATCAAGATGAGGAGTGAGTGGTGGGAAAGTTCACGTCGTGTCACCATAAATCACGCCGATCACATTGCCAGTCACGATTTGACTCCCGACTGTAGGGGGAGATTAAGCCTACGAAAAAACAACAAGGGGGTGGAGGGGGAGGAGGAGGGGGAGGAGGAGATCGAGCAGGGGCGGGGCGGGGGGGGGGGTGGAAGTAATAAAGTCGCGCGCCCATTAATGGGGGAGAGAGCTATTTAAATACGTAATCTGCACCGGCTATCCAAGCGCCCGGGTTTACAAAACAATTGCCCCCCCCCCCAACTGAAATTGTCACAAAAATAAATTTAAACAGTTTCAGCAATTATTGAAAAAAGAGGAAATCTAAGTCGGAAATGTGTGCACTGCTTGATTGGCAGAGGATATGATCGGTTGGTGTAATGTATATATTACAGTTGGGTGGCTCGGTGGTTGATTGTAATGTAAATGCAGACTCTTGTAGTTTAATGTTGGCCAAATTAGTCGGTGAGAGATTAGTGATATTGTGTCTCTCCCCCTCGCTCGGTGAAGTTTTTTTTGTGTGCAGTTCGTGAGACCCGACACCAAAAATGTGAACCAACAATGTTCAACATGGCGATCTCCAAGCGGATGTGAGGTGTGTGTGTGGCGGCCACGCGCAGGTTAATGAGCAACTCGGCGACATCCGCTTGGAGAGTGACGGCGCGCGCGCGACATGCGGGTGTGGTTTACTAAAACTAACACTGTAACAGCCACTAAAAGCTAAGATGACGAGGCAAAACTACCAAATTGAGACTATTGCTGTTCAGCGATGAAAACAAGCCGCGATGCGACTTACTCGTTATGGACAGGGCAAATAAGGCATCACCAAAAAAACAAAAAAAACAGAAAAAAAAAGAAAAAAAAAACCCACTTCCAACTGTCCACTGAATTATGAATGTCACTTTTCGATGGTTCCTGATATGACTTTAGATGTTGCCAGGGCGTAAAACTCCAACAACTTTCCGATGGCTATGTTTGTGTTATTAGCTTCTAATTGTTCAGGAAGTGTCCTCGTTCACGCTGTAGTTTTTGTTTGCTAATTTGTCTGCATTTAGGAACGGGCATGGGGATGTTTGTAGGAACAGCCCTGATGTGACCGTAGATGTTGCTAGGAGGTAAAACAACAACAAACAAACAAACCTGTAGGAAGATTTAAACCAGGTAAACTAACTTCAACCGCATCAATGGAAAGTTCTCGTCTATCACATCAGCAATACCTCTGAGAAGCCCAGTATGGAGCCTTCAGAACATCTCAGACCCAAAGTATTGCGACCAGGTTCAGTAACGTTAGCAACAGTCTCACAAACAGGGCAACAGTTCCACTAACAACGTAGCATGGCAATAGTCTCAGCAATATGACAAGTCTTACAAACATGGCAACAATCTCACTACATGACAACAGGTCCACTAACATGACCACATTTACATTAACAGACAACGACAACCGCTAATACCCCCATCACACCAAACTAGTTCTCACTATGTTATTGAAAATGTTGCTGAACAGGCTCAACCTGTGTGCAAACGGAATGGACATAGTAGCAACTTTTTACGGTCTTTTTACAAACGGAATGGATGGGCTAGGACGGAATGGTGCTCCAGAACTTTAAGCGTGCCAAACAATTTTCTTGGAGCCACGTTCTACCCCGACCACAGCCCATTTCTGAACGGAGTCGGACGTTTTGAGAACTACAGTATAACCCCATTAAACCAAGCTCAGTTAAACCAAATGATCGGTTAATCCAAACTTTTTTCGGCGGCCCAGTAAAATACTACCATTTACCATATAAAAAAGTTGGTTAAACCAAAGTCAGTTAATCCAAATTATCGGTTAATCCCACTGACTTTTTTTATATGATAAATGGTAGTATTTTGACGGGCCGTCGAAAAAAGTTTGGATTAACCGATCATTTGGTTTAACCGAGCTTGATTTAACGGGGTTATTGTACATACATAAAAGACAATAATCAAAGTGTCCACATACATTGTATATTACATGTGCAATACACGCTTACTCAAAGTCAAAGCCAAAACTTGGTTAAACCAATGATCGGTTAATCCAAACAAATTTCTAGGGCCCTTTCAAGTTTGGTTTAACGGGGTGATACTGTACTTTGGTGTGATGGGGGTGTTATATAACAGTTCCACTAATACTAATAGAAGAATAACCCCACTTGAATGCCAGGAAAGAATCATCAACTACCCAGCTGCATTCAAGCCACAAACTACTGCAGTGTGCATCTGTTGTCAGACTGCATAATTGTCTTGTCTTAAGCCCCTGTCACACCTCACCGGATTGGGGAAAACGGACAGAAAACGAACAATGTCTAGTTTGTGTCCGTACAAGTTTTGAACATGCACAAAACTAGGAACGGATGATGCCGGATTGACATCTACGTTTCTTGTCCGGATTGAGTTTGTTTCGTCCGTTGGCTATCCATTCATGTCCGTTGCATGTCCATTTCATGTCCGTTCGTCCAGCGGCCATTGACCCGATAATGCAACATTTTGACACATTTTAATACATTTTGATACTTATCACCACCGGACTAGATAATTCTGTCCCTTGCTCAATCCGGCGAGGTGTGACAGCTGCTTTAGTCTTGTTTGAAAAATAACCAGATGGAGTGGCCGAATGAGTAGAGCGTCTGTCTCCTGTTTTGGGAGATCAGGAGAACCGAACCCATGAGTTTGTGGGTTGGAATCCTGGTCGAGTCAAACCAATGACTTAAAAATTGATACGTGTTGCTTCCTAGCCTGGCATGGGCATTATTAGGATAGGGCAAGGACTGGTTGGCTCAGTGTCAGGATAATGTGACTGAGTGGGATATCAGGTCATGGTGCTGGTGGCCTGTTTTTTTTTTTTAATTGAGACTGTATTTATACTGTCCACAGCATATAAGCCCGGGTACCCAGGCTTGTTTTCAATGCTGGTTTCCCAGTGGGGCAACACTATAAAGTCGCCATTAGTGCGCACTGTCACAAGTCGGTACCCATCCTGATATGACCTTAGATGTTGCTAGGATATAAAACAACAAACAAACAAATTTTGGTTGTTGTACAGTACAAATCAATCCATCCATGTTATTACACATATCATGCCACCTTAGAGTTCTCCCCATTTGTTTCATGAGTAGACCGACTAAAGGTAAAGCCCTAGTCACACTAGGGCTTGCGACCACTGGCGACCGCTTTGCGACCAAAAACTCACTGATCGCTAACTGAAAATGGTCAGTAACTATTTTGATCGCAAGGAGGTTTTTGGTGCAGCAGGTGCAACCTTCTTGTGACCAAAATGGTCGCCTGTAGGTCGGCGACCAATGGGGATCACTTTGCGACCACATACGACCGCTATGCGACCCTTTTGAGACCAATTATGACCACCCATTTGTTGTGGTTGTAAGCACATTTCCAGGGTCTGTGCGGGGGCCTGGAAAGTCTTGAACTTCATTTTCCCCATTTGAAGGCGTTGAAAAGCCTTGAATTCCATTAAACTGTCCACACTGTTCTAAATTAGTCCGAAAGCGCCATTCTGAATGGCGATTTCGGACTAAATCCAAATGAAAATAGTCTTAAATTCCTAATAAAAAACAGCGTTGAAAAGGTCTTAATTTCCATATCTTTTGCATGTGTGCAGACCGTGCATTTCGAACACGCAAAATGCTGCTCTCAGCAATGTCTGAGGAGGCCGCGTTTGGGGGGGTGGGGGGTCAGTGGGTGGAAGGGGGGGGGGGGGGTCAGGGGAGGGTCAGGGTCAGGGGAGGTAACAGACCTGCCGATTTAGATATTCCCTGCACTTAGGCAAAACACGCTCCTAGAACGCCCGTCACCTCCACGTCTCGTAATACCACGCGCGCACGTGACGCGACGAGATCTCGGCGCCACGAGACTGGCGGGGGTGAGAGGGTGGAGGGGGAGGGGGAGGAGTGGGATGGGGGAGGGGGAATACAATGGAGGGTCCAGGCAGCTAGATTACTATCAGTATCGGGGACACTTGTAACTGATAGTGTAACTTATGCTAGGTACACACATGCCGTTTTTTCCGCACCCACCTACCGTATTCGATCTAAAATTGCCCAAAAGTCTTGAGGTGTACACTCCCCTAGCACACCTACCGATTGCGATTCGCGACTTAAAACTCAATTTTAGGGCTGAAAGTGCTTCCTTACGATTGCGATTCGCGGTTCGAAAAATGAATCGGCCCGTTTTCAGTTCTAAGCGGGTCGGGTCGGGTCGCGAGTTTTAGTGCGCGAGTCGTAAACGGTAGGTGTGTACCTAGCATTAGATACTGGGGCATTTATTAAACATTTGTTTCTGCATAGAAGGGAACACTGAGTCAATTTAACAAAACCTGGTCCTGCAGAAGTCTATGGTGTCAGAGTTTTGGCAAGATTGCCCAAACTAATTTTACATGTTTGCACTTCAAATATCTCAAAAGTTTACCATTTAAAATAAAAGTTACTTCACACTAAAATAAAGTCAGTAATAATGATCAATCTAAAATAGTTATCTCAGAAAATTGACAGAAATCCAAAACCATCGGACTATGCAACTTTAACTAATATAGGCATGAGGCTGAGGGGAGACCATGGCGGATGGGTGTGGGTGGAGGATGTGTGGGGGTGGGTGGAGGCTGTGTGGGGTGGGTGGAGGATGTGTTGGGATGGGTGGAGGCTGTGGGTGTGGGAAGTGTGTGGCGGTGGGGGTGGGGGTGGGGTGTGGGTGTGGTGGTGCCTGTCTAGGGGGGGTGGGGTGTGCGCGTGTGGGGGTGGTTTGAGGGTGTGCGGGTGGTGTGTGTAGGGCTGGGATGTGTGGGGGTGGGATGTGTGGGGTGGGTGTGCGGAGGTAGGGGTGGTGGTTGGGGGTGGCAGTGGGGGTAGTTGACAATGACAATGATTTTATTTTTACTCTGTCGACCCCTCACACTAGTCTCAGAGGACTGTGGTTGGGCTCCTTAGGCGGCCCTTTTCCTTCCTCCCTTCCCCCCCCGGCCCGCCCCCCCCCCCCCCCCCCCCCCCGCCCATTCTTGATCACTACCGTCGGGCGCAACTCCTGACACTGGGACTGGTTTCAGCTTTCAGCGGTGCCATTCAGTGCTGCAGATGTGCAGCCTTCGCGCACCAGTGCGACTGAAAACTCCCAAAAACACAATGTCAGGGGTATAGTGTGGGGTGTGTGGTGGTGGGTGGGGTGTGTTGGGGTGGGGGGGGTGGGGTGGGGGGTGGGGGGGGTGGTGGGGTGTGGGGTGGTGGGGTGGGGGTGCGGTGGGGTGGGTGGGTGGAGTGGGGTGGGGGTGTGGGGGTGGGGTGGGTGGGGTGGGGGGGGTGGGGGGGTGGGTGTGGGGGGGAGGGTGAGTGGGGGGGGAGGGGGGGTGGGTGTGGTGTGGGTGGAGGGGTGTGGGGGTGGGGGGGGGGGTGGTGGGGGTGGGGGTGGGGGGTGGGGAGTGGGGTGGGGGGGTGTGTGTGGGGAGGGTGAGGGGGGGTGGGGGGTGGGGGTGGGGGGGGTGGGGGGGGTGGTGTGGGGGTGGTGGGGGGGGGTGGTGGGTGGTGGGGGGGTGGGGGGGGGGGGGGGTGGGGGTGGGGTGGGTGGTGGGGGTGGGGGTGGGGGTGGGGGTGTGGGGGGGTGGGGGTGGGGTGGGGGGGGTGTGGGGGTGGGGGGTGGGGGGGGGTGGGGGTGGGGGGGGGGTGGGGGTGTGGGGGGGTGGGGGGTGGGGTGGTGTGGGGGGGGGGTGGGGTGGGGGGGGTGGGTGGTGTGGGTGTGGTGGGGGGGTGGGGGGGTGGGGTGTGGGTGGGGGGTGTGGGTGGGGGGTGTGTGGGGGGGGGGGGGTGGGGGGGTGGGGGGGGGGTGGGGGGTGGGTGGGTGTGGGGGGTGGGGGTGGGGGGGGGGTGGGGGTGGGGGTGGTGTGTGTGGAGGGTGAGATGGGGTGGGAATGGGGGTGGAGGTGTGGGTGGGAGATGGGGTGGGGGTGGAGGGTGTGTGCGCGTGGAGGGTGAGTAGGGGTGGGAATGGGGGTGGAGCGTGTGTGGGGGTGGAGGGTGTGTTTGTGGGGTGGGGGTGGGTGGGGGTGGAGGTGAAAGGGGTGAGGGGTGAAGGTGTAGGTGGGAGGGAAGGGGTGAGTGGACGAGGAAGAGGTCGGATGGTATGGAGCTGTTAGTTCAGAGTCAGTCGGCATTGCACCACATGGGTTCGTGTGTGTGTAGGTGTGTGTGAGGGTGACGAAGGATGTGCAAATGGGGTTCCTGGTGTGTGATAGCTGGCGTGTGAGGGTGTGACAGATGTGTCGAGCATGTGTCCTGGTGTTATACTGGCTTAGGTTGACGCAGATGTCACAGTTGCTTGGTGATTATACTGGCTTAGGTTGACTAAGATTTCACACATTTCCTGGTGTTATACTGGCTTAGGTTGACCAAGATTTCACATTTCCTGGTGTTATACTGGCTTAGGTTGACCAAGATTTCACATTTCCTGGTGTTATACTGGCTTAGGTTGACCCAGATTTCACATTTCCTGGTGTTATACTGGCTTAGGTTGACCCAGATTTCACATTTCCTGGTGTTATACTGGCTTAGGTTGACCCAGATTTCACATTTCCACCAGTTACTTTAAGTTTAAATTAATGTAAGTTCGATTATAACAATCAAGCCAATATATTTATCTAGAAAAATGGCGGAAACTCAACTGTATCAGATTATGCAACTTTAAGTCCAGATCTATAGACTAGTTTGTCATTCCGACTGCGCATGCGCCGAAAACGGCGTTGGCGGCAAAACGAATGCGCCGAGCCATTGAGTTTGCCGATACGCGTAGTCCAAAACTTCGATTTCATTCAGAATTAATAGAAATACAGAACAATGTGTCTTAAACATGGATTCATGCATGCAATATACTAATATAATGAATATATTTAAGACACAACTATCCATAATTAAGCATCAGCCTGTAAAGTGATTCACCATTTTTAATTCTTGTTCTAAGTATTAAAATATCAAATATGTCAACAGAAAGTTGTTTCAAAGAAATATATAACCAATGTCTGATTAACCCTACCCATTTCCCAGCTCAACAGCTGTTAATTAACCATAGGATATAAATAAGAACATGAATAAAATAAGTAAAACTGACTCTGGCTATATAGTTCTAACACTATTCTGAGTGCCCAGATTTGTCTAAATCTAAATGTACATGGTATAAGATGTGCTGATTAGATTGATGTAAATGCAATGCTGAATAAAAGATTAACATCTTAATTTATTATATATATTTTTTTAGTTGGTATTCTATGTTTCAAACTAGAGATGCGATCAGTTGAAACTAGCACATTTCATAGCTGCACCGAGTGTATTAGCATTAGCCACGTGCTTCGCTCGGGTCTGTTTTGCCTTGAAGCATCCCACAATGCACCGCGCCGTTGGAATTACAAACTAGTCTATTGACAGCGGATGTCTATAATTGGTAGCGTGGCTTCCATTGCTAGTTTTACTGTGGTTGCATGTCACGTGACATAATCTCGTGTTATACTACAAGACGCGACTGGTCTATTGGATTTCAATAAAAATTGCGATATCACAGACCCCACATCACTGCGATATAACACCACAAATATGATATAGGCTCAAGTCTGTCCAGCAACATAAATTCATCTCGTTATCTCGGGATCATTTTCAATATTAATACCATAAAAGTAACATTTGTTAAAGGGCGATGCGATTTGTTTCCTGTTTTAATTTTTTTTTTAATGTATTTTTCCCCCTCTCTTAAGAAAACAACAAAAAAACGATATCATCTCTAACGGTTGAAAAGTTATAATGTGTTACTGTCTATAACCAACCGGGCGCGGTGGCTGAATCAGTAGAGCGCGGGTCTCGCATACGGAAGTTCAGGAGTTTGGTTCCTGGTCGAGTCAAACCAATGACTTATCAAATTGATACTTGTCGCTTCCTAGACTGGCGTTTCGGGATTAATAGGATAGTGGAAGGACTGGTTAGTATAGCTCAGTGTCAGGATAATATGAATGAGTGTAATATCGGGTCATGGGGCTGGCGGTCTGATTTCCCAGTGGGGCAGCACTATAAAGTCGCCATCAGTGTGCACTGTCACAAGTCGGTACCCATCATGATATGTATGACCTTAGATTTTGCCAGGACAAAAAACTCCAATAGCCAACCACACACACACACACACAGACATGCACACACACACACATATACATACACACACACACATCTCTTATTAGATTTCAGTGAACAAAAATCCACCGACTGAGATATGATTCCCGCCATTTTTGTTACGGCTAATGAATGAAGCTCGATTGCCGTCTGCTCTTACAAAATGTCGTCTGGTTATAATGAGTAATATCGTATTCCTTTCACTGACGCGCATCCATTCATTTAGGGAATATACCCTAATTAGTGTGGAATTAGTTTTTGGTGCTAACATGGAATTAGCTGTCATATGATGATGATACTGATATCACTTGGGATATCAGCGATTGGTTCAAGTTGCATAGTCCGATGGTTTTGCGTTTTGGTAATTTTTCTGAGATAAATAAATTAAATTGATTGTTATAATCTACCTTATTTCAGGTTAAAGTAGCTTTTATATTAAATGGATAAGTTTTGAGATATTTGGAATTCAATCATGTAAACTTAGTCTTGGCAAGCATGCCAAAACTCTGACACCATAGGCTTCAGCAGTAACAGGTTCTATCAAATTGTCTCAGTGTTCCCTTCTATGTGGCAACAAATGCTTAATATGTGCATCAATATCTAAGTTAGATATGTAGAGTCAAATCTATATAATTATTTTGGTTTTTTAAATTGGATGCTTCATCGGACTATGCAGCTTTAAGAGTGCTGGCTGGCTTACCACGTGGAAGGTCGGGAGTTCAAATCTCAGATGAGTCAAACCAACGACTTACAACATTTATACTTGTCGCTACCTAGCCAGGCGCTCGGCATTAATAGGATGGGGCAAGGATTGGTTAGCTCAGTGTCAGGATAAATGTGACTTGAGTGGGATATCGGGTCAGGGTGCTGGTCGCATGGTATTCCAGTGAAGCAGCACTAAAAAGTCACTGACTAGTATGAGTCATGTAACCCATGAGTGTGGACTTTCACACATTGATACTTGTCCTGATATGACGTTAGATGTTGCCATGACATTAAACCCCAACAAACAAGCAAACAAACCTCCACCAGCCTGTCTCCCCCCTACATCCCGCCAACCCCCCCCCCCCCCCCCCACCATGCCTCCAGTTCTCAGTCTCCAAAGTTAACCTTTTATAATAAAAGTTACTTCAAACTGAAGTAAGTTCGATTATATTATAACAATCAACCTAATATATTTATGTATTAAAAAATGACAGAAACTCAAAACCATCGGATTATGCAACTTTAAGATGCTTCTTTTAATCAAATGAATAAATCTCTAAACTGTGGGTGGGTGGGTTTACAATTTTTGGTTAATAGTAATATTATTCATGAATTTTATGATGGCACAGAAAGGATTGTGGTGCTTTGGTGGGAAATTGGGGGTTTTAGGAGTTTAGTTGGACCATAGAATACTAAGTAATGGGAGGTGGGTGAGGGGGAGGGGGTAGGGGGGGGGTGATTGGCGGCGTTACTAACACTTGATCGAGCTTTAATTTCTGCTCTGACCACGTGACCATAAACCAGATTATTCATTGTACAATTTTGTAAAGGTATATAAAAATGAAGACACATATATAGCAAAATCACCTCGAAATTATTGTAACAAGCAGTTCCCCCGATTTAAATGTTTTAAGGACACTCATTCCAGCACTATGTTGAGTATATATATATATATAATAAAATAAAAGCTTGTTTTATTAACGACACCTCTGGAGCACATTGATTTTCATATTATTGGCTATTGGATGTCAAACATATGGTCATTCTGACATATTTCTTTGGAGGAAGCCCGCTGCTGCCACATAGAGTACTCTTTCTGATAAGCAGCAAGGAGCCTTTTATATGCACAGGCCACAGGCAGGACAGCACATACCACGCCCTTTGATGAAGCAGCTGTGGACCACTGGGTGGAACGGAAAATAACCCAAACTGTAAATGGGTCCACTGAGCAGGATCGATCGGATGACCCAAACCATGTTGAGTATAGATCTATGCTGTACAGTATACAGAATAGGCTGCTCCCCCACTTTTAATGTTCAGGACGGGGTGTGCTGCACACAACGCAGCACATTCCACTTCCCCATCACGATGTACAAATGAAATGTGATCGCTTCAATGGCTGGAAGACCAGTGCTTCGGCGCTGACAAAATATGTGTTCAGATGAATAAAAAAGGTTTACCAAAAAAGAAAAGGGGAGGAGAGTAGAGATTGTACAATGTTAGATATACAGATATAAGTTTAGAACTACCCGCCCCCGCCCCCATAACCCCCCACCCCCCGCTCTCACCTTTAATGGCCAACCCTCACCTTAGTGTCATTCCCGCCTTAATGATCTCTCCACATGGGGGGTGGGTGGGAGGGGGTTATTAGTTCCTGGGCTGTCTACGCCCAATACCATTAGATTAACTGGACGTTAGAGCGCCTGCCTCCTGTGCGGGAAATTGGGAGTTTGATTCCCAGTGGAATGCAGGTATTGCAGGTATATCAATACCTCAGGGAGTTTAACGCCCCTGCCCTGCAGAGTTGTAAACCACTGCCTTGTGGTACAGGTTATTGACAGAACCGAAGGGTAAGGGAGCAAACCCTAAACAGAAAAGCATGTCACTGTGGCAGCATTAAGGGCGGTCGATGTATGGAACTCCCAACATCTCGTGACCAGCCACTGCAGGGACAAATAGTTTTGCGCCTGTCTTGACATGTTCTTGCCGGTGTGAAACGTCTATTTGCTCCCCGAGAGAGTGCCGCTGGTAACTTGCAAAAGCCAGCAGCACTTCAACACTTTTGCAGGCAGCTTTCATGAAATGTACAACCGCACAAAGGAGAGCGGCAGTCAAGTAATGAAAGCAGTGTTTGTCGCATCGCGACCGACAGCATGATGGAGTCAAGCCAATGACTTACAAAATTGATACTTGTCGTTTCCTAGCTTGGAGTTTGGCATTATTAGGATAGGGCGAGGACTGCTTAGCTCAGTGTCAGGATAATATGACTGAATGGGATATCGGGTCATTGTGCTGGTCAGCTTATTTCCTAGTGGGGCAGCAATGTAAAGTCACCATGAGTGTGCGCTGTCACAAGTTGGTTTTGTTTGTTTGTTTGTTGTTTTACGTCCTAGCAACATCTAAGGTCATATCAGGACGGGTACCGACTTGTGACAGTGCGCACTCATGGCAACTTGATAGTGCTGTCCCACTGGGAAACCAGGCCGCCGGCACCATGACCTGGTATCCCACTCAGTCCCATTATCCTGACACTGAGCACACCAGTCCTTGCCCTGTCCTAATAATGCCGAGCGCCTGGCTAGGAAGCGACAAGTATCAATTTTTAAGTCATTGGTTTGACTCGACCAGGGTTCGAACCCACGACTCCACGATCTACCAGCACGGGAGACGGACGCTCTAACTCATTCGGCCATCCCGTCACAAGTTGGTGCCCGTCCTAATATGACCATAGACGTTACCAGGATGTAAAACAATAACAACACACATTAAGATATTCCAGACATGGAGACACAAGCTAACTAACCAACAAACAACTCAGATTACCGCACTAATCGCAGAAACTCAAACCCCTCGGATGGTACACCTTTGGGTTGGTTGTTGGAGTTTTACATTATCCTGACGCTGAGCTAACCAGTCCTTTGCCTATCCTATTAATGCTGAGCCCCAGTCTAGGAAGCGACAAGTATCCATTTTATAAGTCATTGGTTTGACTCGACCGAGAACCAAACTCCGGATCTCCTGCACGCGTCCCGCGCTCTATCGATTCGGCCACCGCCCCTGGTGTACTTTTAAATACATCCCTGCGGATTGTACTTACACGCCCATCACACCAAACTAGTTCTCAAAACATCCGACCCCGTTCTAAAGCGGGGTAGAACGTGGTCGCCCAAAATGTTGAGCATGCTCAAAGTTAGAACCCTTCCGTCCTTGCCCGTCCATGCAGTTCATAAATAATTTGTAAAACATTGCTACTACGTTCACTCCGTTCGCGCACAGTTTGAGCCTGTTCGG
This sequence comes from Branchipolynoe longqiensis, assembly GCA_030323885.1. Taxonomy (NCBI): domain Eukaryota; kingdom Metazoa; phylum Annelida; class Polychaeta; order Phyllodocida; family Polynoidae; genus Branchipolynoe; species Branchipolynoe longqiensis. The sequence continues at coordinate 7,886,458 of CM059193.1, read as the reverse complement.
CAACATTTTCAAGAACGTAGTAAGAACTACTTTAGTGTGATGGGTGTGTAAGCTGTGTGACTACCCACATGTGCATTGTGCGTAGCACACTTCCTCCCACAATTAAACCTGCAGAACTCAAACACAATGTCTTGTATTTTCTTTCCCCCGTCTCCCCTTCCGGTTCCGCTTCCCCTTCCACATCCATTGATAAAATGAAAGTTACAAAAAGAAACCCCCCAAAAAACAACAACAAAAAATGATACCCTGTTTTCGGCTTCCGGATTCCTTTTCTCCCTTTTTTGTGTGTTTGTAGAACCTTCCCCGATTTGAAGCAGGTCAAAAAGCATGTTAAAAAATGAGTGGTCCTGGGATTCCCTCAAAGACAACACAGCAAACATGGAGGTCGGGTCAGGGCACACGCTTAAAGGTACATAATCTAATCAAAGATCAGATTTTGATAAGATAACACCAACACTACATCTGGCCAGCACAAGCTTAAAGGTACATAATCTAATCAAATATCAGATTTTGATAAGATAACACCAACACTACAGCTGGCCAGCATTGAAAACAAGCCTGAATACCCAGGCTTATATGCTATGGACAGTATAAATACAGCCTCAATATAAATTAAATAAATAAAAATTTTAAAAACACTTGTCCGTATTTCATCCTACTCCAAACTTATATACTGGTACACTCATTAATAATTGTTGTGGTGTTTTGCGCCTTAGAAATATTTAATCTCACTCGCTTTGACAGGCGGCGATGCGACCTAATTAACATAGCAATAGCATATTGCACTGGTGTCCACACACAAAGTATTGTGCATCTCGCAGAGTTAGGAAAGTATCATGTAGCTTAAGCCCAATTAAAGTACAGCAGGTTCCATATTTAACAAAAAAATTGAATTCATTAAAAATGAAATAAGTCCCTATGAATTATAGCAGGTAAGCCGGCCAAAACAAACGTACTTAGATCTACAGTCCCGCTCCTCCTTCTCATCCCCCCTTCGCTTTCTAGTCCCTCCTATCCCCCCCCCCCCCTTCTCCCTTCCCCCCTGTCCTTTTCACCCTCCATTTCCTCCCTCCCCCGCCTCCTCTCTTTTATCCACTCTCCTTTCTCTCCTCCCCTCCCCTCTATCCTCCGCTCTCCTTTCTTTCCTCTCCTCCCCTCCCCTCTATCCTCCGGTCTCCTTTCTCCCCACTCCTCCCCTCCCCTCTATCCTCCGCTCTCCTTTCTCTCTTCTCCTCCCCTCCCCTCTATCCTCCGCTCTCCTTTCTTTCCTCTCCTCCCCTCCCCTCTATCCTCCGGTCTCCTTTCTCCCCACTCCTCCCCTCCCCTCTATCCTCCGGTCTCATTTCTCTCCTCTCCTCCCCTCCCCTCTATCCTCCGCTCTCCTTTCTTTCCTCTCCTCCCCTCCCCTCTATCCTCCGGTCTCCTTTCTCCCCACTCCTCCCCTCCCCTCTATCCTCCGGTCTCATTTCTCTCTTCTCCTCCCCTCCCTTCTATTCTCCGCTCTCCTTTCTCTCCTCTCCTCCCCATCCCTCTATCCTCCGCTCTCCTTTCTCTCCTCTCCTCCCCCTCTCCTTTCTCTCCTCTCTCCCCTCCCCTCTATCCTCCGGTCTCCTTCCTCTCCTCCCCTCCCCTCTATCCTCCGCTCTCCTTTCTCCCCACTCCCCACTCCTCCCCTCCCCTCTAGCCTCCGCTCTCCTTTCTCTCCTCTCCTCCCCTCTCTATCCTCTATCATATTTCCCCGCCTATATAGTCGTATAGGAGGCGAAAGTGAGTGAGTGGGTGGGTGAGTGAGTGGGTGGGTGAGTCTTCTCTTCTCTCGTCCTCTCTCGTCCTCTCCTCTCTTCTCTCACCTCTGCTCGCTCCTCTCACCTCTGCTCGCTCCTCACCTCTCTTCTTTCTTCTCTCTTTCTGTTCCCCTCTTCCGTCCGCTCTGTTCCCACGGACTCACTCACTGTATCACTATCACTCACCGACTCACTGACTCACTGACTGGCCTACTCACTCACCCACTCACCCATCCATTCACCCACTCACCTACCTACCCACTCATTCACTTACCCACTCACTCACCCATTCACCCACCCACTCACTCACCCACTCAATCAGACAGTCACTCAGACACTCACCCACCCACTCACTCACCCACCCACTCACTCACCCACCCACTCACTCACCCACTCACTCACTCACTCACCCATCCCTCACTAACCCACTCACTCACCCACTTTCCCATTCACTCACTCACCGCTCCACTAGTACCTTACCCATTGTTCCACACCACTGACACCAACGCTCTCCGAACACAACTCCCAGTCCCTGTTTACATATGTACCCATCATGCTATCCGCCCGGAGAGCGTGTAGCTATTGTCACGTGACAGTCACGTGACAGTCACGTGACAGTCACGTGACTGTCTCCCGCAGAGTGGGTCCTGAACATCTGTCTGCACAGCGATAAGGCAGCAGCAGTCAACCCGGGAACGCCGTGGTGGGGTGGGAGGAGGAGGGGTGGGGTGGGGGGGGGGGGAGGGGGGGGGGGGGGGGGGGGGGGGGGGGCGGGTGTGAGGTGTGGTAGGAGAGTGTGGTGGGGGCGTGGAAAGGAAGATGGTCGGGCCGGGGTATGGTGGGAGAGGTGGTGGGGCGGGGGAGGGGAGAATGGAGGGTGAGGGGGTGGGGGAGGGGACAGAAGGGCGGTGGCGGTGGGGGAGGGAAGGTGGTTGGGATGGGAGGAATGGTTGTTGAAATTTCACGTCCTAGCAGCATCTAAGGTCATAGCAGGACGGGTACCGACTTGTGACAGGGCGCACTCATGGTGACTTTTTATTGCTGCCCCACTGGGAAATCAGACCACCGGCAGCATGAACTGATATCCCACTCAGTCACATTATCCTGACACTGAGCTAACCGGTCCTTGCCCTATCCTATTAATGCCGAGTGTCTGGCTAGGAAGCGACAAGTATCAATTTTAAAGTCATTGGTTTGACTCGACCAGGGGGGGGGGGGGGGCGGTTCGCAAATTAAGGGAAACATCATGTCGAGAGTCGGAATGGAAGAGGGAGAATGCAAGAGGGGTGACTGCAAGAGGGGGAAATGTGTCAATAAAGATATTACTGATATTACTGACAGTTTTGTGTGTGGTTGTTGTTTCTTTAACTAAAGAATTCTGAATGGAATTATTATAAGTGGCAATAAACTGTTGCGAACGAGAAGCAATTTAAACAGTTCAAAGAAATTATCCAAAAAGTATCCATCCTCACCACCTTGTTCGCTGTTGCTTGGGGTTGGGAGCAGCCGGTTTGTCACACTCTGCCTCTTCTGCACATGTGCTGAAAGAAAGGATAGCGATAGCTGTATCCATCTCTGCCTTGGTGTGAGTGGTTTCCCCTCAGATCCAGAGGCCGCTGGTTTCCTGAAGCGGGTATACTGTGTAGGGAGGTTGGTCATCCTCGTCTGGATGGACTCAGCTGTTTAGATCTATATGTTATTGACCATTTTAAAGCTCTTGTTATGTAAATAGAATAGTACCAGTACAAATTTTCTTTTATTTAAAAAGATATGAGAGTTTTGAAAATCTGTATTTTTGGCCACACCATTGAGCAGTTTTACTATAGAAGAAAGGGGTCAAAAAGGTACTGATTCTCCCAACTGCAATTCAACAATTCTTTCTTGATATTTACTTTAGGAAAATTATATGGCTACCAAGATTAAGTTCCAGTCAAGCTCTTTCCATTGGTATCACCCGAGGCTCACAATATTCCCACCCCCGAAATATTTAAATACACAATGTAAATAAATGCATATGGTCTATCTAACATAGTGTTTTATCCCATTGTTGACAAAGTCTGTGCGACAGTGTGCACCAACCATTCAATGCTATCAGAAAACAGGGCCTTACCTGACTGTCCGACTGCAGCAGTAATTTCAGCCAGCGCAACATTCCTATTTATTCGGTTTGAATAATCAGCACTGGAGACATCATATATACATGGCTGAGTTTGCCACATTTTACCAATCGTTCCCTCTGCTTCACCAGTCCATTCCACCATTGTGGTTGGTTGTGTCCGGACAAAGTCACATGACGAAATCTAGCCCTATGATTGGCTGCCGGTAAAAACTGGGACGGTACCGATCGGTGGGTATCACACATATACCGTATAAGATACGACTGAGCGCTCACATATAGCGTTTCTCGAACGGCCCGATTCATTTTTAGAATTTCATGCGATTCCAGTCGTAAGCCCTAAAACTGAGTTTTAAGTCGCGAATTGCAAGGCTCAGATGTGTTAGGGGGTCACACACCTAAAGATTAAAACCGGCGAAAACCCAAACTTTAGTCACAAAACAGGTGTTTTTAGGTTTTATACGTGAGGTGTGTACCAGGCTTAGCTCCCGACCTTCCACACACGAGGCCGCCACTTTACTGATAAGGCCACCACACCCATTCGAGCGAGGTTGATAATGGTATAGAACTCCGAGCTTTGAGAGTAATAATCCACATATTATATTATGTCGCATGCGAGAAAACATTAAATAACTTCAGATGTGGAGACATAACAATTTTGATGAGTAGAAGCTGACATGTTTGCTGTATTTGAAGAGATAACTGGCCATAACAAAACACAGTACAAGTTTTATACATGTTGCTACCATTTCAAACCCCAGTATACCGAACCAAACTTGGCTTATGTGATCATAGCGCACAGCATTTAGATGTTGCTAGGATGTCAAACCCCAATGCATCAAATCAAACCTGTTGACATGAACATAGTGCATAACATTTAGGTGTTGCTACCATTTCAAACCCCAATGCATCAAGCCAAACTTGGGTCACACAACCACAGCGCACCACATTTAGATGTTGCTAGGATTTCAAACCCCAATGCATCAAACCAAACCTGGGTCACACGACCACACCCTGTTACATTTAGATGTTTCTAGGATGTCAAACCCCAATGCATTAAACCAAACCTGTCTTACATGACATAACCACAGCACACAACATTTTGATGTTGCTAGAATGTCAAACCCCAATGCTGGCTTACATGACCACAGCCCGCTACATTTAGATGTTGCTAGGATGTCAAACCCCAATGCTGGCTTCCATGACCACATCCCGCTACATTTAGATGTTGCTAGGATGTCAAACCCCAATGCTGGCTTACATGACCACAGCCCACTACATTTAGATGTTGCTAGGATGTCAACCCCCAATGCTGGCTTACATGACCACAGCCCCCTACATTTAGATGTTGCTAGGATGTCAAACCCCAATGCTGGCTTCCATGACCACAGCCCGCTACATTTAGATGTTGCTAGGATGTCAAACCCCAATGCTGGCTTACATGACCACAGCCCGCTACATTTAGATGTTGCTAGGATGTCAAACCCCAATGCTGGCTTCCATGACCACAGCCCGCTACATTTAGATGTTGCTAGGATGTCAAACCCCAATGCTGGCTTCCATGACCACATCCCGCTACATTTAGATGTTGCTAGGATGTCAAACCCCAATGCTGGCTTACATGACCACAGCCCGCTACATTTAGATGTTGCTAGGATGTCAAACCCCAATGCTGGCTTCCATGACCACATCCCGCTACATTTAGATGTTGCTAGGATGTCAAACCCCAATGCTGTCTTACATGACCACAGCCCGCTACATTTAGATGTTGCTAGGATGTCAAACCCCAATGCTGGCTTACATGACAACAACCCGCTACATTTAGATGTTGCTAGGATGTCAAACCACAATGCTGGCTTACATGACCACATCCCGCTACATTTAGATGTTGCTAGGATGTCAAACCCCAATGCTGGCTTCCATGACCACAGCCCGCTACATTTAGATGTTGCTAGGATGTCAAACCCCAATGATGGCTTACATGACCACATCCCGCTACATTTAGATGTTGCTAGGATGTCAAACCACAATGCTGGCTTACATGACCACATCCCGCTACATTTAGATGTTGCTAGGATGTCAAACCCCAATGCTGGCTTCCATGACCACATCCCGCTACATTTAGATGTTGCTAGGATGTCAAACCCCAATGCTGGCTTACATGACCACAGCCCGCTACATTTAGATGTTGCTAGGATGTCAAACCCCAATGCTGGCTTACATGACAACAACCCGCTACATTTAGATGTTGCTAGGATGTCAAACCACAATGCTGGCTTACATGACCACAGCCCACTACATTTAGATGTTGCTAGGATGTCAACCCCCAATGCTGGCTTACATGACGACAGCCCGCTACATTTAGATGTTGCTAGGATGTCAAACCCCAATGCTGGCTTCCATGACCACATCCTGCTACATTTATATGTTGCTAGGATGTCAAACCCCAATGCTGGCTTACATGACCACAGCCCACTACATTTAGATGTTGCTAGGATGTCAAACCCCAATGCTGGCTTACATGACGACAGCCCGCTACATTTAGATGTTGCTAGGATGTCAAACCCCAATGCTTGCTTCCATGACCACAGCCCGCTACATTTAGATGTTGCTAGGATGTCAAACCCCAATGCTGGCTTACATGACCACAGCCCGCTACATTTAGATGTTGCTAGGATGTCAAACCCCAATGCTTGCTTCCATGACCACAGCCCGCTACATTTAGATGTTGCTAGGATGTCAAACCCCAACGCTGGCTTCCATGACCACATCCCGCTACATTTAGATGTTGCTAGGATGTCAAACCCCAATGCTGGCTTACATGACCACAGCCCGCTACATTTAGATGTTGCTAGGATGTCAAACCCCAATGCTGGCTTCCATGACCACATCCCGCTACATTTAGATGTTGCTAGGATGTCAAACCCCAATGCTGTCTTACATGACCACAGCCCGCTACATTTAGATGTTGCTAGGATGTCAAACCCCAATGCTGGCTTACATGACAACAACCCGCTACATTTAGATGTTGCTAGGATGTCAAACCACAATGCTGGCTTACATGACCACATCCCGCTACATTTAGATGTTGCTAGGATGTCAAACCCCAATGCTGGCTTCCATGACCACAGCCCGCTACATTTAGATGTTGCTAGGATGTCAAACCCCAATGATGGCTTACATGACCACATCCCGCTACATTTAGATGTTGCTAGGATGTCAAACCACAATGCTGGCTTACATGACCACATCCCGCTACATTTAGATGTTGCTAGGATGTCAAACCCCAATGCTGGCTTCCATGACCACATCCCGCTACATTTAGATGTTGCTAGGATGTCAAACCCCAATGCTGTCTTACATGACCACAGCCCGCTACATTTAGATGTTGCTAGGATGTCAAACCCCAATGCTGGCTTACATGACAACAACCCGCTACATTTAGATGTTGCTAGGATGTCAAACCACAATGCTGGCTTACATGACCACATCCCGCTACATTTAGATGTTGCTAGGATGTCAAACCCCAATGCTGGCTTCCATGACCACAGCCCGCTACATTTAGATGTTGCTAGGATGTCAAACCCCAATGATGGCTTACATGACCACATCCCGCTACATTTAGATGTTGCTAGGATGTCAAACCACAATGCTGGCTTACATGACCACATCCCGCTACATTTAGATGTTGCTAGGATGTCAAACCCCAATGCTGGCTTCCATGACCACATCCCGCTACATTTAGATGTTGCTAGGATGTCAAACCCCAATGCTGGCTTCCATGACCACAGCCCCACTACATCATCGTTCCCGCCATTTCGCACACCGTGGCAGATCCATTCAAGTTAATTCATCGGCCGCCATCGGCTAATCGATGGTGAACTGCCAGAGCCGCCTGGATCCACTAGGGCCATTTCAGAAGCGTCGCCGCGCGTTCGCTAAAATGATGGATTATGGGAAGGATATCAAATTCTAAAGTGAAAAAAAATAAATCGATGGAACCAATAATTCTTTCAGCGCACCTCCCCCCCCCCCCCCCCAAAAAAAGTCTGGCATCCATGTTTGCTACATATAGCTAGCTTGCTACTCGTGATGAATGAATGACCCCCAGTGTATCTGTCATTTAAGTGATGGATTATGGGGTTTGATGCCCTAGCTACATCGTCCTCATAAGACGTAAAACAGCGCTCTTCCCAATCATGGCCGAAAGGGATATTTTGCCCCCCCCCCCAAAAAAAAATAAAAAAATTGGAAATTTCGTGAGGATTATATAAAAAAAATTTTTTTTTATAATTATTGTCTTACAAAGATTGTCAAATATAATTAATTTTGTACAAAAACGCAGATGTTCTCGCACAAACTCAGCCCTGTCAGAGAATCGCACAAAATTCCCAGAAGTCAGATTTTATACAGTACTCTCCAAACACCATTTCACTGATCAGTCAGTACAGACTGTCCCTGGAGAGCGGTCCACCGTGCTCATTGATTTTTGTTTATTGATTTTTTGTTGTTGGTACATTAGTTGTTTAAGCAGGGGAAATTTCAATCGTGGACGATTGGTCTACCTCATTCCACTGCTCCTTGCCCTATCCTAATAATGCTGAGTGCCTGGCTAGGAAGTGACAAGGATCAAATTTTAAGTCAATGATTTGACTCGACCAGGGTTCGAACCCATGATCTACCAAACACGGGAGACGGACGCTCTAACTCATTCAGCCATCCCGTCTGGATATTAATGACTGTATTATCACCCATACTGTCAAATCCATTTATGATTTCTCGTAATAACTCCTTGCTGCTTTTCTGTTTGTTTCGGTTTATGTCCTAGCAACATCTACGGTCATATGCGAACGGGATTCTGACTGACCAATTGCTGTCACATATATCCTTGGCATTTCATGATAGTTAATCAGCTATTATCACAAAGTGAGTAAATCCGCAAAATTGCGGAGATCTTTGATCCACGTACCGACCAGACGGGATGGCTGAGTTGAGCCTCCGTCTCCCGTTTTGGTAGATCGTGGGACTCGAACCCACGGGTTCTAAACCCTGGTCGAATCGAACCAATGACTTAACAATTTATCCTTATCGCTTTCTACCTTGGTGCTCGGCATTAATAGGATAGGGCAAGCACTGGTTGGCTCTGTTAAGATAATGTGACTGAGTGGGATATCAGGTCATGGAGCTGGTGACCTGGCCTGATATGACCCGTAGATGTTGCCAGGATGGTATTCTCCAACAACCACTCCGGCTATGTCAACCGTTGGTGAGTTTTGACGTGAATTTGTTAGTTGGTTTACGTCCGAGCAACATCTAAGGTAATATCCGGATGGGTACCGACTTGAGGCAGTGCGCACTCATGCTGACTTTATAGTGCTGCCCCACTGGGAAATCAGCCCGCCAACACCATGACCAAATATCCCACTCAGTCACATTATCCTGATACTTAACTAACCAGTCCTTGCCCTAGGGAAATCACCCGCCAAACTCCATGACACAACAGATCGCGCACCAGGCACATTATCCTGAAACTAACGACCAGCAGCGCAGACCCCGAGCCAGAGCGGGCAGGCAGAGCGCCGGACATCAGAAAGCGACATCATATCAATTTTATACGAGTCATTGGTTTGACTCGACAGGGAACCGAACTCCCGACCTTCCGCAGGCAAAGCCCGCGCTCTACCGATTCGACCCCCGAGCCCGGTCGCACTTGTTAGTAAAACTATGGAGTTTGTTAGTAACACGCACCAATGCCCACAAAGTGCAATGTCATAAAAGCACTCATAAATTACAGTCCCACAAACACGTTGATTGAAAGTAAACTTTTTGTCAGCCAACCTTCAAAAAGAACCGAAAGAAGCTGAAAATGGTGTAAAGAATGCCATGCCCCGGCTACAACCCGTTACAAGGTGTTGGTGCATGTCGCCAGGTGGCTCTGCCTGCAGACGCTATATTGTCGCTTGTATCTCATGGTTGTCGGCAAGGTGACGTTTTAATTTGTTTCCATTCAAAGACCAGACAATAAATACATTTCAATAGTTTAGTCTTGCGACCAGAGTGTCTGGAGTTTTGGGTTTTTTGTTGGGTTTTTTTTCAAATGAAGGGAAGCGGCACTCGAACCCAGCCCTCTGCCATTCCGCCTATCACTCAGCTCGCCTATCACTCAGCTCGCCTATCACTCAGCTCGCCTATCACTCAACTCGCCTGTCACTCAGCCCGCCTATCACTTAGCTCACCTATCTCTCAGGTCAAATATCACTCAGCTCGCCTATCACTCAGCTCGCCTATCACTCAGCTCGCCTGTCACTCAGCTCGCCTATCACTCAACTCGCCTATCACTCAGGTTATCACTCAATTCGCCTGTCATACAGCCTATCACTCAGGTTATCACTCAACTCGCCTGTCATACAGCCTATCACTCAGCTGATCTATCCCTCAGCCTATCACTCAACTCGCCTATCATGCAGTATATAACTCAGTCCGCCTATCACTCAGCATGCCTATCATACATCCTGTCACTCAGTCTATTACTCAACTCACCCACCATACAGCCCATGACCCAGCTGGCCTATAACGCAGTTCGCCTATTACTTAGCCTATCACTCAGCTCGCCTATTATACAGCATATCACTCTGCCTATCACTAATTGACTCAACTCACGTACCATATAGCCTATCACTCACTTTCCCTATTACTCAGTTTGCATATTAGTACTGAGCCTATCACTCAGGTCGCCTATCCCTCAGGTGATCACTAATCTTCGCGGACATAGACAGTGACTAGTTAGTAAACACACGGTGGACATTTTGGAACCATTTCCCCCACTGTGCATGTCGGCTGGTAGTCGTCCTTTACGGTTGCGGGGTTTTCCTCAATAAGCGGTGTTCTCTGTGGCGGAGTGGTTAGAGTGCCTGACTTTTTTCTAGGTCAGACTCCTAATCTGATAGTTGGTGGTTTGATTCCCCGGGCCCCCACCCGCTGCCAATTTGCATTTCCACCACTGTGTATAACTTACAGCTTCATCAAAGGCCATTTGCTCTCATACCATGTCTATGTGGTGTGGGTGGTTAAAAATCCCTTGTGTCGGTAAAAGTGTAGGCTCTGGCTTTCTATCGACCAACTGTCTAATGGTGAAAACAAGTCTATTCTGACTTATCCATGATAGGCAGTATAAATCTTCAAGAGAAAAAAAAAGAGACCACTCTCCAAATTGCCGGGAATGGTTGGTGGTTGGTGTTGGAGGGGGGCAAATATTGGCGACTAAAGAAATAATAAACAAAATTTAAATGCAACAAAACACACAAACCATGCCTGAGAGATGGATGTAAGCGGTAAGTGAATTTATTTCACCTTCGATTTGATCAAGGCGAAGTCGAATCGAAGCCTAATTGTGCACTCCATCAGACGAATCCTTCTTGCGTATTTGATTTTTGGTGTAGCCATCATTTGGACTGATGTATATATATAGGGCGGCCAACCCTGACGATTTCACTGTAAGTTTATGATATTTTATGTCCCATCATCACCTCACCGTAAGGTGTACAATATTTCATGTCCCATCATAACCTTACCGTACAATACCATGAATACAATACTATTATATCAAGCTTACAGATTATTGCGGAGAACATAGGAGAAAATGTGTCCAAAATGCACCACAGAACATCTAAGATTTTTATGGCGCGAAGCTACTACCGCCTCCAATATAACATCTCTTAAGATCTTCTGGTTTTTCATTTTCCAATGTTGGCAACCCTGTATATAGCAAGTTTGTCTTCTCTGTCACACACTAGGTGGCGTACCAGGTCTCTATACCCGTCCTGTTATAACCTTACATGTTGAAAGGATCTAAAACCCAAACAAACTAACAAACAAACAAATAAACCTGGTGTTACTAGGAGATACAAGGAATATTGAAATAAGGAAACCCAATTGTTTGCAACTGAAATTTCTCCGACTTCAACAAACATGGCAACAATCGGTGGTCGAATCGGCAGAGGGCAGGCTTCCCGTGCGGAAGGTCGGGAGTTCGAGTCGCAGCCGAGTCAAACCAATGACTTATAAAAATGATACTTGTCGTGGTGGAGGGGATTGGGTGGCAGGGTAGAGGGTGGGAGTGGGGGGTGGGGGTTAACCGACACTGTCCGGGTGTAAACCCGGGTACACGGATTGCCACCACTTTATTGCGGTGTCCCCTGATTGGCTGCCCATCACAGGATACGATATGTCCCCATTGTGCCACCATGTCACCCAGTTAGGGACAACCACTCCACCAAGAACCCCCCCCCCCCCACACACACACACACCGCCTACACACTCACACACACCGCCTACACTTACACACACACTCACACACTCATACACACACTCACACACCGCCTACACACACCTACTCACACCCCCACACACACACCTACTTACACCCCCACACACACCCGTACACACTCACCCCCCCCCCACACACACACCGCCTACACTCACACACACGCACCGCCTACACTCACACACACACACTCACTCATACACGCACTCACATACTCCCACTCCCACACACACACCTACTCACACACCCACACACACCTATTCACCCCCCCCACACACACACTCATACACACTCACCCCCCCACACACACCGCCTACTCACACACACCGCCTACTCACACACACACCGCCTACACTCACACACACACTCATACACACACTCACATACTCCCACTCCCACACACACACATACTCCCACTCCCACACACACACCTACTCACACACCCACACATACACCTACTCACACACCCAAACACACTCATACACACTCACACCCCCACACCCACTCACACACCCCCACACACACTCACAAACACCCACACACACTCACACCCACAGATAGACTCATACCCACACTCACACACATACTCATACCCACACACACTCACACACACTCACTGACACACACTCTCACACACACTCAACCACACTCACACATTCATGCACACTCACACACATTCACACTCACCCAAACTCACACCCACACACTCACACCCACACACTCACACCCACACACTCACACCCACACACTCACACCCACTCACTCACACCCTCACACATACTCACTAACTTACTCACACACACCCACACCTACACTCATACCCACCCACCTACACTCATACCCACTCATACCCACCTACACCCACACACACCGCCTACACTCACACACCCACACACACACTCACACCCCCACCCCCCACACACAATCACACACACAGACATCCACATTCACACCCACACACCATCCGCAATAAAAGACAGGTCTTCTCAGCATTTGAGTAAATACCGATGAGATTTAAACACAAGGTTTAGCAGTGTACGGAGTACATGCAACTGTGGTGATGATTTGACCCACATCATTAAGGGGTGGTGCTTCGAATACATGTGACCAGACTTGATGGCCGACTGAGTTAGAGCGTCCGTCTCCCGTGTTGGTAGATCGGGGGTCTTGGGTTCGAACCCTGGTCGAGTCAAACCCATGACTTAAAAATTGATACTTGTCGCTTTTTAGCCTGGCGCTCGGCATTATTAGGATAGGGCAAAGACTGGTTGGCTCAGTGTCAAGATAATGTGACTGAGTGGGATATCAGGTGATGGTGCTGGTGGCCTGGTCTTCCAGTGGGGCAACACTATAAAGTCACCATGAGTGCGCACTGTCACAAGTCGGTACCCGTCCTGATATGACCTTAGATGTTGCTAGGACGTAAAACAACCAAAAAGAACATCTAGTACATGTACAGCGCGAGTAGTTGGGACTTGTTAGGAAAACGCGCCCACAGAGGTCACTGGGTGCAGAATCACGACATCTATGCCAAAGTGATGTATAGAAGTCATAAACGCTAGAAATTGTGGTTTTGTTTTTCTCAAGCCTTGTGTTTGTCGTCTGCTTTTATTAGATCACATGATGAGATGGATCTCAAATGTGCTAAATATAGATAGTTATAGTATCACTAATGCTAAGGTCACAAATGACTTGCGGCGTGTTTGCCGCGACCGTAAGTCACCGCATCCTTAAAACCGTGCGGTGGCCGTACGGTTGGATACGGTGGCCTTACGACGACCATACAGTTTCTTGCTCGCTGCAAGGGGTTGCGGTTTTTTTAAGTTGAAGTTATCTTAACTTCGCAACGCTGCAACACCGTACGGTCACTTTTGGTGGCATTTTGATCTTTATATATTGAACATCTTCAGTTGATTGGTTGATTGTTGGAGTTTTATATCCTGGCAACATCTAGGATCATATCAGGATGGTGCCATATCTTCAGTGGATGGTGCCTTATACCCCTGTCACACTACGACGTAACAAGCAAACGTAAGCCTGACGTGATCACGTTTTGTCATTACGTTGACGTACGTTGGGTTACGTTATGATGACGTCAGAATGACGTTGGACTGATGTCGAGCTATGTCACGTTACGTCGTGTTACGTCAGCAGGCGTCAAAGTTTTGAACCTGTTTAAAACTTTTGACGTAACTAGAACGTAAGGGTTTACGTTCACCGCACGTTCTGTACATGTTCGGCGAATGTCAATGACGTTAAACGGATGTTAGTCAAATGCTGGTCACTACGTTGCACTATGTTGGCCCACATTAAAGCCGATGGAAACGTGCAGTCCATGTAGAGAAACCGTCGGGATAACGTATGCCTAACATACGTCCAATGTACGTTTAGCATTTTGCCACCGTTTCATGATGTATGTAACATCACGTAACGTAAAGCAACGTAGTTCCGGTGATCGAATAACTTTAATAACGTACCGTCAGCGTAATTATGTTGTCCTCTCTCGTTGAACCAAGCTATCACTACGCTTTACCGACATTACGCTCTCGTCAACTACGCTGCCTCCACATTCAAATTGTGCCCAAATTTGCATACTACGCCGAGAAGTTCAACGTTCTTCACATTCTACCTACCCTGATGTCGTTACGTCATAGTGTGACAGGGCCTTTAGCTTCTTGATCACTCGCTTTGTTTGTATATGTGCGGTGGTGTGGCGACACAAAAATAAAGTAAGACATCGTACGGTGACGTACTGCATTTTGTACGGACATGAAAATGTTGACAAAATTGGATGGCACCTTATGCGGCTACATTCGTAATGTGACGCAACTACTTTCGCAACATTTCCAGATGTGGATATTGATAGCCGTTGGGACGGTGTCTTTTCGGCTTTAGACAAAGACTCCTTGCCCTGCCTTTTGGGCCTGCGCTGCTCTCTATTCCGAGGGCTTGACCACGTACAGACTTGTCCCTACGTGGGTTAACACCAGTGCAAATTGGCGGATCTTGTGGGGCGTGGTGGGGGTGGGGGGACTATTTGGGTGCGCCAGGGTGGGGGAGGGGGATCCAGTTGGGTGTGTCAGAGGTCGGGGGGGACGAGCCAGTTGGGTGCGTCAGCACACTGCGGTCAGCCGCGATGGAGCTCGGCGAGGGCAGCACTAACGGGTTTCTGTGATTCCATGGATTAGACAATTAGTCAGCAGGCCACCCACTTAGCTTATAGGCCTCCTTTCACGACTGATAGATGGGTTCCCTGAACCGGATGAGGGCGGGGTGATGTCCTTTGTTTTGTAAAATTATTACTTTTGTGTGTGTGTGTGGAATTGTGAGTAGCCATGGGCTGTGATTCTTCTGAGTGAGTGGGGCTTGGTGAGACTTACCGTGAGTGTGTGTGTATGTGTGAGTGTGTATGTGAGCATGTGTGAGTGTGTGCATGAGTGTGTATGTGAGCATGTGTGAGTGTGCATCATTGTGTGGACATGTGAGTATATATATGTGTGGGGGGTGTGCGTGTGTGTGTGTGAGTGTATGTGAGCATGTGTGAGTGTCTGCATCAGTGTGTATGTGAACATTTGTGAGTGTGTGCATCAGTGTGTATGTGAACATGTGTGAGTGTGTGCATCAGAGTGTGGACGTGTGAGTATATGTGTGGGGTGTGTGCGCGTGTGTGAGTGTGTGCATATGTGAGTGAGTGAGTGTGAGTGTGGATGTGATCATGTGATCATGTGTGCATCATTGAGTGGGTGGGAGTGTATGAGTGGATGTGAGCATGTGTGAGTGTGTGTGTGTGAGTGAGTGAGTGAGTGAGTGAGTGTGTATGTGAGTGTGCATGAGTGCGAGTGATTGTGAGTGAGTATGTAAGTGTGTGTGAGAGTGTACCTGAGTGTCTGAATGTGTGTGTATGTGTGAGTGTGTATGTATGAGTGTGTGTATGTGAGTCACTGAGTGTGTGAGAGTGTACCTGAGTGTGTGAATATGCGTGTATGTGTGAGTGTGTATGTATGAGTGTGTGTATGTGTGTGTGAGTCACTGAGTGTGTGGGGGTGTTCCTGAGTGTGTGAATACGTGTGTATGTGTGAGTGTGTATGTATGAGTGTGTGTGTGTCTGTGAGTCACTGAGTGTGTGAGAGTGTACCTGAGTGTGTGAATATGTGTGTATGTGTGAGTGTGTATGTATGAGTGTGTATGTATGTAAGTCACTGAGTGTGTGGGTGTGTTTAGTTGAGTTTTATTTAACCACAAACATGCGGTAAGGTCACGGTATGGTTTTCCCAATGGGTGACCTTCACACCGAGCAACTAATGTTACATTAAATTGAAGTTCATACTCATGCAAAATACATCGTTGCAACAAATCTGCAATTGAACTCTTCGTGTGTGAGTGTGTGTGTGAGTGTGTGTGAGTGTGTGTGAGTGTGTGTGAGTGTGTGAGTGTGTGTGAGTATGTGTGTAGGAGTGTGTGGGGAGTACTAGGGCAGTGACGTGTACCCCAAGGTTTTAGTGTTTTAGCCCGGTTTATTTAGTCTTTGCTGGTTAGCTGTATAGACTTATTGTTAGCTGTATATACTTATTGTTAGCTGTATGGACTTATTGTTAGCTGTGTATATGTATTGTTAGCTGTATAGACTTATTGGTATCTGTATAGACTTATTGGTATCTGTATAATAATTATTGTCAGCTGTATATACTTAGTGTTAGCTGTATAGATTTATTGTTAGCTGTATAGATTTATTGTTAGCCTGTATAGACTTATTGTTAGCTTATAGACTTATTGTTAGTTGTATAGACTTATTGTTATCTGTATATAACTAAGTCTATACAGCTAACCTTATTGTTAGCTGGGTATACTTATTGCTAGTGGTATATACTTATTGTTAGCTGCATAGACTTATTGTTAGCTGTATATACTTATTGTTAGCTGCATAGATATATTGTTAGCTGTATATACTTATTGTTAGCTGTATAGACTTATTGTTAGCTATATAGACTTATTGTTAGTGGTATAGACTTATTGTTAGCTGCATAGACTTATAGTTTGCTGGATAGACTTATTGTTAGCTGTATAGACTTAGTGTTAGCTGCATTGTCTTATTGTTAGCTGTAAAGTCTTATTGTTAGCTGAATAGACTTATTATATATGTACATATATACACATAAATGTGTGTATATATACATATACAGTCAAACCTCTCTATACCGACCCCTCCACAGATCGATCACTCCCCTATATCGATCGCTTTATTTGGGTCCCAACAATACCATTGTAAGGATATTCTAACTCTCTAAACCGACCACCTCCCTAAATGGACCAGTTAAAGTTGGTCCCATGGTCAGTCGATTTAGAGAGGTTTTACTGTGTATATATATCCTCCGGTGCGACTGACACTGGTCGACATCCGGTGGAGGCGAGGAGGAGCAGGTGGAGCCACCGGTACAGTGTTGCTCTTACAGACTATAATAATAATAATAATAAACCCTTACGTATCTTTATACTCGCACAATTCGCTATACATCACATATACACACAAATATAATGTATTATGTCTGCACTGACTTCTCAGGCAAGTAACCACATAGACAGGTAGGCGTGGGTAGTATGGTGATATCAGGGAGCCTAGGTGATGTAATGGTTAGCACACTGGCCTGGAATGCAAAGAAATGTGGGTTCGAGTCCCGCTCTAGGCGAAATATTTCCCATTTTCATCACCCCCACGACACACATATACATGTATATATACATGTGTATACATGTATATACATGTGTATATACAAATATAAATATATGTATGCATGTGTTATGTATGCATATTGTATATGTACTATATAATTTATTATGGACAAGGTATATATATGCAAATATACATTTATTTATATATATACATATTTATATATATATATATATATATATATATGTATATATATATATATATATATATATATATATATATATATATATATAATTATAACCTTTGTACACCGTGGGATTCGGACCGCGGGGCCGGAGCTGGCTGTAATTGTGACAGATTGTCAATATTGTGTTGGGAGAGTGTGAGGCCGTTGAGTGTAAAACAGTTAATTCTCCAAGCAGCGTCCCACTGAACACCCAGCCCAGCCGCGCCCACCGAACCTCTGCTTGGAGAGTAATATCTGGGTATGCGGTCAGCCATAAAGTGGTGTGCCCATATATCTGGACTATCTGGCCTGTTTGTTATGAGCACACGTCACAATAGTATTGACTGTGGCCCTTAAAGGCCCTCACATCGGGCACGGCATGCCCTTAGGGCCCCGCACCGGATGCCGTGGCCGAATCGGTAGAGTGCAGGCTTCCCGTGCGGGAGATCGCCAGTTGGGTTCCCGGTCGCGTCAAAACAATGAGTTATAAAATTGATGCTTGTCGCTACCTAACCTGACATTCGTCATTAATGGGATAGGGCAAGGACTGGTTAGCTCAGTGTCAGGATAATGTGACTGAATGGGATATCGAGTCATAGTGCTGACGGCCTGATTTCCCAGTGGGGCAGCACTATAAAGTCACCATGAGTGTGCACTGTCACTAGTCGGTCCTAGTCCTGGTATGACCTTAGATGTTGCCAGAACATAAAACCCCAACAACCAACCCTCCCTCCTTTCTTCACTTCCAGCATGCACCAGTTCCTCAATCCCTGCTCGTCAACAACAAAAGTGTTAAAAATAAAGAACAAATTTCACACTTCAACTACATAGTGCCATATTCTCTTATGTTTGTCAGGGTTTTAGAGCCTAGTGACATCTATTGTTGGTTACAGAAAGAGAGGGCGCCCTCGTCTCCGGTTCAAGGATACCATCAAGAGAAACCTGAAGCTGAGAGACATTAAGACCGACTCATGGACACAACTCTCACAGCAGAGAGCTAAATGGAGAGCGGCAGTCAAGTAATGAAAGCAGTCTTTGTCGCATCGCGACCAACAGCATGATGATGATGATATCTATAGGTCACATTAGGATGGGTACCGACTTGAGACAGTGCACACTTATGGTGACTTTATAGTGCTGTTCCACTGGGAGATCAACCTGCCAGCTGGCACCATGACTCAATATCCCACTCAGTCACATTATCCTGATTCAGTGTGTCAGGCAGTGTCACTTGCCCATGGCCCGGTCAGCGCGCAGAAGCGAACTGCCTCCACACGTCGGACAGTTGGCATGGACCAGTTAAACCCAGCCATTACCAGTCGCAAATGTCTTGATACTTGTTGCTTCCTAGCCTGGCGCTCGGCATTATTAGGATAGGGCAAGGACTGGTTGGCTTAGTGTCAGGATAATGTGACTGAGTGGGATATCAGGTCATGGTGCTGGTGGCCTGGTCTTCTAGTGGAGCAGCACTATAAAGTCACCATCAGTGCGCACTGTCATAAGTCGGTAGCCATCCTGATATGACCTTAGATGTTGCTAGGACATAAAACCACAACAAACAAATAAACAAAACTTTCTTTAGCGGGTTTGCAAATCAATCTCATCACAACTCTCGTCACAGCTCTCGGTTGGTTGTTTGTAGGAGTTTTACGTCCTGGCAACATCTAAGGTCATATCAGGACAGGTACTGGCTTCTGACTGTTTGTACTCATGGTGACTTTACAGTGCTACCCCACTGCGAAATCAGGCTGCCAGCACCATGACCTGATATCCCACTCAGTCACATTATCCTGACACTGAGTGAACCAGTCCTTTCCCTATCCTATTAATGCCGAGTGCCAGGCTAGGAAGCGATAAGTATCAATTTTGTAAGTCATTGGTTTGATTCAACTGGGAATCAAACTCCCGACCTTCTGCACGGGAAGCCT
Organism: Branchipolynoe longqiensis; assembly: GCA_030323885.1. Classification (NCBI taxonomy): domain Eukaryota; kingdom Metazoa; phylum Annelida; class Polychaeta; order Phyllodocida; family Polynoidae; genus Branchipolynoe; species Branchipolynoe longqiensis. The sequence goes on along the minus strand of CM059193.1, from coordinate 7,866,416 downwards.
GCGCTCTACTAATTCGCCCACCAGGTCCAGTCACGACTCTCGTGACCTATAAAGGACCCTAACCGGAAGTGAAAGGTGCTAACCCTTCTTACCAGGAATGCATTTGTAACAAATAGCGCTTTCCTAATGTTTATGCCATAACCCCCCCCCCCCCCCCCCCCCCCCCGACCCCCACTCCCAACCTACAGTTCCCCACCACCACCACCACCAGCACCACCACCAGAGGTGCAAAGTCTGCCGATTTGGCAGATCTCCCTAAAATATAGCAAAATAACCCCAATATCCCGATTTCTCGATTTTAATTTGTAATCTCCTCCCAAAGAATCATTTTACCTTGTTTAAATAGATTGTATGCATATTTTTATGTTAAAATGCACTAGAATGCATCATTTTGTATTAGTTTTTTCCCGTTGGGAGGCGGGACTGTCCCTCCCGAAGCCTTTCCCCTTCGGCCATGCTATTTCTCACGATTTACAATGTGTGTATTACTATTAGGGAGATACCCATATTCACACTCTTATCTCCTGGGTACTGGGTACCTCTGCACCACCACCACCACCACCACCACCTACACTACCACCCACCACCTCCCACACGACAACGACCATCACCACTACCTACACCACCACCCAGACCACCACTCACACCACCACCTACACCACCACCTACACCACCACCTACACCGCCACTTACACCACCACCCACACCACTACCCACACCACCACCCACACCAAAACCAATACCCACACCAACACCTACACCACCACCAACATCCCCACCACCACCACCACCACCACCCACCACCACCACCATCACCATCACCACCACCACCACCACCACCACCACCACCACCCACCACCACCACCACCACCCACCATCACCACCACCACCACCATCACCACCCACACCACCACCCACACCACCTCCTACACCACCAGCCACACCACCACCCACACCACCTCCTACACCACCACCCACACCACCACCACCCACACCACCACCCACACTGCTACCTACACCACCACCCACATCACCACCCACACCAACACCTTCACCACCACCACCGTCCACACCACCACCACCATCATCATCACCATCACCACCACCACCATCACACCACCACACCACACACCCACACCACCACTACCCACACCACCACCAACACCCACACCAACACCTACACCACCACCAACATCCCCACCACCACCATCACCACCACCACCACCACCCACCACCACCATCACCACCACCACCAACACCACCTACACCACCACCACCAACACCACCTACACTACCACTCACCACCTCCCACACCACAACCACCATCACCACTACCTACATCACCCACCATCACTACCACCACAACCACCACAACCACACCAACACCCACACCAACACCCACACCAACACCAACACGCACACCATCACCACCACCACAACCACGCAATGACGCTTGCATTTTTTATTTCATCCTTTCATTTGAACACATTTTAGCATTCTGCGTTTACATTAATATCCACTGCTGTAAAAATGCAATTAATAATATCGGTTAAACCAATTTATTTGGTGGACATGTTTCATTCAGTGAAAATGTTCTGTTTCATGAAAATATTTTATTCGCTGAAACTGTCAGTTGATGAAAGTATTTGATTAGGTGCAAATGTTTCATTTGGTGATAATATGTTGGTGAAAATATTTCATTCCGTGCAAATATTTTATTCGGTGAAAATATTCCATATCGGTGTACATATTCCATATTGGTGCAAATATTTATTCGGTGAAAATATTTATATATTTCGTTCGGCGCAAATATTTCATTCACTACAAATATTTCACTTGATGAAAATATTTCGCCCAATGAAGATCTTTCATGCGATGGAAGCATTGTGGCAGTATTTGATGAGGTGCAAACATTCCATTCGTTGAAAATGAGCAGTGAGAAAAATATGACACATCTGAGTGAAATTCCCAGCAAGCAGACGACATTTAATCAGAGCCCAATGACGGCAATTGGCGGCAAATGTGCAGACAGGTGTTGGCAGTAATGTGCAAACACAGGGTGCGGTGTGTGCTGCCTTGTTCAGCTATTGCCAACCGGGGTCGCAAGAGCCTAATCGGTAGAGCGCAGGCTTCCCGTGCAGAAGATCGGGAGTTCAATTCCCAGTCGAGTCAAACCAATGACTTACAAAATTGATCGCTTCCTAGCCAGGTACATGGCATTATTAGGATAGGGCAAGGACTGGTTGGCTCAGTGTCAGGATAATGTGACTAAGTGGGATATCAGGTCATGGTGCTGGTGGTCTGTTCCTCCCCTTGGGGCAGCACTATAAAGTCAGCATTAATGTGCACTTTCAAATGTCAGTACCCATCCTAATATGACCTTTCTTTTGGTGATGGTCTATTTATGCTGCCCATAGCGGTTAAGTTTAATGACTTGTTTTCGCCGCGAGACAGTAATAAGCTGTGTTTACACGGGCGAGTTAAAACGGCTCAAATAATGCACCTTGCCTAGTTCGCCTCACATTCGCTGTGTAAACGCACCACTGATGCGGATTAGGGCTGATTCGATTCATATGATGCACTTTATGTAAACTGCCTCGCGAGGTAGTTTATATAAAGCGAACTAGCTTAATCACCTCACACGCATGTACAGTCGAGACCTTAGTTTGTTGACTTTCCGGTCGATCAAAAGCGCATATTATATCATTTGGTCTATGAACCTGCTAGAGGTGCACATATATTTTTTTCATGGTTTATTTTAAGGTTTTCACTGCCCAGCAGAAGTTTTGACCGTTGCAAACCAATACGATTCAGTCCATACATATCTAGGTCGAACCCACACTCTCTCGTGGCGACGTCGACTAACCGAAACTGGCGCTGGTTAGTCTGGACTTGCTCATGCGCAGATATAGATTTCCGCCTTAAACCGCTCCGCGTGTAAACGCGCCACTACTTCGCTTCATATAAATCGCTTTGTCTAATTCGCTTTACAATTGCCCGTGTAAACACGGCTATAGTCTCATGGTTCCCTTTGTGTTATTACTTTCAGTTGTGTAACTATCTACTGCACGCATTCTTTCTCTGCTTGTAAGCATTCTTCCACATCTCCCCACCCTGTGCAATTCTGTTAATTCTACAATTGGTTAGTTGTTAAATTGACGTTAAATGTTGCCAGGATGTAAAACTCCAACAACCAACCAACCAACTATTGCCGAACGCTGTCAGCACAGACTGACAGTCATAGTTGCACTCAGCACCGCCCACATTTAAACTGGCTTGGATTTTAATGCCGCAGTGAAATAGCAATGTGCAGTTGTTATGTCGCTCTTAAGAAAGGTGCCAATGCACTCAAAGTGAAAGCGCTCTCCGCTCCCACTTGTCGTTGGTACCTACAGTGATAATGCACTAACACCGCTTGCGCTTTTTCTTCGAAGGAAACAAATAGAAGAAAGAATAACCGCCTAAGTGAAGAAGGTGTTTTGTCAAGTTTTTGTTAACAACCAGCCGCTAATTGTAATCATGGGCAATAATCTCTTTCTGATGATGCGGATGTTGATGGACAAATGTGCGCAGTGATAGGTGGCGTTGTGAATGGGTTACATACCTTACAGTGAGTGGTTGGTGGAGTCAGTGCAGTGGTGAAGTGGTAGGTGGCGCTGTGAATGTGTTAATGACCTTATTGTGACTGGTGGAGTTAGTGCAGTGGTGAAGTGGTAGGTGGCGCTGTGAATGTGTTAAGGACCTTATTGTGACTAGTAGGTACTCCAAAGTGGGTGTGTACGGTGTCCGCAGCGCGAAATTTGACATATTTTAGCCCTTTTAAAAACACTCGAATCTTCACTAATTCTGCTTGGGTTGAAATAAAATTTATATGAAATTAATGCTCGTTCTTTTATCTTTTAGGGTATCTGATTTTTAATTATTATTATGAAATAAATTACAGTCAATGGACACTTGTTGGGGGGTACCATCGGCAGCTCTGAGCATGCTCGCTGAGTTTGTTTTCATCCAGTCTGAGCTACTCCCTTCACTAAAATTGATACCTTGGTGAGTACAGTGACCTGAGCTAAAAATAACCACCAATGAAAGACAGAGAAGAAACTAGGCTTCATTAGCATATCAAGCATGGGTGTTTTTGAGTGGGAAATTTGATTGAACTGAAGGAGTGAAAACATTAAGACATTAATCCTCCTTGAAAATTGATCAGGATTGTTTTGAAAATTATATCATCAGAAAGCTTAAGTGTTCCTCTACCTAACCAGAACAATATTTGGTTGAGATTTATATCATGCGCATCAAGGTTGGTCTGAGAAGTGACTGCTGCAAGAATGTGGCTATTGTCAGCTGGCGATGCCTAAAAGTGAATGTTGTCTTTCTTTCTCTGATCAGTTAGAAAATGATGTCATCATGTAGAGCTTTTAATTCTGGTTATTTTGGTATAAAGATTGCAGTAATACTAATAGGACAATTAGAATGGGAGTTATGCTATTTTTCTTAATTTTATTGTCAGCTCGCGATGCCTAAAAGTGAATGTTGGCTTTCTTTCTCTGATCAGTTAGAAAATTATGTCATCATGTAGTGCTTTTAATTCTGGTTATTTTGGTATAAAGATTGCTGTGATAGGACAATTAGAACGGGAGTTATGCTATTTTTCTTTATTTTACTGAATTTATTATTGGTGGTTGCTGGAAATTAAGGAATTTAGCAAGTTTGACATGAAATTTCAGAAAGAATAGTGACGGTCTGTAAAAAATTGAGCTTCTTATTTGTACTATAGAGAATGAGATTCTTTAATATTGGACAGATCATATGCAAAATAGCTTCCAGGTGGGACCCTAAAAACCAAGATTTGGCTAATTTGGAAATGTGCACAAATCGGGGTTAAAAAAATCACTCTTTAAACACTCATAACTTTGCAGCTATTCAATCGATCTAAATGATTTTTATATCATTGAGATCCAATTTAAAAGATCTGTACAGATATATAACTTGTAATACTGACCTGTTGAAAATAGAAATCACTTTGGAGTACCTATAACTAGTGGGGTTAGTGTAGTGGTGAAGTGGTAGGTGGCGCTGTGAATGTGTTAAGGACCTTATTGTGACTGGTGGAGTTAGTGTAATGGTGAAATGATAGGTGGCGCTGTTAATATGTTAAGAACCTTACTATCGGTAGTCTCCGACCAATCAGAGAGAAGCTGTCTTCTGGTTCCATATGGGGCCTGGAAAGTAATTTGGCCCATTTCAAGGCCTTGAAAAGCCTTGAATTTAACCTATTTTGGGTGTGTAGTCTTGAAAAGCCTTGAATCACATTAAACTGTCTACACTGATCTAAATTAGTCCGAAATTGCCATTCCCCAGTGTTGTTTTTACCTGAAATTCAAATGAAAATAGTCTTGAATTCCTATCAAAAACAACTTTGAAATAGCCTTGAATTCCATATCTTCACACATGTGCAGACCCTGTAAGGGTCACTTCCGGTTATTGCCGAGTTGGGGAGGTCTGAGGAGGTCTTAGTCTAAGAACAAGTCTTTGAGCGTGTGTGGCATTAGCTTGGCCGCTCTGACGCCTGCTGGCCCCGACATCCCCTATGCAATCTCGGCAATGGTGATATGTTAGTTCGCCGAAGCACTCCGCGTCTGGAGCCCTGATTGCTTTGTTGACTTCCGTAGAATAGGGGGCAGGCGATTTGGATTTGCTGCCCGACGCTTATCATACACATTTGCTGTTTGTTTTACTGGGTTTTTGCTTTGTGTCTTTCGGAAGGAAGGCAGCAGGCAAGTTTGATTTATTGTCCTATGGTTATAATGCGTATATTTGTGGTTTGCTTCAGTGGGTTTTGTTTTGTGTCTTTCGGAGAATAGGAAACAGGCAAGTTTGATTTGCGGTTCTATGCTTATTATGCGTGTATTTGCGGTTCGCTTCAGTTGGTTTTATTTGTTGTCCTTCAGAGAATAGGGAGCAGGCAAGTTTGATTTGCGGTTCTATGCTTATTATGCGTGTATTTGTGGTTCGCTTCAGCTGGTTTTACGTTTTGTCCTTCGGAGAATAGGGAGCAGGCAAGTTTGATTTGCGGTTCTATGCTTATTATGCGTGTATTTGCGGTTCGCTTCAGCTGGTTTTATTGTGTGTTCTTCGGAGAATAGGGAGCAGGCAAGTTTGATTTGCGGTTCTATGCTTATTATGCGTGTATTTCTGGTTCGCTTCAGCTGGTTTTATTGTGTGTTCTTCGGAGAATAGGGAGCAGGCAAGTTTGATTTGCGGTTCTATGCTTATTATGCGGGTATTTGTGGTTCGCTTCAGTTGGTTTTATTTGTTGTCCTTCGGAGAATAGGGAGCAGGCAAGTTTGATTTGCGGTTCTATGCTTATTATGCGTGTATTTATGGTTCGCTTCAGCTGGTTTTACTTTTTGTCCTTCGGAGAATAGGGAGCAGGCAAGTTTGATTTGCGGTTCTATGCTTATTATGCGGGTATTTGTGGTTCGCTTCAGCTGGTTTTATTGTGTGTTCTTCGGAGAATAGGGAGCAGGCAAGTTTGATTTGCGGTTCTATGCTTATTATGCGGGTATTTGTGGTTCGCTTCAGCTGGTTTTATTGTGTGTTCTTCGGAGAATAGGGAGCAGGCAAGTTTGTTTGTGGTTCTATGCTTATTATGCATGTATTTGTGGTTTGCTTTAGTCAGTTTTGTTTTGTGTCCTGTGGAGATTAGGCAGCAGGCAAGTTTGATTTGCTGTTCGAGATTTATAATACATGTATGTATGGTTTGCTTGAGTTGGTTTTGTGTCTAGAGATAAGCGAGAAGGCAAGTTTGATTTGCTGCACTACCTTTATTAATACTTGTCTTTGTAGTTTGCCTTACCTGGTATTTGCTTTATTATTTTGCAGAATATTGGCAGACAATTTTTATTTTCTCCCATATGCATATAATATGTATATGTACTATTTGTGTTATCCTGGTGTTATTTTGGGGGGGGGGGGTTCTTTTGATTTGTTGTCATTCGGAGGAGATTTTGATATGATACCCTTATTTTAATTATAATATTTTTATTAATATTATTATAATATAATAATATTCATATTTTATAATATAATATTCATATTTATAGTATCATTAATATTATTTATTATTAATATCAATAATATTTAAAAAAATTATTATTATTATCAATGTTATTATTAACACTAGTATTACGTATAAGCATGTTTAGTTGTCTTACTTGTTTTGTTTCCTTTCATGAAAAGGGTGGTTGGAATATGTAGTAAATATAAATAAGTAATATCTATGCACTATGTTATTTTTTAGGGATGAACGTCGTCTGTATTTTGGCTAATTTCCTCTCTTTTCCACGAAAATGTAGACAGTTCCTCACTGAGTTAGAACTGACAGAAAACTGCGGCAAATTGACCAGGGGTCAAATTGCGCTCATCCTTTGGTCAGTGGCTGCTTTCACTCCTGTATTTGTATTGGTTTTTGCTATTTTGGGTTGAATGTCCTAACCATTGGGCTACCTAAGATCCCTGATGCAGTCAACCTAACCTAACCATACCTCATCATCATCATGCTGCCTGTCGCGAGGCGACAAAGACTGCTTTCATTACTTGACTGCCACTCTCCATTTAGCTCTCTGCTGTGAGAGTGATGTCCATCAGTCGGTCTTAATGTCTCTCAGCTTCAGGTTTCTCTTGATGGTATATCATTTCATGAAAGCTGCCTGCAAAAGTGTTGAAGTACTGCTGGCTTTTGCAAGTTACCAGCGGCACTCTCTCGGGGAGCAAATAGAGGTTTCACACCGGCAAGAACATGTCCAGAGAGGTGCAAAACTATTTGTCCCTGCAGTGGCTGGTCGCGAGATGTTGGGAGTTCCATACATCAACCGCCCTTAATGCTGCCACAGTGACATGGTTTTCTGTTTAGGGTTTGCTCCCTTAGCCTTCGGTTCTGTCAAGAACCTGTACAACAAGGCAGTGGTTTACAACTCTGCAAGGCAGGGGCGTCAAACTCCCTGAGTTATTGCAATACCTGCAATACCTGCATACCTACATGAGCATTATTGTCCCGTGCTCGGTGAGGTGAGTGCAGCCTGCTACAGTTTCATGTCATAGTGTTGTTATACCAACCAGTCCTTGCCCTATGCTATTAATGCCGACCGCCTGGCTAGGAAGCGACAAGTATAATTTTTTAAGTCGTTGGTTTGACTTGACCAGGGTTCGGACCCACAATCCCTTGGGTTTCGATCCCGCGATCTCCTAAAGCTCGAGACGGGCGTTCAACTCATTCGGCCATCCCATCTGGTCGCATGAGGGAGGGCAGGGGTCATTGGGTCATACAGCAGGTCACGCCATATCTTTGCAGTGCCAGGTTTTAGCCTGAGTCAATCAATCAATAGTTCCATCCTCTAGTCGAGGGTTGGATGCAATGGTTCTCCACTTGTCCCGATGTTGTGCTGTTCTGATAGACTGTGAATAATTCAAGCCTGTCCACTGTGAAATATTTGTAAACCATGATGTTCTTGGTCTCCCTCTCCCTCTGCTGCCATTCACCTTCCCTTCCAACAATGTACGGTATATTGAACTCTGACGAATGATGTGGCCAAAATAAATAAGTTTCTTTGTCTGTATAGTGGCAAAAAAGCTTTTCTTATTTTTAATTTTTCTGAGAACTTCTTTGTTGGTGATCTTCTTTGTCCATGATATTTTCATCATCCTTCGATAAGTCCACATCTCAAATGCTGCTAAACGTTTGTACATTTTCTTAGAGATTGTCCATGTCTCTGCCCCATACATTAGAGTAGACCACACATAACACTGAAGAATACGCTTCCTTGTTTGTATTAATATCTTACTTGATGTTAACACTCTATACATTTTGGAGAATGTTGTTCGGGCTATTGTTATCCTTCTTTTAATTTCTTCCTCACATCTCCCATCATTTGTAATCTTTTGTCCGAGATATTGAGTATTAACCGATAATTATTTGTCTACGCCATTTAATGTACCGGACACTGCAACATAGCCCAAAGAATTAAATGACATTTTAGCCATATGCAAGTGCCATCAAGTACACATAGCCAACTATGGATGTCGAGCAGAATCCTTGCTTCACGCGCGGAAGGTCATGAGTTCGATCCCTAGCTATAGCCAACTATGGATGTCCGAATGAGCAGAGCGCTTGCTTCAAGTGCGGAAGGTCATGGGTTCGATCCCTAGCTATAGCCAACTGTGGATGTCCAAATGAGCAGAGCGCTTGCTTCACGTGCGGAAGGTCATGGGTTCGATCCCTAGTTATAGCCAACTATGGATGTCCGAATGAGCAGAGCGCTTGCTTCAAGTGCGGAAAGTCATGGGTTCGATCCCTAGCTATAGCCAACTGTGGATGTCCAAATGAGCAGAGCGCTTGCTTCACGTGCGGAAGGTCATGGGTTCGATCCCTAGTTATAGCCAACTATGGATGTCCGAATGAGCAGAGCGCTTGCTTCACGTGCGGAAGGTCATGGGTTCGATCCCTAGCTATAGCCAACTATGGATGTCCGAATGAGCAGAGCGCTTGCTTCAAGTGCGGAAGGTCATGGGTTCGATCCCTAGCTATAGCCAACTATGGATGTCCGAATGAGCAGAGCGCTTGCTTCACGTGCGGAAGGTCATGGGTTCGATCCCTAGTTATAGCCAACTATGGATGTCCGAATGAGCAGAGCGCTTGCTTCAGGTGCGGAAGGTCATGGGTTCGATCCCTAGCTATAGCCAACTATGGATGTCCGAATGAGCAGAGCGCTTGCTTCACGTGTGGAAGGTCATGGGTTCGATCTCTAGCTATAGCCAACTATGGATGTCCGATTGAGCAGAGCGATGGCTTCACGTGCGGAAGGTCATGGGTTCGATCCCTAGCTGAGTCAAACCAAAGACATCAAATTCATATATGTGTCGCTACCTTGTCTATTGCTCAGCATTTCTGTGTGCCAAAGAGTTGTACAATTAAAATGTCGCCATTTACAATTGAAATTTGCCCTGCTTTTATCTTCGAATATATGAAAGATATTTGAAATAAATTTTTGTTAAAAGAAAAAAAAAGTAGGCTAAAGGTTCTGGTGAAAACCACAAACAAAGCCGCATACTTTATGATGTCGGTCTGTGAATCAGTCCGCAGGGAAAAGTGAGTCTGTTCCTGGTAGTGTTATCTCTCAGTCATTGCGATAACCATGATAGGTGGCACTATCTAAGTGTTATTAATACGATTACCCAGAATGCCACTCACTATGATTAGTCGGTACCAGCGCTCTCGGTACCTTTCCCCGAAAAGCCTTATTATGTACCTACTTTGTGGGGGGGGGGGGGGGGGTACGAGCATAGATAACCACATACACATTATTATATTTTGGCTGGGGACCGTCCGCCTCAGTGTCAGCACTGCCGGTGTTTACTGACAGTGCGTCACATTTTGGTGAGATGTCCTCACCACTATGAGATGATGTATTTGGAAATGAGGGTGTGATGGGGTCGTTCCGATTCTGTCCACAACTCATGATTAAATTCTTGAGGGAACTGGTTTTTACCAAAATTTCATTGTCCATTTTTAACTTGAAAAGTCGTTTACTGCTGATTTTATTTATCATATACGACTTGTGATGTTACCACAGTTGTATGCGCTTTGGCGGCATACATTTCAATGCTCTATTTTACTTTTGTTAAATGTATTTTTTTTAGCCAGTTATGTTTGACCACTATATTACCCCCAATAGCTGATATTTACTTTTTCTGCTGGAGGGCGTTAAACAAACAAACAAATAAACAAACAAACAAACAAATAAAAGATAACCACAACCCATCTGCACATAACTACAGGCCAATTTCATCACATGCGGTGGTCGTGTAGATAGTGCGCAGGCTTCCTGTGCGGAAGGTCAGGAGTTCGAAACCCAGCTGAGTCAAACCAATAATTTTTAGAAAATTAGTACTTGTCACAGGATGATGGTTATAATGCGTGTGGGGTGTGGGTGTGGGGTCTAGGTTGAGGGGAAAAGGGAGGGTGAGGGCGTGTGTGTGTTGGTTGGTTTTTGGAGTTTTACGTCCTAGCAACATCTAAGGTCATATAGGGACGGTCGTGTGTGTGTGTGAATGAGTGTATCTGAGTGTGAGTGTGTGAATTTGTGTAAGGATGGATTTGAGGGTATATGTGTGTGAGTGTATTTGAGTGTGTGTATGTATGCGGGAGTGTGTGAATATAAGGTAGGGTATGTGTGATTGTATGCGTGAATGTGTGTTAATGTGTGTGAATGTATGAGTGTTAATGTGCATGAGCGGTTATATGTGTGTGAGTGTATTTGAGTATGTATGCAGGAGTGTGTGAATATAAGGTAGGGTATGTGTGATTGTATGTGTGAATGTGTGGTAATGTGTGTGAATGTATGAGTGTTAATGTGCATGAGCGTATTTGAGTATGTGTATGTATGCAGGAGTGTGTCAATATAAGGTAGGGTATGTGTGATTGTATGTGTGAATGTGTGTTAATGTGTGTGAATGTATGAGTGTTAATGTGGATGAGCGTGTATATGTGTTTGAGTGTATTTGAGTAGGTGTATGTATGCGGAAGTGTGTCAATATAAGGTAGGGTTTGTGTGATTGTATGTGTGAATGTGTGTTAATGTGTGTGAATGTATGAGTGTTAATGTGGATGAGCGTGTATATGTGTTTGAGTGTATTTGAGTAGGTGTATGTATGCGGAAGTGTGTCAATATAAGGTAGGGTGTGTGTGATTGTATGTGTGAATGTGTGTTAATGTGTGTGAATGTATGAGTGTTAATGTGCATGAGCGTGTATATGTGTGTGAGTGTATTTGAGTATATGTATGTATGTAGGAGTGTGTGAATATAAGGTAGGGTATGTGTGATTGTATGTGTGAATGTGTGAGTGAATGTGTGAGGGTATGTGTGAATGTGTGTTAATGTGTGCGAATATATGAGTGTTAATGTGCATGAGCGTGTATATTTGTGTGAATGGCTCTGTGTGTGAATGCGTGGTGTGAATGTGTATATTTACACGTGCGTGATTGTGAGAATGTATGTGGTGTGCATGCATGTGCGCGTGAGTGATTGAGTGTGAGTGTTTCAGGGTGGCCAACATTGAAAAAATGAAAAACCTGGAGATCTTAAGGGATGTTATATTTGGGGGTCTGGGAGTACTCCCCCAGAAAAATGTTAAAATCTTAAATGCTCTGTGGTGCATTTTGGACACACTAATCCGTAAGGTTCCGTAAGATTGATATCATTTTGGAAAATGAAAAACCGGAAGATGGGGACATAAAATATGGTACACCTTACAGCGAAACCGTAAGGGTTGGCAACCCGTGTTTGTGTGTATGTGTGTAAATGCGTACAAAGGTTGGCCACCAATGTCTGTGTGTAAATGCATACAAAGGATGGCCACCTATGTTTGTGTGTATGTGTGTAAATGCGTACAAAGGTTGGCCACCCATGTTTGTGTGTAAATGCATACAAAGGTTGGCCACCCATGTTTGTGTGTAAATGTGTACAAAGGTTGGCCACCCATATTTGTGTGCATGTGTGTAAATGCATACAAAGGTTGGCCACCCATATTTGTGTGCATGTGTGTAAATGCGTACAAAGGATGGCCACCCATGTTTGTGTGTATGTGTGTAAATGAGTACAAAGCTGCCTTGCCTTGCTGCGTCCCTGTTCAACCCGCATGACTGCTACAGTGTGGCATTATGGGAGACGCACACTGTTGAGGGCCCCACACAAAGGGGCCGCCATTTTGTGTACCGCCAGCAGCATGCACGGCATTGGTGGATGAGGACGTAGACTAGGGTCACGTGACTACCATGGAACAACTAAAGCCCTGTGACTCTTCCTCTCCCCTCCCCCTCTCTCTCCCCCCTCTCTCCCCTCCTCTCTCCCCATCCATTGGCACACACCTAAGACCCTAGTCACGCTGCTGCCTGCGACCACAAAAGGAGGATGGTCGCATTTTTTGTGGTCACAAAGAGGTCGCAGGTGTTTGCAAAATGCTCCCAAGTGATCGCAAAGTGGTCGTCAGTAGTCACTGACCTTGCGACTAGTTTAGTCGCAAGGTTCTTTTTTAGTGCAGTTGCTTCCCAGAGGTCAGCGACCATTGTTTTGGTCGCAACAAGGTTGCAAAGAGATGGGTTCTTTGGTACAAAGTGGTCGCAAGCGGTTACATGTTTGTTTGTTGTTGTTTTACACCTACCAATATCTAAGGTCATATCAGGACGGGTACCGACTTGTGACAGTGCACACTCATGGCAACTAGTTCTGCCCCACTGGGAAACCAGGCCGTCAGCACCATGACCTGATATCCCACTCAGTAACATTATCCTGACACTGAGCTAATCAGTCCTTGGCCTATCCTAATAATGCCGAGCGCCAGGTTAGGAAGTGACAAGTATAAATCTTTAAGTTGTTGGTTTGACTCGACCGGGAACCGAACGGAGAAACTCATGGGTTCGAATCCCCACTCATTCGGCCACCCCGTCTGGTCGCAACGCAAGCGGTTACAAGCCGTAGTGTGACTGGGGCTTAACCCACCTCACCTCAGCTCACCCCACCCCACCCCCACCCCCACCATCTGCCCACAACCCCCCACCTCCATCCCCCATACCATGCGTTCCAATTCAACCAATGTTGGCTTGCACTGAGTCTACACACCCTAATGCCCTATTAGATAGGGCATGGGCGGAATCATTAATAAATGCACTAACCCCCTCCCCCCCCCCACCCTCATGCCACCCCCCCCCCACATCGCCACCCACATTACACTAGACCCATCCCAGCTCCTCATCAACATTCCCCACATTTCAACTGTCCCCACATCTCAACATTCCCCACATCTTAATCATAGTACCGGATGTTGTAACCAAATCGCTGAGATGCGCAGTGAAGGAGGAAGACGGAGGCATGAGTGGAGAAAAGCACACTTTATTATGTAAAGTGGGGGGGCAATGTACAATGTGGGGGAGTAGCTGTACAATGATAAATGAGAAATAAAGTGCAGGATAATGTGAGGATAATGTCAGAGTCTTTTTAGGGGAGCGGCCCCGAAGAGCCCTCCGCCCTATAGGGTAGAAGTGAGTGTAGTTTGGGTGGGTGGGTGGAGAAGAAAGGAGTGCGTCTGGCAGGAGAGGGAGGCTGAGTGGCCAGAGAGGGCAGCGAGGCTGGGTTATAAGGGAGAGAAGGTGGCGGGCTGGGGGGGGGGGGGGGAGAGGGGGGGGTGCTCCTCCTCCACTGCGAATCAAACGCAATGCAAGCATTACGACCAATGCAGGCTTCCCGTGCGGAAGGTAGGGAGTTCGAATCCCAGCCTAGTCAAACCGATGTCTTATAGAATTGATACTTTTTGCTACCTAGCCTGGCGCTCAGCATTAATAGGATAGGACAAGGACTGGTTAGCACTGTATCAGGATAGCACTGTATCAGGATAATATGACTGTGTGGGATATTGGGTCATGGTGGTGGCAGCCTAGTCTCCCAGTGGGGCAGCACTATAAAGTCAGCATGACTGCACACTATAACAAGTCGATATCCGTCCTGAGCTGACCTTAGATGTTGCTATGGTGTAAAACAACAATTAACAAATAAACAAACAGTCCTAGTGCAGTGGAAATACACACATTTTGTGATTGCAGACGACATTTTGTGATCGAAGACGAGACCCCCAAAACCAGCCTTTTCTTGTGCGTATGAGCTCCATGCAACCCAATAACATCAAGGTGTTAGTTAAGTGAACACAGTGCGTGAGTCGCCTGCGTAATTCACATTTTCTTGTTACAAATTTCCCCGTCACAAAGACACAAAAATAACTAATATCCCCCATGTCACTAGGTTATGTACGAACTCAGCTTATTGTTATATAATAGAGAGGGGGGAAATATGACAAATCATTAAAAAATATTTAGCTCAATCTAGCAATATTCATTTTAATCATTGACATTGTTATTGTGGATTTTTATTTTAGTGCAGGAGCTTCCCAGAGGTCAGCGTCAATTGTTTTGGTCGCAAGGAGATGGGTTCTTTGGTCCAAAGTGGTCGCAAGCGGTTACAATCAGTAGTGTGACTGGGGCTTAACCCACCCCACCCCACCCCACCCCCACCCCCACCTTCTGTACTGTGCTTGTTATATTTGTTAATAATCATGGACCAGTGAGGAGGATGGGTTTGGATTTGGGTCTTGCAGCTTGAGTCCTCACAACGAGGTCTGCAAACAGATGATGTTATATTTGTTAGTATTAGTAATAGTGGACCAGTGAGGAGGTGTGTAGCCGGATGATGTTACATTTGTTAGTAATGGTGGACCAGTGAGGAGGTGTCTAGCCAGTTGATGTTATATTTGTTAATAATGGTGGACCAGTGAGAGACGGATGATGTTATATTTGTTAGTAACAGTGGACCAGTGAGGAGGTGTGTACGCAGATGATGTTATATTTGTTAGTACTGGTAGACCCATGAGGAGGTGTAAACCAGATGATGTTATATTTGTTAGTAATGGTGGACCCATCATCATCATCATGCTGTCGGTCGCGATGCGACAAAGACTGCTTTCATTACTTGACTGCCGCTCTCCATTTAGCTCTCTGCTGTGAGAGTTGCGTCCATGAGTCGGTCTTAATGTCTCTCAGCTTCAGGTTTCTCTTGATGGTATCTTTGAACCGGAGACGGGGGCGCCCTCTGTTTCTGTAGCCAGAAGACAGTTGAGAATAGAGGATCTGCTTTGGTAGCCTGTCTGATGACATCTTCATGAGGTGTCCAGTCCACCGGAGATTCTTTTTGATCAGAAGATCTTCCATAGAGGGCAGCCCCATCCGTTCGAGTATTTCCTTATTCGTCACTTTGTCCTTCCAGGTTAGCCTCATGATTGAACGCAGATGTCGCATCATGAAGGCATGCAGCTTTTTCACCTGCTGTCTGTACACTGTCCAGGCCTCGGCTCCGTATAGTAGGGTGGATAGCACGATTGCGCGGTAGATCTTACCTTTGACCCAAATGGACACATGGTGGTTGTTCCAGAGTCTCTGGCGTAGTCGGCCGAAAGATGCGCTAGCCTTGGCCATCCTCCTCTGTATCTCAGCATCAATGCGTCCATCACTTGATATAGTGCTTCCGAGATAGGTGAATTCCGGAACAGAGTTCAGCTTGTTTCCGTCAACCATGATCTCCTCCTCTCGGGTTCTTGTAGAGTTGGGTTGGTACAGCACTTCCCTCTTCTTGATGTTAATTTTCAGGCCAAACTTCTTTGATGTATCGGAGAAAGCATCCACTATTTTCTGGGTCTCTTCAGCAGAGTGGGCAACCAGTGCACTGTCATCTGCGAATAGTAGCTCTCTCACCAGTATCTGAGTAGTCTTGGTCTTCGCTCTGAAGTGTGTGACATTGAATAGGTCAGCGCTCTGTCTGGACTGTATATAGATGCCATCCCCCATGTCTCGGAAAGCCTCATCTAGCATTTCTGATAGGAAGATGGAGAAGAGCGTGGGGGCCAGTACACAACCTTGCTTGACCCCATTGGTAACCCCGAACGATTCCGAGACTTCCCCTCCAGCACTAACGTTCGCCATCATTCCTGTATGTAGAGCCTCGATCATAGTTGTGAACTTCTCTGGGCATCCGTACTTCCTCAGTAGCTGCCATAGCCCGGTCCTCCCGACTGTATCAAATGCCTTAGTGAAATCGACAACTACCATGTACAGTGGTCGGTCCTGCTCAATGCACTTTTCTTGTAGCTGTCGGAGACAAAATATCATATCCACAGTGCTCCGGTTACCTCTGAAGCCACACTGTGTCTCCGGAACTACACCAGGTGTTATGTGAATAGATAGTCTGTTGAGTAGGATCCTGGCGAAGATCTTCCCAGCTATGGAAAGAAGAGAGATTCCTCTATAGTTCCCACAGTCTGTTCGATCACCTTTCTTGTAGATGGTTATAATGCTGGCATCCTTCCATGCTTGGGGTACAGAACCCTCCTCCCAGGCATTGGTGATTAGTTGGTGCAGTCTGTTGAGCAGATTGTCTCCTCCATGCTTCCATACCTCAGCAGGAATTCCATCACCCCCAGGTGCTTTGCCATCTTTCAGGCTGGCGATTGCTCTAGCCATCTCATCCATGGTTGGAATCTCATCGAGGCATGTTTTGGTAATGCGCTGTGCGGTTGTACATTTCATGAAAGCTGCCTGCAAAAGTGTTGAAGTGCTGCTGGCTTTTGCAAGTTACCAGCGGCACTCTCTCGGGGAGCAAATAGAGGTTTCACACCGGCAAGAACATGTCAAGACAGGCGCAAAACTATTTGTCCCTGCAGTGGCTGGTCGGGAGATGTTGGGAGTTCCATACATCAACCGCCCTTAAAGCTGCCATAGTGACATGGTTTTCTGTTTAGGGTTTGCTCCCTTAGCCTTCGGTTCTGTCAAGAACCTGTACCACAAAGCAGTGGTTTACAACTCTGCAAGGCAGGGGCGTCAAACTCCCTGAGGTATTGCTATACCTGCATACCAGTGGACCCATGAGGAGGTGTAAAGCGGATATAAGGCTGCTAGAGTCATTGGCTGGGCATGTGGGTGGGTGGGTGGGGCAGGGGTTGGGGCTTTTGTTAGGCTAGTCATGATTGGTCTGTAATAGATGTAAGGGTGGTAACTCAGCTACTGTCCAATTGAGATGTTCACAAGCTGACCCTTTAAAACACTCGATATTTTGTTGTTGGTAAAACAGTTTATTCATCAGAATATACATTTTTTTCAAGACCGAGGCACTAGTCTTCTTGCCGTTTACATTACATTGTAAATAGGGAGAACAGCGTCAACTTAGATAGGGCATATTAGTATATTATGAAGGAGGTTATATCTGGTTGTCTGTCTGTTTATCTGTCTGTTTGTCTGTCTGTCCTACTCTTCCGCTGTCTCTCTCTCGCTCTCTCTCTCGCTGTCTCTTTCTCTCCCTTTCTCTCCCTTTCTCTATTCTCCCCTCTCCCCTCTATTCCCCTCCACTGACTCTCCCTCTCTCCTCTCTGCACTCTCCCATTCCCATCGCTCTCACTCTCCCCCCTCTCCCTCTCTTCCTTCACTTTCTCCCTCTGTCCTCTTCCCTCTGTCTCCCCTCCTTCTCCGTCCCTCCCACTGGCTCCCCTCTCTCCCCTCGTCTTATCTCCTTTCCTCTTCTCTCCTCTTGGGACCAGACGGGATGGCCGAATAAGTTAGACCGTCCGTCTCCCGTGATGTTAGATCGTGGGGTCGTGGGTTCGAGTCCCGGTCGAGTCAAACCAATGACTTTAAAATTGATACTTGTCGCTTCCTAGCCAGGGGCTCGGCATTATTAGGATAGGGCAAGGACTGGTGTGCTCAGTGTCAGGATAATGTGACTGAGTGGGATACCAGGTCATGGTGCTGGCGGCCTGGTTTCCCAGTGGGACAGCACTATAAAGTCGCCATGAGTGCGCACTGTCACAAGTCGGTACCCGTCCTGATATGACCTTAGATGTTGCTAGGACGTAAAACAACAACAAACAAACAACAACAAACAACTCTCCTCTCATATCATCGTTTCTTCTCTCTGCTCTATCTCTCCCTCTCCCCTCTCCCCTATCTCCCTCCTCTCCCTTCCCCTTCCTCCTACTCTCTCCCTCTCTTTCCATCCATCTCCCCTCTCTCCGGCTCTCCCAGTCTCCCATCCCCCTCTTCCCATCTCCTCTCCCCTCTCCCCTCTCCCTCTATTCTTCCTTTCTCACCTCTGTTTCTTTCCCCTCTATCACTCTCTCACACACACACACACACACACACACATATATATATATGTATATATATATATATATATATATATATATATATATATATATATAAATCTACGGTACACAAATAACATGAAGGAGATAGAATGAGTTCCTCCAGAGTGTGTGGTGCGAGGGGGAAGGGGCCGTGCCCACCAATTACCCCGACACCTGGGAGGTGTGGAGGGGCCACCACCAATGCGCCAAGGAGGAATAGATATATACAGTATATGTTCCCCTTGCATTTATACTCGTATAATACGTTATACATCACACACACACACATATATATATATATATATATATATATATATATATATATATATTTATATATATACACACACACACACAGGCACACACACACATACATACATGTATGTATATGTATCTGTATATAGCTGGCTCGAAGTTATTGCAATGTGAGCAGTTTCTTAGAGTGGCAATGATCTTTGTAAGACACTGACAGTCGCTTACAATCTATCGACCCAAATAGGCCATAAGCATTACGAGAGATTCTCATATAGATAAAACATAGATCAAGAGCCCTCGGGTATCAAACTCCTTATCGGGCAATAACTGTTCAAAGCTGCATAGTCTGCTGAAAGCATAAAGTTTTCAAAGCCAAAGAAAACACTTAAATAGATTTGAACCTATATCTATTTTTCTCTCTCTCTTTTTGTGATTGTTTGTTTATTCTGCTCATAACGGTTAAGTGCATGCACTTGGTTTCACCGCTGTGCAGTAGTAGTCATAATCCATACGGATTGATTTCTTTTATCAATACATTTTGTAAACTTGGTTGTGGTGTAAAATTGGGGAGTTCCTAATGTTTAAATAGATTTTGTTTGTTTTTGTTTATATTTTGTACAGTCAACATTTTTAATACCTTGTAACTATTATACACACTGGTGCATAACGGAATTCTAAGTCAATGTCGTTAAAGCTGTGACCGCAGAAGCCCATATTGACATTTTGACATTAATTCCAAAATAAATGTTCCATATTTGCACTTAAAATATCTAAAGTCTGCCATTTGCAATGCAAATTCCTTCAATCTGCCTCACCTTCTGTCCTTTTCTCCTTTCTCACACCCCTTCTCCCCCCCCCCCCCCTCCCCTCAGTCTCCCCTCACTAAATACCAAAACACAACTCATAAGAAAGAAAGGGAGACAAGTCACGCAATAAGAAAGAAAGGGAGACAAATCATGCAAGATTGACGGTGATAAGGTTGAGCTTTATTGCTACAACTCTTGTTCACCTACTAGTGACCTGCCACCCTGACTCACTTACAACCTGCTGCACAGACCCACATAGCTTCTGTGCCCTCAGCCCATTGAACCTAAGTCATATGGGTGTTACACACAGCTCAGAGGTGAACTGCTGCCTTTGGTATCTCTAGAGTGCTTGTGTGTCTGTCCAGCAAGTGCAAGGAGTTCAAGGGTGACTGGGCTCACACAGCCAGCCAATCAGACACCTCTGCAGCCTGGGAGGGGTGGCGCTCAAGAGGGGGCTCTTCCTGGTGCATGGAGGGAACATTCCTGTAATTAGTAACCATATCTTAATATGCGGACATCAAACCGCAATCTCGGTCACCGTGCATCATAACATTTACACATAGTTATTTCCATGTCACATAGTGAGTGGGCACACATTGCATCACTATTACATAACAATGGTCCCCAACTCTGTCACCCGAGATATTGATATGATTCCAAGCTCGGCTATCACGACCGAAAGACCGTATATTTTTACGCCAGTGTTCATCACAAAATCTAGCGGTGCAGCTTTTATTAGAGAATAAAAGAGTGCTGATCCAAGTCTTAAGCCATGATTTACGCGAAACATCAATGGGTGCGGCTTCCATTCTTGGTGCAACCTCTATTAGAGATGTCAGTGTATCTGTCGCCCATGTCACGTAACTGCAGTAGCCAAGGAAATTGAGACGCGTCACAGGGTTGCTATGCAACTATGCATTAGTCGCGGTGTGAGTAGTATATGGCTGTGTGGCTTTGAAGCAGGCGCAAATTAAGCAGCCTTCGGCGTTATGTCCCCGCGGAGAGGCTTGTCACGTGATCACTTGATTTATGTGGTGGTTATGTGGTAGTTATAGATCATGAGCGAATTCAATATGGGGGCCATGCGGGCGATGATGTTAATAGCCGTCTGGCAGGATCCACTGCTGGTCGCAGTAGTTGTCGTGCAGCTGTTACGCAGCAGTCACACAGTGCAGTAGTCGTGTAGTAGTCATGCAGCAGTTGTGCAGTAATCACACAGCAGTCGCAGTCATGCAGTCCTCACATGGCACTCATGCAGTAGTCATGCAGCAGTCACACAGCAGTCATGCACTGCTCACATGGCACTCATGCAGCAGTCAGACAGCAGTCATGCACTGCTCACATGGCACTCATGCATTATTCATGGAGCAGTCACGCAGTACTCACGCAGTACTCACATGCCACTCATCTAGTAGTCATGCAGCAATCACACATCAGTCATGCATTACTCACATGTCACTCATGCACTAGTTACGCAGCGGTCACACAGCAGGCATGCAGTACTCAGATGGCACTCATGCAGTAGTCATGCAGCATTCAAACAGTAGTCATACAGTACCCACATGGCACTCATGCAGTATTCATGCAGCAGTCACACATCAGTCATGCAGTACTCACATATCACTCATGTAGTAGTCATGCAGCAGTCACACAGCAGTAAGAGGCGGCGGCGATGTTTAGATGACGTTGGACAGTATGGATATCGATGTCGCTGGGGTGGCGGCGATTTGCTTAGTTTACATTCGTCGATTTGACACTAGTAATATCGCCGCCAATGCGGTGGCAGCGTTAATAACGGTTCGGATTTAGGGTTAAATTGATAACTTATTGCGTATGTAATTCTGTTAAATATGGTCGCATTGAATAGATTTGGGCCGAGTCGGTCCCTAACACGGACGTTAAACCTGCTGTGGCTAGGTGTTAGTGCAGGCGACGTTAACGCTCGCGGTGTTTGCCTAACGCTGGCACATACATTGACACTTTTGGCCGCTAACCCGGGAAATCCGCACGACGCGTGGGTTAGGACTGCTAACCCGGCTCCATACATTTGGCCCCTGTTGTGCAGTGATGGTAGTGTAAGGTTATGTTGATGTGGTGTGGTGGTGTATGGTATATACTATTTGTGGTTTAGCATTCTGTTGGTGTGCGGTGATGGTAGTGTAAGGTTCTGTTGATGTGGTGTGGTGGTGTATGCTATTTGTGGTTTAGCGTTCTGTTGGTATGCGGTGATGGTAGTATAAGGTTAGAAGTGATAGCGGTACTCCCCACTCTTATTGCAACAGTTAATAGTGTGGGTTGTGCCCCAACGTTCGGGTCATGCCTAATGTTATTACCCTCCAACAAGATTAATGATGCCCTAACTCCCCAAAATTAAGGCTCCATGTCACCGTCTCACACACCGCTGCGTCACAATCCCTCAGCACCATCAGTTAATATCCGGTAACATCACCATTAATGTTGCACTAATTATAGTAATATCTGATAGTTAAAACAACTTAGACTTGTGAGCCATTATGACTATGCATAGTTTATGTCTCAAGGCATCAAACTAATTTAATGCGAAGGCGCTTAAAACGGCTATCGAAGCCTTCCTGATGCTTTCTTTATCCATTTGTTTAATTAGTTGAGAGGTTTATTTCATAATATCTTTACATGAGGATTTCACTGGGTGGCAGTTGCATGCTTTTAAAATGTTGCACAACATGGGGGAATAATGAAAGTAACATTCTTAGCAATCTTAGTAATACCCCGCTTAGCGCTGGTTCGCGATAGCGCTCTTTTATTCAAATTCCCAGCCTAGCAGCCAATAGGAGGATGGCAACTACCTAGGTTCATTCATCTGCTCTCGCCCGCACCCATGGGGGGGGGGGGCGTCTAACTATAACACAATTGACCATTCAGGCCAATTTACCAACTCATCTGTTATATTCCCATTTCCTCCACAACATGATAATATTATTTAATGCATTAGTTTTGTGTTATCCTGACAATACCAGCTTATTATCCTATATTTATTGGAATATTTTACAATGGTACATATCTATGCTCTGCAGATATCTATACTCTGTGTAGTACTGATTCGTATAGTGCTGCATTTTGAATGATTATATCTAGAGCGCTAAGCTGGCTGTTACTTTATTACTGACCAGACGGGATGGCCGAATGAGTTGAGCGTCCGTCTCCCATTTTGGTAGATTGTGGGATTCGAGTCCATGGGCTTGAACCCTGGTCGAGTCAAACCAATGCCTTTAAAATTTATACTTGTCGCTTCCTAGTCAGGCGCTCGGCATTATTCGGATAGGGCAAGGACTGGTTCCCTCAGTGTCAGGATAACATGACTGAGTGAGATATCAGGTCATGGTGCTGGTGGCCTGATTTCCCAGTGGGGCAGCACTATAAAGTCGACATGAGTGTGCACTGTCACAAGTTGGTACCCATTCTGATATGACCTTAAATGTTGCCAGGAGGTAAAACTCCAACAACCAACCAACTGCATTGCCAATATTGTTCACTGTTATTATTAATTATACCAATTGTTATCAATGATTAATAATTCATTTTTATTAATAGTTATCGATCATTATTAATAACATGGTTGATTTATGATGGCAGTGTTATCAGCAAATGCAGACACTTGCTTTTATCTAGGGACAATCAATAAATATCGATATTCTTCAGAATCGAAACAACTGTCGCTAAAGCTTTGTTCAGATTGATTTTTACTGCCATAATATCTGTCATATTTGATTAATGTGTTTAAAAAAAAGCTATGATTAGGGCAGTGTGTTAAATGTAACGCTAACACGAGCACTGTTAGGGATGTGATAACTAGTTCTATTTATAGACCTTCCCTTAATGACTAAGTTCTAGTTTAAAGCATTCATAGTTATCACGATCAGAATCTAATGCAGGTTTTAAATAACCAGTATGATTAAAGATGAATAAATGCAGAGAAAATTGCATTACTAATACACCCCCTTCCCCGCTATCCAAAAAACTCACTGATATTTCAAGTTGCATATTCAGATGCTTTTTCAGTTTCTATATTCTTTTTTTGATAAATATATTAGGTTGATCGATGTGCTGTACCCACTTTAATTTGAAAGAACTTTGATTTTGAATGGCTACCTTTGGAGGCATTTATAATTAATTTTGGCATGCATTTCAAAATGCTAATACCATAGTCTTCGGCAGTACAGTATAACCCCATTAAACCAAACTTGAAGGGACCCTAGAAATTTGTTTGGAGTAACCGATCATTGGTTTAACCGAGCTTTGACTTTGACTTGGCTTTGGCAAAAACTGGGGTGCATTATGAATGTACAATGTATGTGGACACTATGATTATTGTTTTTTATGTATATACAGTTTAACCCCATTAAACCAACCTCGGTTAAATCAAACGATAGGTTAATCCAAACTTTTTTCGGCGACCTGGCAAAATACTACCATTTATCATATAAAAAAAAGTCTCAGATGACCTTAAAACCACATGAAAGTTTGGTTTAATTGTACCGGAAGTGGCCTGCGGCCAACAATTTTGTTTGGATTAACAGATACTTTGGATTAACTGACTTTGGTTTAACCAACTTTTTTATATGATAAATGCTAGTATTTTGCCAGGCCGCCGAAAAAAGTTTGGATTAACCGATCTTTTGGTTTAACCGAGCTTGGTTTAATGGGGTTATACTGGGCCAGGTTCTATTAAATTGATCTAGTATATCCTTCCATATAGCAACACATGTTTAATAAGTGCATCGGTAGTATATAGTCCTATATAGTGTATATATAATCAAATTTACAGACCAGATGCAATGAGCGATTTGGTAGATCACAGGCTTCTCATGCAGAAGGTTGGGAGTTTGAATCCCAGTCGAGTCAAACCAATGACTTAGGAAATTGATACTTGTTGCTACCTAGCCTGGGGCTCGGCATCACTAGGATAGGACAAGGACTTGTTACCACTGTATCAGGATAATGTGAATGTGTCGGAAATCGAGTCATTGTGGCTTGGTTTCCCAGTGGGGCAGCAATATAAAGTAGCCATGAGTGTGCACTGTCACAAGTCGGTACCAGTCCTGATATGACCTTAGATGTTGTTAGGGCATAACACAACAACAAACAAACATCAAATCTAGATAAGTATTTTGGCTTACAAAATTTGACGTTGTTATCAGACTGCGCATTTATAACCCCATTGCAATGCTTCCTGTATTCAACATTGCCTTGAACCTTTTGGTTGATCTGTCTATTTCTCAGTTATTTATTTATTTATTTATTCATTTATTTATTTATATGCAGTTCTGCAGCAAATCCTTCACTTGTTCATCAATATACTTAGGCTTTCCTCATGCCTAACAATGATGGCACATAGGCCACCCTGGGGGGTGGGAGTCCACCCGCAGTTGTGACTCCTCATGACACAGCCTACCCAGCCCCCCCCCCCCCCCCCTGGGTGGGAGTGGGGAGTCCTTCACTTGTTCATCAATATACTTAGGCCTCTCCTCATGACACACCCTACATAGGCCACCCTGATGGGGGTGGGGTGCACCTGGAGCTGTGTCTCCTCATGACACAGCCGCCATAGGCCACCCTAGGGTGGGGGTGGGGAGTGCGCCCAGGGCTGCCTCTCCTCATGACACAACCTACATAGGCCACCCTAGGGTGCGGGTGAGGAGTGCACACAGGGCTGCCTCTCCTCATGAAACAGCCTACATAGGCCACACTGAGGGGGTGGGGTCACATGGAGATGTGTCTCCTCATGACACAGTCTACATAGGCCACCCTAGGCTGGTGGGGGGTGGGGGGGGGAGTGCACCAGGGGCTGCGCCTCCTCATGGCACAGCCTACATAGGCCACCCTGAGCGGGGTGGACTGCACCTGGAGCTGTGTCTCCTCATGACACAGCCCTCATAGGCCACCCTAGGCTGGGGGTGGGGAGTGCACCCTGGGCTGCGCCTCCTCATGGCACAGCCTACATAGGCCACCCTGAGGGGGGTGGGGTGCACCTGGAGCTGTGTCTCCTCATGACGCAGCCTCTAGTGAGACTGCATGTCTAAAAGGCCACTGCATGGCGTAATAAATGTGCTGCTTGTAGTCGGCTCAGACATCCCTGAGAAGCAAGGCAATCACGTCTACAAATGACTGTGGGCGGAGAGTCATTAGTGCTGGTTTACCAGCCTGGCGCCCCACGCTCTCCAAGCACAGACATGCTTGTGTATTCACTCCCCATGCGCCCAAGGTGCCAGGACATGCTTGAAGACTATGTGGCGCTCGGTATTCGCACTCTCCAAATATCACCATGGTTATATATAAATATATTATATATAGTATATATATTATATATTATATATATATATATATATATATATATATATATCGGTCATTCTTTAAAACTGGGCACAAAAGTGTGACATGGAAACCAAAAGTGAAAACCTTCCAAATAATAGCAAAAAAACCTTCCAAATAATAGCCTAATCCAATGTCCTATGAAGGTATGCATGTTGTACATATGTCAGAGTTGAAAAAAAAATGAATTTCACTTTTTGAATTAGAGCTTAGATAAATTGAGCAATACATTAATATTACTCCTGTAACATGAAAATCAAAGACACATCCAGAACCTCATTTTAACATATACAACATAGTCAAACAAGATTTTATTGATTACTCTTAAGCAGACAAGGTTATGAGTTACAAGAAAAAAGTTGAAAAATAAGTGAAAAAAAGTGTGGCTACATGCATAGTGTAAATTTTCACTTTTTCACACCGGCACAAAATCATATAAGTAAACTTTTAATTTCTTTCTTGGGATAGCTTCAATAAATGTACTATTGTTAACATACACTAATTATTTGACTTGCAATCAATGAAAGAAAGAACAAATTATCAGCATCGTAATGTGGAAACCAAATATGTGTTGCACAGTTTTAAAGAATTACCCATATATATATATGTATATATACAAATTTACGGTACACAAATAACATAAAGGAAGGAGAATGAGTTGGATGTGCTGTTTAATCATTGGCTCAGGGAATAATAGTCCTAGCCCTAAAAGAAAAAGACAGAATTCCTCCAGTGTGTGTGGCCCGAGGGGGGGGGGGCACTCCATCAATGCGCCACGGAGGAATAGATATATAAAGTATATGTTCCCCTTGCATTTATACTCATATAATGCGTCATACATCACCTATTTATGTGTGTGTGGTATAATTTTTTATACAAATATAAAGGGGCTGAGGTAACTTATATTATATACTTATTTATTTATTTGGTATTTATCTACACGACACTCGATTTATTATTGTCGAATCATCGTCCCCCTCTTACCCTCGCCCCGCCCCCCTTCCCCTCCCCCCTCCTTCGCCCCCCCCTTCCCCTCGCCCCTCCTTCGCCTCCCTCGTTGACCAATAGCCCCTCACCCCCTCCCTCGCTCCCCTTTGCCCCCCCCCCCCCCCTCGCTCTCCCCCCCCCCCCCCCCCCCACCCCAACCCCTCGTCCATTGCGGTGCTCACTTACAGAGCGGCCTACAATTCATGGACTACTCCCAAGATGAAAACAAATGTCTCCGTAGACGCCAACCGCTCGCACGGCGGCAATCTTGGAAGCCACTTTTGGTTTGGGTGGTGTCCTGCGAAATGGTGACCAAGCAGATTTATTTGTATTTATTGAATTTTTTATATTTTTTGTAAGAGTTTGGCAGCAACGTGCAACAACCATAGACACATAGATTATAGATTGCCCTAAATATAGATGGATGTGCGTTTGAGTAGAAACAAAATGGCCACCAATCATTTCCTACACGAATAGCCAATGGCTAAGGCTGTTCAAGATGTGTGTGTGTGTGTGGAGGGGGAGGTGGGTAGGGTAGGAGGGGAGATGCCCATTGCCTTGGATTGAGCGCATAGACAAATCAGATCTGTCATTGCTGCGTGAAAAGTTATTAATCTTTCCTTTTTTTCTTCTCTTAAAAAAAAGAGAAAAATATTGATCTGTGGGTTTCCTCTCCTCCGGCCAGTTTCTTTTACCTCACGCTTCCTTCCGTCCAGCTCCGTTTTCTTCTAAGAAGAAGTATCTCCTTCTTTTTGTCCTGTGGATGTAATCATTGTCTTTTTCTTTTATTCTATTCCTCTTTTATTTTCTTCTTTCTTTCTTTCTTTCTTTCTTTCTTATTTTCTCTTTCTTTTCTTTCATTAGTTTCTTCTTCTTCTTCTTCTTCTTCTTCATTTTCTGCCCCCGTCCTGATATGACCTTAGATGTTGCTAGGACGTAAAACAACGAACAAACAAAATCATTTTCTGCCACTTTCTTCTTCATTTGCTTCTTCTTCCTCCTGCTCCTCTTCTTCTTTCTGTTCCTTTTCTTCCTCCTATTCCTCTTCTTTCTGTTCCTCTTCTTTCCCTTTCCCCTCTTCCTCTTCTTCCACTGTCCCATATCCGTCTTCCCCTCTTCCTCTTTCCCTTCTTCCTCTTTCCCTTCTTCCTCTTTCCCCTCTTCCTCTTCCCCCTCTCCCCCCTCTTCCTCTTCCTCTTCTTCTGCGTGTGTGGATGTGTGTGTGGAGGGGGTGTATGTATGAGGCGGGAGTGTCTAAGGGCATACTGAAAAGGCGGGAGTGTCTAAGGGCATACTGAAAAGCCAGTTGGGTTTCTTTCTTCTTTTCCACTTTTTTGTTAACAGCCAAATTTGATGGCAGTCGGAATTCATTTGTTGATTTCCAGCAAGTCCACTTAATTCTGGGGCAAATGAAATGCCTCTTTTATCATTCATGACAAAAATTGAGGGGGGTGGGGGGGCTTACTCCCCGAAGCATGACAAGGGGTAGGACATAATGTTTGACATGCTATGGCTTAATGGCCTTGCCTGAAGTCGGGAGGTTCAGTAAAAAAACACCTTAAGTGCTCAAAATAATTATTTAATCCTTAGACAAATCCAATTATGGAGGAAATAGTCCCAACTTAAAATAAATAAATAAATCCAGTATTATTATATTCAAGTTGCTACAATTGTAAATTAAATTATTTTCATTTATAATTATTTTCTTGTATTCTCCACTGTCATTGGTTTGTGTGTGTGTGTTTTGTTTAATAGAACATAGTGTGGTTAGCTTAGAGAGACTGCGCTGTTTTTTGGTGTTCCACAGTGTTTTAGAAGCTTTCTAATGCGAACAATATAACTCGTCGATTACAATTTTCTCAAAGTGGGGCATTGCCCATTTTGTGACAAAAATGCCAAGATGAGTTTTATGCCGATTTTCTTGTTATTGTTGTAGGTGGTACTTATGCAAGGATGAAAGATCTCCGCGACTCGGCGGATTTCCGGGATCTTTCAATCTCGCAGCACCATCAGCGTAGATCTATATACTAATAGATGGTGCAGACGACGCAGCACTATGAGCGTATACCACGAATAAATGCTCCAAATGCTGCAGCACTATCAGCATATACTACTAATACATGCTTCAAACGGCCCAGCACTACCAGCGTATACCAATATATATGAAACCCGACTTCCGGCAATTTTCCGCGATTCACTGACAGTGCTAAACCTATTGGAGAATATCTGCATTTCCGCTTTTTTCCCCGGAGATCACTTTCATCCCTGCTTCTGTTAAATCGTTAGTTTCTTTCCGTTATTTTTATATGTATATATTTTTTTTAGTTCATGCTCTAGGCATTAGGGTACTCAAGCACAGGGAGATGAAGCTATATATATCGGTCCACTGTTTAAATTAGCTGTTTGCTGTTTGACACCGTATGTGGCAGATGTATGACCTATTAGAGTTGATTTTTTACCCTCTGTGTTCGTCACCATACCTAATTTATATTTTAATTAGTTATTTAAATCCATTTTTTGTGTCTGTTTTGCTTAGTAGAACATAGGGCAGTTAACTTAGAGAGGCTATGCTTTTTTTTTTGGGTGTTCCACAGTGTTTTAGTAGCGTTCTAATGCGAACAAAACAACTCGTCGGTTACAATGGTCTCAAAGTGGGGCATTTCGCATTTCATGAAAAAAACTTCAAAATAAGTTTTATGTCAATTTTGTTTTCATTGTTTTAGATGATTCTTATGTCATGTCGTTAGTGCCTTTCCGTAATTTTTATATGTCTGTCCTGACACTGAGCCAACCAGTCCTTGCCCTATTCGAATAATGCCAAGCGTTTAGCTAGAAAGCGACAAGTATCAATTTTTAAGTCATTGCTTCACTCGACTAGGGTTTGAACCACCTATGGGTTGGAATCTACCAAAACAAGAGACGGACGCTCAACTCATTCGGCCATCCCGTCTGGCGTGGAAAGAGTGCGGGTGTGAGTGTGTTTGGTTGGGGGGGAGGGGGGTTGTGTCTGTGCGTGCCTGGCTGCAGACAGAGATGTGTGTTTACAGACTGTAAGTAACAGTGTGTGTATATGGCTCCGGTAATGAACTTACGGGCCCAGAACATGGATATTTATGGTCACACAGTTAGCGAAGCCACAACCCCGCGTGTGCTAAATCCACCATACTGGATGGAGCCAACCTCAGACATCCCTGTTGTACAGAAATAATTCTTCCGCTCTTTAATTCTATCACCACACAAGTCTGGCCAAAATTTATAACGAAACAAAAAATAAGCAGTGATAAGTATTTTTGTGTGTTTTTTTTGTATTTTGTTGTTGTTGTATATTAGTTGTCTAAGCAGGGGAAATTTCAATCACGGACGATTGGTGTTCCTCATTCCACTGCTCCTTGCCCTATCCTAATAATATTTAGCCCCTGGCTAGGAAGCGACAAGTATAAATCTTTAAGTCATCGGTTTGACTCGACCAGTGTTTGAACCCACAATCACACGTTTTACCAACACAGGAGACGGACGCTCTAACTCATTCGGGCATACCGTCAGTTCCTGCTCTAATTTTATCGGCAGATTTGGATTCGTCCCCCGAAGAGCTTTAATTTGCTATGTAAATTTGCATCGCAATATTTATTAGATTTAGGGCAAGTGAAATGGTGGAAATGATATTGGGTTTTCAATGTACACATACACACATTATTTACCGGAGGCGGTAGTTGAATTGGTAGAGCGCAAGTCTCAGGTACGGGAGATCGGGAGTTTGATTATTGGTGGAGTCAAACCAATGACTTAGAAAATTGATGCTTGTCGCTTCCTAGCTGGGCGCTAGGCATTAATAGGATAGGGCAAGGACTGAGTACCTCAGTGTTAGGGTAATGTGAGTGAGTGGGATATCGGGCTATTGTGCTGGCGGCCTGATTTCCCAGCGGGGCGTCACTATAAAGTCGCCATGAGTGCGCACTGTCGCAAGTCGGTACCCGTCCTAATGTGACCTTAGATGTTACCCGGATGCAAAACTCCAACAACCGACGAACCAACCAACCTGAGAGCACCTCAGTGTGTACCCGATGTAACTATGTGAGAGGAGAGGCGGGGCTGGGGTGGGGTTAAATAGCAGCCGAAAGCTAGCAGTTGGTCCAGAATCTTAGCATAGAAATATACTTTGGGAAACATGGCCTATTTAGAGAGAGTATGCGCTCCTTTTCCAAATGGCGATTCATGTTAAGAGCACCTCAGTGTGTGTACCTTGTAGCTAGCTATATGAGAGGAGAGGAGAGGAGAGGCGGGGTTGGTGTGGGGTTAGATAGCAGTTGGAAGCTGGGGTAGTTGGTCCAGAATCTTTGCGTAGACTATACTTAAGGAGACATGGCCTATTTAGAGTATGCGCTCATTTGCCAATCGGCGACCCATGGGGAGTTGTGTGCCCGATGTATGAGAGAAGAGGTGGGGCTGGGGTGGGGTTAGATACCAACCGAAAGCTAGCAGTCGGTCCAGAATCTTTGCATAGAGTATGTGTTCCTTTTCGAAGCGGCGACCCATCCCGAGAGCACCTCAGTGCGCTCGATGTAGCTTTGTGAGAGAAATGATGGGGCTGGTGTACGGTTAGATAGCAGTTGGAAGCTGTGCCAGTTGGTATATACTCTTTGCGCAGACTATACTTAGGGAGACATGGCATATTTAGAGAATGCACTTCGCAGAATAATGTGATCATCCGATACACAGCTGTTGATGGATGGGTGTGTCAGCCGTTTTTGTTCTTGCAGTTTGATTGATTGTGAGACAACCTTTGGCGGTATGTTTGTAAGGAGTGTGTGCGTAGTTGTTTGGATGTGCAGTTTGTGTGTGTATTTGTGTGTGTGTTTAATGCCTGGCTTTATCTGGCTTCCTGGCCCAATATACCCATCCTATTACCTCTAGCGCCACTCAGCGGATGACTTTCATACAAGAGTCTAGGGTTGGAAGTCAGGGAATCACCTGGTGGACGTCGTGGTCGAATCGGTAGAGCACAGGCTTCCCATTCAAATCCCAGCTGAGTCAAACTAATGACTTACACAATTTATACTTGTCGCTACCTCGCCTGACGCTTGCCATTAATAGGATAGGACAAGGACTGGTTTGTACAGTATCAGGATAATGTGACCATGTGGGATATTGGCTCATTGTGTCAATGGCCTGGTCTCTCAGTGGGGCAGAACGATGGAGTCGTCATGTGTGTGCACTGTCACAAGCCAGTACCCATCCTGATATGACCTTAGATGTTGCTAGGATATATATATGCCAGTCACGTGACTTACCTGGAATGCTTCGTTGTAACTTTGTGCTGTATCTAATTCCAAGGCCCTGTCATAAATTAGAACCAGGATCGGCCGGTTGTTGTTGTTTGATACTTTACATCCTAGCAACATCTAAGGTCATATCAGGATGGGTACAGTGCATACACACACTCATGACAACTTCATAGTGCTGCCCCACTGGAACACCAGTCCACTGGCACCACGACCTGATATCCCACTCAGTTACATTATCCTGACACTGAACAAACCAGTCCTTGTTCTATCCTATTAATGATGAGTGCCAGGCTAGGTAGCGACAAGTATAAATTTGATAAGTCATTGGTTTGACTCAGTTGGGATTTGAACTCGCAACCTCCTGCATGGAAAGTGATCCAAAGCTCTTACCAATTCAGCTACACCATCCGGTGCTAAAACTTTGAGGTATTGCTGAGAGTGTCTACAAATCAGTATCAATGGTTTGGTGGGGAGACTTTGAGGTATTGCATAGTGTCTACAAATCAATATCAATGGTTTGGTGGGGAGACTTTGAGGTATTGCATAATGTCTACAAATCAGTATTAATGGTTTGGTGGGGAGACTTTACGGTATTGCAGAGAGTGTCTGCAAATCAGTATCGATGGTTCGGTGGGGAGAATTTGATGTATTGCATAGTGTCTACAAATCAGTATCAATGGTTCGGTGGGATGAATTTGAGGTATTGCGTATTGTCTACAAATCAGTATCAATGGTTCAGTGGGGAGAATTTGATGTATTGCAGAGTGTCTGCAAATCAGTATCAATGGTTTGATGGGGAGACTTGGATGTATTGCATAGTGTCTACAAATCAGTATCAATGTTTTGGTGGGGAGACTTTGATGTATTGCAGAGTGTCTGCAAATCAGTATCGATGGTTCGGTGGGATGAATTTGAGGTATTGCGTAGTGTCTACAAATCAGTATCAATGGTTCGGTGGGGAGAAATTGATGTATTGCAGAGTGTCTGCAAATCAGTATCAATGGTTTGATGGGGAGACTTTGATGTATTGCATAGTGTCTACAAATCAGTATCAATGTTTTGGTGGGGAGACTTTGATGTATTGCAGAGTGTCTGCAAATCAGTATCGATGGTTCGGTGGGATGAATTTGAGGTATTGCGTAGTGTCTACAAATCAGTATCAATGGTTCAGTGGGGAGACTTTGAGGTATTGCATAGTGTCTACAAATCAGTATCGATGGTTCGGTGGGAACTCTTGCTAAGTACAAACTACTTGCTGCGACGTTCCCTGTCAGTATGGATTCATCACCGGTTAATATTTAATAGCTCTGCTGTCTGTGGTGTCGCTGCAGAAGGTACGCTTGTAGAAAGAAGAGAAGATGAAGCTCATGAAAGCCTTCGCTATTCAGTGAGCGATTTATTATCAATTGATATTAGGGGTCAGTATACACCTACTACATCACTTGCTTTACCGGGTGGCCTATGTAGGCTGTGTCTTAAGGGTATCGAAACGGATGGTTGACTGTATAGAGCACCCACTTTCCATCTGGTAGGGTGCGTGTTCAATCCGCGACTGAGTGGAACCAAAGACCCTATAATACTAAGACGGCTCACTCAGCCTGTACTGTGTAATCAAAATGAGCAAACCCACCACTTGGTGTGCTGGCTGTTCTCTTGGTTAAACAGGTGCTATATTATATGTATAAATGTTTATATATGAATGTGAAAGATGTGTGATGATGGCAATGCTGATGATGATGCTGATGATGATGGGTATTAGTTCATAGCAATTTCATATTGATGTGTATTCATACTTACCTATCTCATGTATAATATAATTGTATGTGTTTACATGTGAAACAGCAACCAGCAGCCGGGCTGATCAAACCCACCACAAGGTGGCACTGCGAAATTTACATTACCATGGGAGAGATAAGGAGTGAGCCGTCTTAGTATTATAGGGTCTTTGGTGGAACCAAGCCAATGGCTCATAAAGTTCTAGATACTTGTCGCTGCTTCGTCTGGTGCTTGGCAATACTAACAGATTATAAGGACTGGTTGGCTTAGTGTCAGGATAACGGGACTGAGTGGAGTATTGGTTCATGGTGATAGTGGCATGGTATTTCAGTGGGGCCGCACTATAAAGTCACAATCATACCGCATCACAAACAGTGCGAGTGTCCCTTATCAGTATCTGCCCTGCGTAGCCTTAAATGTTGCTAGAAGTAAAACCCCAACAAACAAGCGAAGCACAGGTATACTATGCCTGTGCCGTGTCTAATATCAAATATTTTCCTGATTTTTTATTTTTACAATCCATTCTCATCTATATTGATTTGACTGCCATTCCCATGACAAGACATCTGCTTTGTCAGGACAATATGGGTGTTGATGCAGGGTTGTCCGTTCATAGAAAGGTTTTGTTGTGCAGTCTTTGGTATGTTTAGGGACATAAAGTATGTGTGTCTAGCGTCCAAGGCCCGTGACCTTGAGCTGACATTGGGTGCCAGACACATGACCCACTTATTGGGGGGGGGGGGAGGTCGGGGTGTATGTGTGTGTGTGTGGGGGTACATTGATAGTGCCTGGCGTTGCGCATTTCCGGTCCCGTCAGATCGATCCTGAGTCTGAGCAGACGAGATTTTTCAAGGTGTCTGCATTACCGTATATACTCAACTATAAGTCGAGGAAATTTACCACCAGAGAAATCTCATATTCTGAGGTCGTTTTATACTCTCGAATCCCCCCCCCCCCCCACCTCCTCTGAGAGAGCATGGATGACAACCAGGACGGCATCTTGTGGCAAGATGAGTCTGACTCAGTCAGTGATGATGACTCTGAGGACATTCACATTGACGCTGGCGATGAATATTACAGATACTGCAGTTACTGGAGGAGGTTGATGAGCAGGCTGACTTTGATTGAATGTTTTTGAATGACCAGTGGTGTTGTCGTCTTGTTGAATATTTGTGCATGTGTATGAATGAAGTTTAATTTGTCAGTAAATAAAATAAAGCTTGACCTGTAGTCGGGTTAGGCCTAATTCCAGATATTTCCTTAAAAAATACCCTTCGACTTATACTTGAAGTTGACTTATATTCGCGTATATATGGTAGATACTGGCACTGAACTGTGACTAGATGGGATGGTCGAATGAGTTCAGCGTCCGTCTCCCATTTTGGTAGATCATGGGATTCAAACACACAGATTCGAACCCTGGTCGAGTCCAACCAATGACTTAGAAAATTGATACTTGTCGCTTCCTAGCCTGGCACTTAGCATTAATAGGATAGGGCAGGGACTGGTTGGCTCGGTGTCAGGATAATGTGACTGAGTGGGATATCGGGTCATGATGCCAATGCCCTGATTTCCCAGTGGGGCTGCACTATAAAGTTGTCATTAGTGCGCACTTAAAACATTTATTCTTGCCGCTTCCTATCCTGGTGCTCGGCATTATTAGGATAGGGCAAGGACTGGTTAGCTTAATGTCAGGATAATGTGACTATGGGGGATATCATGTCATGATGCCAACACCATGATTTCCCAGTGGGGCTGCACTATAAAGCCACCATGAGCGCACACTGTCGCAAGTCGGTGCTCCTCATCCTGACCTTAGATGTTGCCAGGACGTAAAACCTCCAACAACCAACCACCCCATACAACGATGGCAATTTTGAAAACTTTGGATTGCCGCTAAAATTTGTTGATGTTTTGCAATTCGACTGACTGACAGCAGACGACATTTTTCATTTCTGTTCCACAGTTGACCTGGTGGACAAGGCATGCAAGGCTGTGGCCACGTTCTTGTACATGGACCCGCACAACCAGGAGATGATCGAGAACAAGCGCTTCTTCCTCAAGGTTCGCGGGGTCACCGCCAACAGCTTCGTCCCCATCCAGGTGAGTCCCACACACTAGTCGGCCTCAGTTTTGTTTATGAAACTTTTTATTATCTACTGTGGTTCTCGCCGCCCCCCTCCCCACCTCCTCTCTGTTTTCAGAAAATTTGTTTCTTCATTTTTTCCCCAACTGGCTGTATCTATTCTGTTTGCACCCAACCCTCTTTTTCTTATTTCTCTTATTCCTCTTCTTCTTCTTCTTCTTCTTCTTCTTCTTCATCTTTTTTTATTTTTTTTATTAATTATTATTATTATTATTATTATTACAAAATGTTTGTAATGTTGGTTTTATCCGATTGATTTTGTTATTAATTTCTTTTCACTTGGTTTTATTCGACTGCTTATCGTTTATATATTTCCCAAATTGTTTTATTAATCCTGGTTCTTGTTATTTTCACTATCGGTGCCTTGTCCTATCCTATTAATGCCAAGCGCCAGTGTAGGTGGCGACCAGTGTCAATTTTATAAGTCAATGGTTTGACTTGGCTGAGATTCGAACTTCCGACCTTAAGCACGGGAAGCCTGCGCTCTACCGAGTTAGACACTGCAGTCCGCAATGCACCAGTATCTCTGTTGGATATGTCGTGTACAATCTAGGCGTTTTGCTTCTGAAATTTTTTTAAATTTAATTAAATTAATTTTTTTATTGAGGCTGTATTTATTCTGATGCTTTTGTTTGATTGGTCGTAATGCTTGCAATATTTATATACTTGACATTTACTTCAGACATTAGCATTTTACTATTGATGAAAATAAAATGTTTATTTCCCACCCCCACTTTCCATTGTCTTCCTTTGACGCGTATCATACAACTTTTATTTTGTTAAGAAAAAACTCACTAAATTCTTTTTTTTGTAAACTTAATTTCAATTTTAGACCTATATATAATATTACATATGAAATTAAAGCTCTCAACGAGACACATCCAATGGGGATGCTTATAATTAGATTAGGTGAACGTAAAACAAGAATTAAAAAAAAAACACTCCACTAAGATCTTTAAAAAAGCTTAATTTCAATTTTACACCTGTGATATTACATATGAAATTAAAGCTCTCAACGAGACACATCCAACTGGGATGCTTATAATTAGAGTAGGGGAATGTAAGGTCGTCCTCTACATTGTTTGCCATCTATTAAGGGCGGTGATGAATGGAACTCCCAACATCTCCCGACCAGCCACTGCAGGGACAAATAGTTTGCGCCTGTCTTGATGTGTTCTTGCCGGTGTGAAACCTCTATTTGCTCCCCAAGAGAGTGCCGCTAGTAACTTGCAAAAGCCAGCAGCACTTCAACACTTTGCAAGCAGCTTTTATGAAATGTACAACCGCATGAAATAACATCACTCTCATAGCAGAGATTTAATTGGAGAGCGGCGGTTAACTAATGAAAGCAGTCTTTGTCGCATTGCGACTGACAGCATGATGATGATGAGGTGAATGTAAAAATGAATTGTTAAAGAAACAAAAAACCCACTAATATCTTTAAAAATACAGAATTTTAATTTTACATCTATAATATTGTAGTGGCCTGCACTGACCTCTCAGGCAAGGAGCTGTATAGACAGGTAGGTGTGGGTAGTATGGTGATATCAGGGAGCCTCGGTGGTGTAATGGTTAGCACGCTAGCCCGGAATGCAAAGAAATGTGGGTTCGAGTCCTGTTCTCGGCGCAATATTTCCCCTTTTCATCACCCCCACGACAATATCACATATGAAATTAAAGCTCTCAGTGAGACGCATCCAATTTTTTTGTTTTAACTCGAACTTAAACCCTTTAAAAACTTAATTTTAATTCCACACCTATAATATTACTTATGAAACTAAAGCTCTCAACGAGAAACATCCAACCTCGATACTTAAGTGAATGTACACTTTTTTTTAAACCCACTAAAACCTTTTAGAAAACAGATTTTTTTGTTTTAAGCCCCCCCTACTAAAAACCTTACAAAAACTAAATTATAATTTTCCTCCTATAATATTACATATCAAATTACAGCTCTCAAGTAGACACATTCTATGGTAATACTTATGATTAGATTAGGTGAATGTAAAATTTTATTTTTTTACCTGGTTGGTGTAGTGCGGGTTCTCTACACAGTGCTTTAAATATTGGGGGCGGGGGCGGGGGCCTTCTGCTGATTACCTTCGTCACCAGGTAGTCACGTACTGCGCCGCTCTGACTGCCAGCCTGCTGGTCAGCCATGGTCCTAATGAAAGCTGCCTACACCGCTTGTCTTGGCTGACATTCAAATCTACAAGTAATTCTTCACAAAGAAACAGGCAGCCATTTTAATTCCCGCTACCGCTGTGGGAGGTAAGAGCTGAGCTGCCAGTGAGGAATAAGTGTTTTATGTAGTTAGGATTTGATTTATTCTGTTTGTTTGAATACCAAATGGCTTTGTATGGTTCAACGGGGTGAAACATGTTTGTTGACCATAGCTCTTATGTTCATGTTGGCGTAAAATAATGGAAAATAACCAAAATGGTTGGTTGGTAGGTCAGAATAGTGTAGTGGTCTGCACTGACCCCTCAGTCAAGGAGCCGCATAGACAGGTAGGCGTTGGTAGTGTGTTGATATCAGGGAGCCTAGGTGGTGTAATGGTTAGCACACTGGCCCGGAATGCAAAGAGATGTGGGTTTGAGTCCCACTCTAGGCGCAATATTTCCCATTTTCTTCACCCCCCATGACACTCGTTGCCGTGACCATGATGCTGTACAAGCTACGCGCTGTATAGTTGTTGAACCTACCCTGTGTATGTATGTAAGTGCATTGCCTGTATGTATGTAATTGTAAGCATTAAAAAGACTTACAATTCCAGGGGGAAGAGTGTAGTGTTCTGCACTGACCCCTCAAGCAAGGAGCCGCATAGACAGGTAGGCGTTGGTAGTGTGTTGATATCAGGGAGCCTAGGTGGTGTAATGGTTAGCACACTGGCCCGGAATGCAAAGAGATGTGGGTTTGAGTCCCGCTCTAGGCGCAATATTTCCCATTTTCATCACCCCCCATGACAATATGTTTGTCAATGAACAAAATGGTGGGCAGTCGGTCAGGATGTGTTTGTCCTATCGGGAGTATTCATATCTGTTATTCGCCAGAATCGCGATCCCCGGCCTGTTGAATTTTTATGGGCAGCCGTCTTATGCTAGTGAGCCGCCTTACACTGTCAAATCGTCGAGTTTGAGGTCGCGCTCTACATCGCTTGCCATCTATTATCCAAGTCATTATGGTTTTCTCCATACTGTCATCCTCCTTTCTAGCAACGTGACCAGAGTATCACAGCTGCGCACTGTAAACCAGAGAAATTAGGCTTCTACGTTTCCCAACTTCTTCTAAAATCACTTACATTTTGATTTTGATGTTCTTGCCATGATATTCCTAGCATTCTTCTCCATGCCCACAGTTCAAAGCTTTCAACCCTACTCCTTTCTCTGGCTTTCAAACCCTGGTCGAGTCAAACCAATGATGTAAAAATTGATACTTGTCGCTTCCTAGCCAAGCGCTCGGCATTATTAGGACAGGGCAGGGACTGGTGTGCTCAGTGTCAGGATAATGTGACTGAGTGGAATACCAGGTCATAGTGCTGGCGGCCTGGTTTCCCAGAGGGACAGCACTATAAAGTTGCCATGAGTGTGCACTGTCACAAGTCGGTACCCGTCCTGATATGACCTTAGATGTTGCTAGTAGGTAAAACAACAACAAACAAACAAAAAACTGGCTTTCAAAAACTCGCAACCATATAAGAGAATCGGGAATACAAGGGTCTTCATAATTTTGATCTTAGTATTTTTGATATTTTTTTTTGTAAACTGATGTGTAAATTGTGAGGATATGAAATGCATAATAAAAAGAACTGTACTTTCTGTAAGAATGGACAATACCAGTCAGTGACCACACTTGTTACCAGATAGAGAGAGAGAGAGAGAGAGAGAGATAGAGGGAGAGAGAGAGATAGAGGGAGAGAGAGAGAGAGACAAAGAGAGAAAGATAGAGAGGCAGGGAGAAAGAGAAAAAGAGTGGAGGAAGAGAAGCAGAGAAAGAGAAGGAGGACAGATGGAGTGGAGAGGAGAGAGGAGAAGGAAATATGGAGTGAAAGAGGAGGAAAGGTGGTGGATGGAGAGAAGAGAGAGACGGGGAAAGATGAGAAGAGAGAGGCTGGATTAAGAGGAGCAGATAGAGGAAGACCAGGAGGAGAGAGGAAGAGGAGAAAGGGGGTGGAGGAGGAGAAAAAGGAGCTGGAGGAGGAGAAAGAATGGATGGTGAAGAGGTGCAGGAGGAGAGGAGTGAGAGGGGAGAGGGATAGGAATGTGAGGAGGATGTGGGGGAGTTTGAGGAGATAGTTGAAGAGAGAGGGAGAGGAGGAGTGAGATGGGGTGGAGGAAGAGAGAAGAGGATGAAGAGAGGAGTGGGACGAGGGAGTTTTGTTTGTTTGTTTGGGTTTTACATCCTAGCAACATCTTAGGTCATATCAGGATGGGTACTGACTTGTGACAATGCGCACTCATGGTGACTTTATAGTGCTGTCCCACTTGGAAACCAGACCCTAGCACCATGACCTGATATCTCACTACGTCACATTATTCTGATACGGAGCTAACCAGTCCTTGTCCTATGATAGTAGTACCGAGCGCCAAGCTAGGTAGCGACAAGTATCAATTTGATAAGTCATTAGTTTGACTCGGCCGGGATTTTAAACTTCCTACCTTCTACACGCACATGCACGCAAAACCTGCACTCTTACAGAATCCGCCACCGCGTCCAGTCGGAAGAGGAGGATTGGTTAGTTGTTGGGCGTTTTACGTCCTGGCAACATCTAAGGTCATATCAGGACGGGCGGAAGAGGAGCATGTGGTGGAGTGTGTGCACACGATGTCGTTACAGTGAAGTGTTGTTTAATTTCCACTTGTAAATTGATGGCCCCCATGGCTGGGTGCCTCCGGCGTAGTTCTCCGATTAAGGGACATATCATATTTACAAACCACTCACGGATTCCCTTTCACGTGGCCTGCGGCTTGAAGTACACACCGTGAAGCCTCCACCTAAAACAAACAACAAATTTAATTTTTTAAATAAGAAGCAAAAAAGGTGGGTGGGTGGGAGGGGAAAAACAAATTCCTCCCCACAGCCCCACACTTTACACCGCCCACCAACACCCACCGTGCTAAAACAGCGGCATGCAAATAATTAATTTAACAATTCGCTTGTCCACTTTTCTAAGTAAAATCTTATGGTTCGCCAGATAAGAGATTTAATTTTATGACCAATATTACAAATATAAAGTGACTTTTAACAAATATTTTGTACAGAAAAGGAATTACCAGAAAAAAAATGTTGGTGAATATTAAGTAAATATCAACCGACTCACCCTTATCCCCCATCCCCCGTCCCTCATCCCTCATCCCCAATACCCCATTCCTCATTGAGTCCCTACCCCATTCCGCATTCCCAATCCTCCGTCTCCAACCCACATCCCCCCCCCCCCCACCCCATCCTCCATCCCCTATCCCCCGTCGCTCATCCCTCGTCCCTCATCCCTCATCCCCTATCCCTCATCCCCCATCCCCCATCCCTCATCCCCCATTCCTCATTCCGTCTCCTCCTCCATCCCCATCCCCCATTCGAATACCCCATTCCCCATCCCCCATCCTCTACCCCGAATCCCCATCCCCCATCCTTCATCCCCCATAACCCTTTTCCCCCATCCCCTCCCTTTGTCCCCCCTCTCTCCCTCCTCCACACCCTTCCCTCTCCCCTCACCTTTCCCTCCCTCTCCTTCCCTGCCCAATCTCAACTCTCTTTCTCTCTCCTCCCCCCCCCCCCGGCCTCCAACCCCCCCCCCCTCGCCCGCTGCGCCCTACTCCCCCCGTGTCCCCCCCCCCCCCAACATGCAGAGAGTGCCCCCCGTTGACCCCGGTGGGAACTCCCTAGTCCAGACCTAATCCCGAGCATTAAGGGTATGTGCAGACACCTGCTATGGATTCCGCTTGTCAAACATTTAAACTTCCCACCACAAGCCCCACAGTGTCAGAGCACGGCCCCACTAGGCTCTGGTCCAGTAGGCAGCCGTGGTGCTGCACCGCTGTGACTAAATGCTGAATACTGCTCACCTCAGTGTCGTCTGCTGTGACTAAATGTTGGTGCCTGCACTGCTCGCTTCATGGTATCGTCTGCTCTGACTAAATGCTAGTCTGAGTACCACTCACCGCTCTGTGTCATCTGCAATGGCTAAATGCTGAATACCACTCACATCACTGTGTTGTCTGCTGTGACTAAATGCTGAGTACCACTCATCTCATTGTGTCGTCTGCTGTGGCTAAATGCTGAGTACCGCCCACCTCACTGTGTCTTCTCTGCTGTGATTAAATGCTGAGTACTACTCACTTCACTGAGTCGTCTGCTGTGGCTAAATGCTGAGTACCGCTCATCTCACTGTGTTGTCTGCTGTGACTAAATGCTGAGTACCGTTCACCTCACTGTGTCGTCTGATGTGACTAAATGCTGAGTACCACCCACCTCACTGTGTTGTCTGCTCTGACTAAATGCTGAGTAACGCTCACCTCACGGTGTTGTCTGCTGTGCCTAAATGCTGAGTACAGCTCACCGACACAATGTCGTCTGCTCTGACTAAATTCTGAGTAATACTCACTTCACCGTGTCGTCAGTGTTGTTGCAGTTTTACGTCCTAGCAACATCTATGACCTTAAATGTTGCTAGGACGTAAAACAACAACAGCAACACTCACCTCACAGTGTCGTCTGCTGTGACTAAATGCTGAGTACTGCCCACCTCACTGTGTCGTCTGCTGTGACTAAACACTGAGTACTACTCACCTCACCTCACTGTCTGCTGTGACTAAATGCTGAGTAACGCTCACCTCACGGTGTTGTCTGCTGTGGCTAAATGCTGAGTCAATGTCGTCTGCTGTGACTAAATGCTGAGTAATACTCATGTCATTGTGTCGTCTACTGTGGCTAAATAATAAATATCTCGTTCAACACCTCGTATCGTGCTTATTTGTCACCGTCATTCGAATGTCTTATGTTGGCTTCTCCCCCCACCCCCGCCCCCATCTGGGTTTGTTTTCATGGGGAACGGTACGCATGCCGAAGTGACTCGGCCTCTTTAATGGTACCGACTTTCTGACAGTGGAAGCCTCTAATGGCTTTATAGTGTCAGTGCTTAGCTCATTCTGCTACTAACTCCTCACTCCATTTTGTTCTTCCTTTATATTCGCTCTTCTCTGCTCTGCTCCCCCTTGAGAAAATCAGAGACGAGAAGAGAAGGGAGGGGAGACCTTTTTTTCCCTGCTCAGTTCTGCTGTGCTGTGCTGTGCTGTGCTGTGCTGTGCTGTGCTGTGCTGTGCTGTGCGGTGCTGTGCTGGGCTGTGCTGTGCTGTGCTCTTCCCTGTTCCGCTCTGCTGTGCTCTGCTGTTCCGCTCCGCTCCTTCCCTCTCCTCCCCACCCACCCCTCCCCTTCCCTTCCCTTCCCTTCCCTTCCCCTCCCCTCCCCTTCTCATCTCCCCGACCCTGCCCTGCCCTGCCCTGCCCTCTCCTCTCCTCTCTCTCCTCTCCTCTCCTCTCCTCTCCTCTCCTCTCCTCTCCTCTCCTCTCCTCTCTCCTCTCCTCCTCCTCTCCTCTCCTCTCCCCTCTTCTCCGCCCCGCCCCCTCCCCTCCCCTCTCCCCTCCCCTCGTCTTCTCCCGTCTCCTCTCCTCTCCACTCCACTCCTGTACTCTTTTCTCCTCTCCTCCCAGCCGCTCTCTCCTCCCCTCCCCTCCCCTCCCCTCCCTCCCCTCCCCTCCCCTCCCTCCCCTCCCCCCCCTCCCTCCCCCCCTCCCCTCCCCTCCCTACCCTCCCGCCCCCACCCCTATCCTCTCCGCTCATCTGTTCTCCTCTCATCTCCTCTCTCCACTCCCCCTCTCCTCGCCCTTGTATTCCCCACCCATGCTCTCCCCTCTGCTCCCCTCTCCTTCCCCATCCAACTCCTCCCTTCCCCTCCCTTCCCCTCCCCTCCCTTCCCCTGCCCTC
Source organism: Branchipolynoe longqiensis (assembly GCA_030323885.1). NCBI lineage: Eukaryota > Metazoa > Annelida > Polychaeta > Phyllodocida > Polynoidae > Branchipolynoe > Branchipolynoe longqiensis. The sequence goes on along the minus strand of CM059193.1, from coordinate 7,822,068 downwards.
TCCTCCCCTCCCCCTTCCCTCACATCCCCAATCCGCTTTCCTCCCTCTTTCCCTCCCCATCCTCTTCTGTTCCCCTTCTATTCCCCTGCCCCTCATCCCCTCTCCTCCCCGTACTATCCCTTACCTCAAATCGAGATTTCTACTATTTACTCCAAATGTTAAAGCTGCATGGTCTGATCAAAACATAAAATTCTCAAAACCAAACCAATTATCTAGATTTGATTCTGCATATCTAACTTAGATACTGGTGCACTTATTAAACATTTGTAATCACATATAAGGGAATACTTAGTCAATTTAATAGAACCTGTTACTGCATAAGCCTATGGTGTTTAGAGTTTTGGCAAGCTTGCCAAAATTAATTTTGCACATTTGCACTTCAAATATCTCAAAGGTTAGCCATTTAAAATAAAAGTTACTTCAATCTAATGTAAGGTAGATTATAATGATCAACCTAATATCTTTATCTCATGGTGTTCTCTGTGGCGGACTGGTTAGAGTGTCTGACTCTTTTCTAGGTCAGACTCCTAATCTGAAGGTCGGTGGTTCGATTCCCCGTACCCCCACCTCTGCCAATTTGGATTTCCACCGCTGTGTATAACTTACAGCGACATCAAAGGCCAGTTGCTCTCATACCATGTCTATGTGATGTGGGAGGTTAAAAATCCCTTGGGTCGGTAAAAGTGTAGGCTCGGGCTTTCTATCGACAAACTGTCTAATGGTGAAAACAAGTCTATTCAGACTTATCCATGATAGGCAGTATAAATCATGAAGAAAAATCTTCAAAATCTTCAAGAAAATCTCAGGAAATAACAGAAACTCAAAATCATCGGACTATGCCACTTAAAACCCACCCCAATGGGCTCCCCTCCCCTGCCACCACCCTTAACCATCATGAACAAACCATCAACACACCGAACATCCTACACAACTATCAATCTGTTTAAACACATTGAACAAAATGTCTTGTCAACTATAAACTTAGCTCGTTTTATAAGAGAAAAAATGTAACCCACAATGATTGTTTGAGTTGCCCCGAGTATACATCTTCTACTCGCTGCTGCTCCCCATTTTTGCCTGAACCGCAGTGACTGGTGCTGTACATTATACAGCAGGAGCCACTCCCTTAATTCTACAGGATCGGTGCTGTGACTAATACAGCACTGACCAAACTTAGATTATTTAGAATGTCAATTCCAATAGTAAGATGGCCGGAAGACCAGTGCTCCGGCGCTGACAAATGTTATATTCAGATGAATAAATACTTTACCAAAAAAACAAAAAAAACTCATAGTACAATAGAGCCCCTCTCCCTTCTGTTGCCGCCCAAATAGCCTGAGCTGCTCACATGTGGCTCAAAAACAGATCATAGCAGCTCGAGGCGCCGCAGACGACAACCGGAATCCAATAAACTGTCTGCGCAGGCGCAAACAGCCCACCTTACACCTGTTTCATCATGGGTCAAAGGTCAGGGGGGTCAAAGGGCACTGGGGCACCGTGGCACCACCCACCCGCTTTGCAGACCGAAGCACTAAGGCACAGGCGGGGCGGGGAGAGGGGAGGGGGGCACTGGGGGTGGGGAGGGTCTTTAGATTGTCCTCAGTAGTGACCAATTGGGGTATGGTGTCCACAAAATCGTTTTGTTTTCGCTGATGTAGGCGCCAAAATTTTAACAAATAATATCCGGCTATTACATTTCGTCACTGTGACCTTTGTGCGGGCGCCATTTTGTGACCGCAGTTAAAGCTGCATAGTCCGATGAAGCATCAAATTTGTCAAAACCGAAACGATTATCTAGAATTGATTCTAGATGTCTACGTTAGATACTGATGCACTTATTAAATATTGGTTGCCACATAGGGAAGGGAATACTGAGGCAATTTAATAGAACCCGTTACTGCTGAAACCTATTTGGCAGAGTTTTGGTGTGCTTGCCAAAACTAATTTTACATGTTTGCACTACAGCTATCTCAAAAGATTTACAATATAAGTTACTTTAAGCTAAAATAAGGTAGATTATAACGATCAATTTATTATTTCATCTCAGAAAAATGACAGGAAGTCGAAACCATCGGACATGCAACTCTAATGTTATATAAGATCAGTGTGAAAAGCTAAAACAACAGTTACTGCCCTTGCTTGATTGGTGGCTTTGTAGCAATCACCTTCAGATAAGCATACTGCCGTAGTTACTGGGTTTGCTCCCATCACCACTCAAATAACAGTGAAGGTGTGGGTCATCCGATCGATCCTTGCATTTTCCGTTCCAGCCAGTGGTCCACAACTGGTTCATCAAAGGCTGTGGTATGTGCTGTCCTGTCTGTGGGAAAGTGCATATGAAAGACCTATTGCTGCTTATCGGAAAGAGTAGCCTATGTGGCAGCAGCAAGTTTCCTCCAAAGAAATATGTCAGAATGGCCGTATGTTTGACGTCCAATAGCCGATGATAAAAATCAATGTTCTCTAGAGGCGTCGTTAAATAAAACAAACTTTTTTTTCACTCAAATAACAGGGTCATGTTGGGAATTGAAATGGCCTCACAATTAATTTACTGCACACAGTAAAACCTCTTTAAATCGACCGACCATGGGACCAACTTTAAATGGTCCGTCTAGGGAGGTGGTCAGTTCAGGGAGTTTTTTTAATCGTTTCGATGGTATTGTATGCGTGATCGTTTGGGACGTAAATAAAGCGATCAATATAGGGGAGTGGTCGACCTGTGGAGGTGGTCGGTTAAAGAGGTTTTACTGTATTGTATTCCATTAGATTTGTTTGGTGGGGATTTGCGTTCTAGTAACATCTATGGTCATATCAATGGGGATACCGACTTATGATAGTGCTGTCGGGAAATCAGGCCGCCAGCATCATGATCCCATATCCTACTCAGTCACATTATCCTGACATTGAGCTAACCAGTCCTTGCCCTATCCTATTAATGCCGAGCGCCAAGCTCGGAAGTGACTAGATAAAAGATTCACCCGGTACTTGAAGTACATGGGTGAATGACAACGTAGTCTAAATACGAGCGAAAATAGCTTTAGTATGGAACATAAAGTAGAAACTGTGGTTCCATGATCAAATGGCTACATATATTGGCACAGATTTGGTGAAATGGGAGAGAATGAAAAAAAAACAAGATGGCGACCAGAGAACGCCGTCGATTTCACTTTTAAATTGCATTAAAGTATATGTTTTATTATATTTTCTAACTCAAAAGTAGCGGGTAAATATGAAGACATCTACAAAGAATAAATGTTGCTTCTTAGATTGTGAAATTAGGCTCTCATTTCATTAACCCGCTTTTTCTACCGTTTTTATATAGGGTTGGTATTCACCCGTGTACTGCGAGTACCGGGTGAATCCTTTATCTAGGAAGTGACAAGTATAAATTTGATAAAACATTGATTTGACTTACCGTGAATCGGACTCCCAGTCTCAGGAGGCCTCCCAGCAGACATGTGTTCTCCCGATTCGGCCATCACACCCAGTTATATATACAGTAAAACCTCTCTAAATCGGCTGACCATGGGACCAACTTTAAATGGTCCATTTAGGGAGGTGGTCAGTTTAGGGATTTTTTGTTATTGTTACAATGGTATGGTATGGTGGATCGCTTGGGACCGAAATAAAGCGATCAATATAAGGGAGTGGTCTATCTGTGGAGGTGCTCGGTTAGAGAGGTTTTACTGTGTATGTACTGTGTATGTACATATATATATTTAGGTGACAGAAACTCAAAGCCATCGGACTATGCACCTTTAAGGTTGAGTGCACTGAGGAGATCTGAGGACAATTACCTTGTCAGCCTTCACTATCAACTATGCAACCAGTTGGTATTTATAGCCTAACTGTTTAATTAGAATCATCATTATCTCGACTAGGAACTCGCCAATTGGTCGGCCTCGCCTGGTGGTGGCCGCGTCGTACACAACACTATATCGTCTCCTTTTTCACTAACACACCCATATATATATATATATATATATATATATATATATTATATATATATATATGATGTATAACGTATTAAAAACTATTTTACATGTATAAAGATGCCAAAGGGAATATTACTTATTATTGTTATGCTCTTTATACTTAATACTCTACTTGTGGCACCACAGCCGCTCACATCACCTCCACCAGTGTAGTTGCACCGAATGGTTTTTTATATATGCACAATTTTCAGCGGAACAGTGAGTGGCGGTTACAGTGTGAAAGGGGTGATGGCGCCACCCTCAGAGCTGAGGTGGGGAGGCTCGAGTCGTAGATGACTATGAGAGACTCCCACAGTCCATGGAGCTGAGTGACCGATGAGGGAGAGGAGGGATATTCCAGGTTATTATACTCGTATAATTCTTATACAGCATATATATATACATATATATATATATATGCTGTATAACCCACCCCCAACCATATATATTGGTTGGGGGTGGGTTCCATATATCCTTTATTTTGGAAGTTCACCGGGAAATTATTAATAATAAGATGCCCCCTTCCAAACAAAATACACACACTCACACACACAAACACACACACATATACACACACAAGTAGACAACCCCCTCCTAGTGTGAAAACTAAACACCAGGTGTCAATGCGGGTAGCATCAGCACGTGACGCCTCCCGGCCAATCAGAGCCAATCTGTGCAGCCTAGTAGTAAATCTAAGCCCTCGCCTGATTGGCTAATCACAGTGAGACGCCTCCGTGGGTGGAGCCGCCCGATTGGCTCGCCTGAATGGGACCGGCCCCGTTTCCCGACAGGCAAAGCGGCAATTGGGGAGGTTTGTGGGAGAAGGTTGTTTTACCAGCCGGGGTTCGGATTATGTAGAGACTGTGAGGCCGCGGGTGTAGAGAGACACCGTGGAGTGACTCTTAATATATCATTCGCATGAAAATAAAGTTTGAAATTAACCGGACGCTGTGGCCGAATCGGTAGAGCGCGTGCCTCGCGTGCGGGAGATTGGGAGTTGGGTTCCCGGTCGAGTCAAACCAATGACTTCTAAAATTGATACTTGTTGCTTCCGAGCATTAATACTAATAGGAGATCGCAAGGACTGATTAGCTCAGTGTTGGGATAATGTGACTGAATGGGATATCGGGTCATGGTGCCAGTGGCCTGATTTCCCAGTAGGGCAGCACTATTAAGTCGCCATGAGTGCGCACTGTCACAAGTCGGGACTCATCCTGATATGACCTAACGAACCTCATCAAAAGTAGGAAATATTTTTAGCACAAATTTACCCACTTTCAGAAGTCAATTTTTTATGATATTATTTTTAAGCAATTTTTCAAAATATTTACTAAACACCCTTTGTTGAAATTAAACCAGATAACCTTAAACTAAAAATGTGAAAATATAACCTAAAATTATATAATATTATGACTGACTTCCTATTTATAGAGCATTCCCAATAGAATAAATGGCCGATCTTTGATACGAAAAAATAAATAAACAAATAGATAAATAAACCCCCCCAAACAAAATCCAGCAATGGCTATTTAGCAATACTTGTTAGTAAACCGTGCCCCTGGGAACAGACAGGTGATTTCACGCCTGATTACATGCGTTTCATCTGGAGGTGTCACCCCCTGGCGGCCACGTGTAGTTTCCAGGTGTAGTTGTAGGTGGGTGGGTGGGGATGGGGGTGGGGGGGGGGGGGGGTGTCCGATGTGGTTTGCACACCTGTGTGTATAACACAGTGACAGTGATTGCTGGTCGGCGAGTATCTGCTATCATTTGTTGGTTGTTGGAGTCTTAAGTCCTGGCAACATCTAAGATCATATCAAGATGGGTACCGACTTGTGATAGTGCATGCTCATGGCGATTTTATAATCAGGTCGGCGGCACCATGACCTGATATCCCAGTCAGTCACATTATCCTGGTACTAAGCTAACCAGTCCTTGTTCTATCCTAATAATGCCGAGCGCCAGGCTAGGAAGCGACAAGTATTAATTTTAAAGTCATCGGTTTGACTCGACCGGAAACCAAACTTCCGATCTTCCGCACGAGAGACCTGCACTCTACAGATTAGAGAGACCTGCACTCTACAGATTAGAGAGACCTGCACTCTACAGATTAGAGAGACCTGCACTCTACAGATTAGAGAGACCTGCACTCTACAGATTAGAGAGACCTGCACTCTACAGATTAGAGAGACCTGCACTCTACAGATTATGCCACCGCGCCCGACATATTAAAGACTATCTAATATAGACTGTCTTCATAAATACAATCAATTAAGGACTACTGTTTAATATAGATAATTATATTGTTATATAATCTATTAAGGACCACTATTAAATTTACACCGCTATTTTGTGTATATAATCGACCAGATGAGGTAGCTGGATCGGTAGAGTACAAGCTTCCTGTCCAGAAGGTAGGAAGTTCGATTCCCGGTTGAGTCAAACCAATGACTTACAAAATGTATACTCGTCACTACCTAGACTGGTGTTTGGGATTTCAAAAAGAGGGCAAAAACTGGTTTTACTCAGTATCAGGATAATATGTGTGGGATATCGAGTCATGGTTCTGGCTAGATAACAGATTCACCCTGTACTAAAGTCATCATCATCATCATGCTGTCAGCCGCGATGCGACAAAGACTGCTTTCATTACTTGACTGCACTGTACATTTCATGAAAGCTGCCTGCAGAAGTGTTGAAGTGCTGCTGCCTTTTGCAAGTTACCAGCAGCACTCTCTCGGGGAGCAAATAGAGGTTTCACACCAGCAAGAACATATCCAGACAGGCGCAAAACTATTTGTCCCTGCAGTGGCTGATCGGGAGATGTTGCGAGTTCCATACATCAACCGCCCTTAATGCTGCCACAGTGACATGGTTTTCTGTTCAGGGTTTGCTCCCTTACCCTTCGGTTCTGTCAAGAACCTGTACCACAAGGCAGTGGTTTACAACTCTGCAGGGCAGGGGCGTCAAACTCCCTGAGGTATTGCTATACCTGCAATAGCTGCATACCTGCATACTAAAGTACAGGGGTGAAAACCAACCCTACATAAAAGCTGGCGAAAAATGGGAAAATGAAATGAGACCCTAATTCTACAATCAAAGAAGCAAAATCTATTGTTCACCTGCCTGGATGTATTTACCCTCAACTTTTTAGTTGTTTAGTCAATTATATTCATAAATCCATCAAGTTTAAAATCTGGATCGACATATCCACATGTGAGCCATTTTGATAAGATGGGGTAGTCAGGTGGTACAAACAGTTCCTTCAAAGATGGCGGATTTACCACATGGGCTCTATCAGTATCACACCAAACTGATTTTGTGTCACTGAGCCCATTATTATGTGATTTGGACACTCTGGAGAATATATGTATATTGAAGGGAAATGGATACAATGGATTGTGCCTATTGGGTTTTAATCAACGTATGGTAGGAAAGGTAGGAGAGGCCATCCACTGTGAGAGACATTTTCGCTAGCTTTTACATGGCATGTTGATTCACTGCTGAACACAGCGGTGAATCTTTTATCTAGGTTCTGGCGGCCTTGTCTCCCAGGGGGACTGCACTATAAAATCACCATGAGTTGGCACTGTCACAAGTTGGTGCCCATCCTGATATGACCTTAGATGTTGCTAGGACGTAAAACAACAACAAACAAACCTTCAACCCAATGTTTGATTCAAAATCTCATGAACAAAATCTCAACACACACCCTTAAGGAGCCCAAACAAACACTCTCCCTCCATGCGCACACATACACTCACAAAAGGAAACACTCATACACACACATACATACATACATACATACATACATACATACATACATACATACATACATACATACATACATACATACATACATACATACATACACATATACAAGCATTCACACACATACATGACCAGGCGCGGAGGCCGAATCGATAGAGCGCGGGCCTCACATGTGGAAGGTCGGGAGTTCCGTTCCTGGTCGAGTCGAACCGATGACTTTAAAATTGATACTTGTCGCTTCCTAATCTGGCGCTCGGCATTAATAGGATAGGGTAAGGACTGGTTAGCTGTGTCGGGATAATGTGACTGAGTGGGATATTGGATCATGGCGCTGGTAGCCTGGTCTCCCAGTGGGGCAGCACTATAAAGTCACCATGATTACACACTGTCACAAATCGGTACCGTCCTGATATGACATTAGATGTTGCTAGGACGTAAAACAAACAACAAAAACACATACACGTGAACACACGCGCGCGCATGCTCATTTGTTCACTCATGCGCTCTCTCCGACTGGTCCCTGACCGGTTTCCGGCGGGCCCCCTGGCGCCACGCGGCGGGAGCCAGCTGAACTAAACGCACCCCAGTCGTCGACTTGTGCACCTCCGAGAAAACCCGATGTATCTGACCCACTTTGTTTGGGATCGGGTCAACTCCCCAACACACACACACTCTCATACCCACACTCTCATATACACACACACTCTCATACACACACACACTCTCATACACACACACACATATTCATAAACATTCATAGTTTATAGACGTACTCACACCCATGCACACACACACAGTTACTCACACGCACACATACAACTCATTTTATTAATGCTTTTATTTATATCCTATGGTTAATGACATATGTAGAACTAGAAAATGAGTAGGGTTAATCAGATATTGGTTATATATTTCTCTGAAACAGGTGTATGTTGACACATTTGGCATTTTAATATTTAGAACAAAAATTAATAATGGTGATGTGGCTATCACTGATTGTTTTCTGTGGAATTGTATGTTTCTTAGCTCAAAATGTTTAACTATGGCTAGTTTTGTCTTAGCTATATTCACCAGATCATTATATTGAATATGTGTGCATACATGTTTATGCCAAATTGTTATGTATTTCTATGCATTTTGAATAAAATCGAAGTTTTGCCATACGCGTATCGGCAAACTCAATGGCCAGACACATTTGCTTTGCTGCCAAAGCTGTTTTCAGCGCATGCGCAGTCCGAACGGTGATCGCATCTATTAGGCTCGTCGCCATGGTTGTCATGGCAACTGAAAATGCTGTTCCAGGCCCCAGCCCCATCGGTAGATTAGGTTTGCATGTTGTAGACAGGATGGCTAAAACAGTGTGTGTGTCTGTCCGTGTGTGTGCCCGTGTGTGTGTGTGCCCGTGTGTGTGTGTGTGCCCGTGTGTGTGTGTGCCCGTGTGTGTGTTGGTGTATGCTTACAGGTCATATGGTTTGTTTGTTGTTGTTGTTTTATGTCCTAGAAACATCTAAGTTTATATCAGGACTGGTATCGACTTGTGACAGTATGGGCGCATGGGGACTTTATAGTGCTGCCCCACTAAGAGACCAGGTTGCCGACACCATGACCCGATATCCCACACAGTCACATTATCCTGGCACTGTGCTAACCAGTCCTTGTCCTATCCTATTAATGCCGAGCGCCAGGCTAGGTACTGACAAGTATCAATTTGATCAATAATTGGGTTGACTCGACTGGGATTCATACTCCCGACCTTCCGAAATGGAAGTCTGCGCTCTACCGATTCGGCTATCGCGTCCTGTACAGGTTATATGGGGACGTGCGTGTGTCGTGTGCGCGTGCGCATGTGTGGAATACGGGTGCGTTGTGTTAATTCGTAGATGTATAGCAATGATGCCAAGAAGTATGGGCTTGAAACCTGGTTTGAAACCCGGTTTTCCCATTTGCATCACTCCCTTTGACACTGCTTCCATGACCAGGATCCTGTGAAGCTATTGTTGTTGAATCTACCCCGTGGATGTATATCTCTAAGTGGATTGGCTCTATATGTGGGTTATTCTGTTAATCTGGGCACCACATGTTTGGTCTTCACGTTACGATTTTTAAAATTAACATTTTTTAAAAATTGAGGCTGTATTTATACTGTCCGTAGCATATAAGCCCGGGTACCCAGGTTTGTTTTCAATGCTGGCCAGTTGTAGTGTTGGTGTTATCTTACCACACAGTGGCTGCTGATAAGGTATTTGATTGCCTGCATTTCAGTAGCAGATAGATAATTGTGTTGGTATGGTTAATAGCCTATGTTAGTTTTCTTTGGGATTTTCTTGGCATATATGTATTTATTGTTTCTACTCTTATTACTGGATAATTGATAATTATGATAATTAATTCTTTCTTTTGTTGATAGCAAGTCAAATAATTATTGTAGCATCTGTCTATTAGGTATGTTAGCAGTTCTACATGTATTAAAACTATCCGACAAAAGATATCAAAATTATACTGCGATAATTCTGTGCTAGAGTGAAAATGTGTAAATTTACGCATTTACACCATGCATTTAGTAAAACATTTTTGTCAAATTTGTTCTTGTGAGATATAACTGTGTTTACTTAACTGTAATCAATAAAATCTTGTTTGACTTTGTTCTGCATGTTAAAATGAATCGGGCACGGTGGCCTAATCGGTAGAGCGTGGGCCTCGCATATGGAAAGTCAGGAGTTCGGTTCCCGGTCGAGTCAAACCAATGACTTTAAAATTGGTACTTGTCACTTCCTATCCTGGTGCTCGGCATTAATAAGATAGGGCAAGAACTAGTTAGCTCAGTGTCAGGATAATGTGACTGAGTGGGACATCAGGTCATGTTGCCGGCAGCCTGATTTCCCAGTGTGGCAGCACTATAAAGTCACCATGAGTGCGCACTGTCACAAGTTGGTACCCATCCTCATATGACCTTAGATGTTGCTAGGACATAATTTTTTTTTTTTTAAACAAACAAAATGTTCAAATGATGTTCTGGATGTGTCTTTGATCTTCATCTTACACGAGTGACATTAATCTATTGCTCAATTTGTACAAGGTCTAAACCAAAAAGTGAAACAGATTTTCTTCAACTCTGACATATATACACAACATGCAAACCTTCCTAGAAACATGGATTCTGCTATTATTTGTAAATGTTTTTATGCTATTATTTGGAAGGTTTTCACTTTTGGTTTCCATGTTACACTTTAGGGCCCAGTTTCAAAGAATTACCTATAAATGTAAGCATGAGCGTTAAATGACCCATGGATGTAAAGGTCCAGTCACACCTTACCGGACTGGGGAACCGGACACTGTCCGGTGAAATACGGCAATGTCCGGTACATGTCCGGAACCCATCCGGCGGTGTCCGGTGGTGTCCGGTACAGGTTTTGAACATGCACTAACCTTGAACCGGACACCACCGGACTGAAGTGTATGGTTGGTGTCCGTTTTAAGTCCGTTTCGTCCGGTTCATGTCCGTTAATCATCCGTTAGGTGTCCGTTTTGTGTCCTGAAGAGTCCGTTGACGGTGCTGCGGGAATTCAGTCCTTCGGTTTTTGGACGCCTCGTGAACAGTCCTGTAGATGTCTGGTAGGTGTCCGGTTGGTGTCCGGTTGGTGTCCGTTTGGTGCCGATCCATCCATTTGACGTCCTTTTGACGTCCGTTTAGCGTCCGTTTGGCGTCTGCTTAATTCGGCGGCCGTTGCTACAGTTTGACACCGGACACCACCGGACTAGAAGATTCTTTGTCCGATGGTGTCCGGTACTCAGTCCGGTGATGTCTGACTGGGGCTTATGCCATTGAAAAGACTTTCGATTCTTTGGGGATGAGTGTAGTAGTAGTCCTCACTGAACTCTCGGGCAAGGAGCTACACAGACAGGTAGAATGATCGCATCAGGGTGCCTAAATGGTCTAATGGTCTGGACACTGATCCCGAAATGCAAGAAGGGTCGGTTTGAAGAATGCTCTGGGCTAAATATTTCCCATTTGCATCACCCCCATGTACCCCTCTGACTTCTATAGACGAGATCACCGTTGTGACTGTGCATGCGCTGAAAACGGCGTTGGCAGCAAAGCACTTTTTTTCTTTCTTGAAGATTTATACTGCCTATCATGGATAAGTCTGAATAGACTTGTTTTCACCATTAGACAGTTTGTCGATAGAAAGCCCGAGCCTACACTTTTCCTGACCCAAGGGATTTTTAACCTCCCACACCACTTAGACATGGTATGAGAGCAAATGCATGTGGCCATAGAGTTAGCTGATACACATAGGGCAAAACCTCGATTTTATTCAAAATTAATAGAAATACATAACAATTTGGCATAATCATGTATGCACACATGCAATATATTGATCTGATGAATATAACTAACACAAAACTAGACATAGTTAAACAGTTTGAGCTTAGAAACATACAATTCCACACAAAACAATCAAAATCCACATCACTATTATTAATTCTTGTTCTAAATATTAAAATGCCAAATGTGTCAACATACACTTGTTTCAGAGAAATATATAACCAATATCTGATTAAGCCTACTCATTTTCTAGTTCTACATATGTCATTAACCAGAGGATATAAATAAAAACATGAATAAAATAAGTAAAACTGACTCTGGCTATGGCTCTAACACTAGTCTGAGTGTCCAGATTTGTCTAATTCTAAATGCACTTGGCATATGATGTGCTGATTATATTGTAGTGGTCTGCACTGACCTCTCAGGCAGGAGGCCATGGGCTAGGTGTGTGTGATGTCAGGGAGCCTAGGTGTGTAATGGTTAGCAACTGGCCCGGAGTGCAAAGAGATGTGGATTCGAGTCCCGCTCTAGGCACAATATTTCCCATTTTCATCACCCCAATACACTGGTTGCCGTGACCATGATCCTGTACAAGCTACGTGCTGTATAGTTGTTGAACCACCCTGTGTATGTATGTAAGTGCATTGCTGTATGTATGTAATTGTAAGTATTAAAAGACTTACATTCCAGGGGGACGAGTGTAGTGGTCTGCACTGACCTCTCAGGCAAGGAGCGCATAGACAGGTAGGCGTGGGTAGTGTGTTGAATCAGGGAGCTAGGTGTGTAATGGTTAGCACACTGGCCCGGAATGCAAAGAGATGTGGGTTCGAGTCCCGCTCTAGGCACAATATTTTCCATTTTCATCACCCCCATGACAATATTGATGTAAATACAATGCTGGATAAAAGATTAATATCTTAATTTATTATATTATATTTTTTTAGTTAGTGTTCTATGTTTCAAACAATAGCTGAGATGAGCTGAAACTAGCACATTTCATAACTGCACCCAGTGTATTAGCATGTGCCATGTGCTTCTCGCGGGTTTGTTTTGCTTTGACACATCCCACAATGCACTGCGCCGCTGGAATGGCGATGTAGTCTATTTCCGACATTTATTGATTTGTTGTTCACAGAGTTTCTGTGGGAGGGTGGGGGGAGGAGGTGTGCATGTTCAAAACCAGTATTCTTTGCGTGTTTGTCATCTGCTGTGGGGAATTCTCGTTACTTTCATGATGGGCGGGTGTGTGGTGAGACATTTTTCCTTTTTAAATCCCGGACGCTTGTGTGTTATTTTCATCCAAGAGCGTGATGCAAAAAAAAAAACCCTGAAGCGCCTCCCTGAAAAGAACAGAAGAAATACAATGCAAGGGGGAAGGGTCGGTGAACCCACAGGTACTAGTTAAATAGGACCAGTACATCGATTCAGTCACATGGATGTTGGTTGGTTTGGTTGTTGGAGTTTTATATCCTGGCAACATCTAAGGTCATATCGGGATGTGTACCAACTTGTGACAGTGCACACTCCTGGATGAATTTATAGTGATGCCCCACTGGGAAATCAGGCTGCAGTGGCATGACCTGATTACCCACTCAATCACATTATCCTGACACTGAGCCAACGAGTCCTCGCCCTATCCTATTAATGCCAAGCGCCAGGCTAGGAAGCGACAAGTATCAATTTTGTATATCATTGGTTTGACTCGACCAGGAATTGAACTCCCGACTTACCACACGGGGGAGCCTCTGCTCTACCGATTCGGACGTGATGGCCGAATCAGTAGAGCGAAGGCTTCCCGTGCGGAAGGTCGGCAGCTCGAATTCCAGCTGAGTCAAACTAATGACATCAAATTAATACATGTCGCTACCTAGCCTGGTTTCCCAGTGGGGCAGCACTATAACGTCACCATGAGTGCGCACTATCCCAAGTCGGTACTCATCCTGATAGGACCTTAGATGTTGCCAGGACGTAAAACTCAAACAACCAACCCGTCACAAGTTGGTACCCATCCTGATATGACCTTCGATGCTGCTAGGATGTAAAACAACAAACAAATTAAAAAAACACCTGCCATCTGTCACAAGTTGTGGAAAGAAACTGGGACTTGGCAGAAGTGTGCGTCTTGATACGACCTTAGATGTTTCTAGGTCGTAAAACAACAACAAACAAACAGAGCGTCTTGACCTGCTCAACCTGTTTGTTGTAAAGACTGGTAGCGCGCATTGCTGTTGGCATAACTGTTTGCATGTCACTGCCAGGTTCTCCTCTCTGTCTTCTCAACACATCATCGATGAAAGGTACCAAATAATCCAGCATCCTAGATTATTTAAAATAGTATAACCTGGTTTTGAGTTTGCGCCCAGGATTTCCAACAGAAAATAATTTGAGGGTGTGCAGAATGGGTTTGGGGGTCTGGAGGCTTTGTTCTCTCTGGCTCCTTGAAGAACCGTTAAAAAAAATGATTAATAGACAGTTTGGCCCAAAGATAAGTTGACAGTGCTAATACGTGTATATATACATATAGGCTAGCTACTGTGCCTGTACTCACTGACCCGCGAAGTTATGTGCGCGCATGTCAGCGTCCACATTCGTCGCTGTCGCCAATACAGCTCTACATGTAGACGTCACATTGGGTGAATGAATGCCCGGGGGTAGCTTCCTGTCACAATAATATACAGTTTGCCCCAAAGATAAGTTGACAGTGCTAATACGTGTATGTATATATCTATATATATATATATATATATTGGCTAGCTACTGTGCCTGTACTCACTGACCCACGAAGTTATGCGCACGCACGTCAGCGTCCAGACATGCGCAAACGGTGATCACTGTCGCCAATGCGTCACCGGTACGTCTAATCTCCCACAAGCCCCGCCAGGGGGAGCGCGGCGTCAGGCCGCCATCAGTGTAATCATATCCCCTGTTATCGCCCACCTGCTACATGTCCATGGCAATGAATCGCAACTCACTTACCGAGGTCGCCATAATGCGAGAGCCTCGCTTTCGGTACAAAGACGCTGTGATGGATGGCGTCTCTGCAATGGGCATTTACCGGCTCACCACTCTGCGCATTGTAGGAGTAGTAGTACTAGAGTTCCCAGCAGGCATTGCGGTCACGTAACACAATGCATTGGTTGGTTGATTGTTTGAGTTTTACTCACATTATCCTGACACTGTGCCAACCAGTCCTTGCTCTATCCTAATAATGCCAAGTGCCTAGCTAGGATCTGGTTGGTTTGTTGGTTGGTTGTTGGAGTTTTATATCCGGGCAACATCTAAGGTCATATCAGGATGGGTACTGACTTGTGACAGTGCACACAAATGGTGACTTTATAGTGCTGCCCCACTGAAAGACCTTGCCGTCAGCACCATGAGCTTTATATCCCACTCAGTCACATTATCCTGACACTGAGCCAACCAGTCCTTGCCCTATCCTAATAATGCCAAGTGTCTGGCTGGGAGGCGACAGGAATAAATTTTTAAGTCATTGGTTTAACTCGACCAGGGTTTGAACCCATGGGAACCAGACGGGATGGCCGAATGAGTTATAGTGTCCGTCTCCCGTGCTGGTAGATCATGGGGTCGTGGGTTCGAACCCTGGTCGAGTCAAACCAATGACTTTAAAATTGATACTTGTCGCTTCCTAGCCTGGTGCTCGGTATTATTAGGACAGGGCAAGGACTGGTGTGGTCAGTGTCAGGATAATGTGACTGAGTGGGATATCAGGTCATGGTGCCAGCTGCCTGGTTTCCCAGTGGGACAGCACTATAAAGTCGCCATGAGTGCGAACTGTCACAAGTTGGTGGTACCCGTCCTGATATGACCTTAGATGTTGCCAGGACGTAAAACAACAAACAAACAAACTGAACCCATGAGTTCGAATTTCACGATCTACCAAAACGGGAGGCGGATGCTGAACTCATTCGGCCATCCTGTCTGGTCGGGAGTAGTAGTTCCCAGCATGCATTGTAGCCACGCAGTTACGAGACAGTATGTGTGATCTCATCGTATCTTTTTCTAAACGTGTGTTTGTTTCCTTAAAGAGCAGTCTCTAGGTATTTGGATATTCGCGCCAGGGTTCATAATTTAGTTTTATAGATTATTTTGTTAATAAGGGGCAGTGGGAGGACAACCATTAATGGTTAGACTGTTCCTGCAATTTCTATTGTTAACAGAATAATAGTTTGTGGAATATTGTCTGGAAATTAGGAATGTTGTTTGTTTGTTGTTTTAAGTCCTAGCAACATCTAAGGTCATATCAGGACTGGTACTGACTTGTGACAGTGCGCACTCATGGCGACTTTATAGTGCTGTCCCACTGGGAAACCAGGCCACCGGCACCATGACCTGGTATCCCACTCAGTCACATTATCCTGATACTGAGCACACCAGTCCTTGCCCTGTCCTAATAATGCCGAGCGCCTGGCTAGGAAGCA
Source organism: Branchipolynoe longqiensis (assembly GCA_030323885.1). Classification (NCBI taxonomy): domain Eukaryota; kingdom Metazoa; phylum Annelida; class Polychaeta; order Phyllodocida; family Polynoidae; genus Branchipolynoe; species Branchipolynoe longqiensis. The sequence goes on along the minus strand of CM059193.1, from coordinate 7,805,560 downwards.
ACAAGTATTGGTTTGACTCGACCGGAGTTCGACCCCACGATCTACCAGCACGGGAGACGGACGCTCTAACTCATTCGGCCATCCCGTCTGGTTTTAATTGGGAATGTGTGTGTGTGTGTGTGTGTGGATCATGAATTTCAAATGCTGATTCATGAACCATTTCAAGACCTTCTAAATCCCTGAAACCAGTTTGGATTGACGAGTAATTCTGTCAGCTCCAAGATACGACTGATACACTCCCTAGTCGCGTCCATCTTCAGGTATGATTGTGAATCGTGCGTTCTCACGACAGAACTCCTAAGAAGAATACAAACCATGGAAATGAGGCGTTACCGCAAGATGCTACACATCTCGTATAAAGACAAGTCGATGCCAAGATACAGCAGGCAATTGCACCACATATGTTGCCTCTGCGCCAACAGTTTTACACTGCAAGCAGCATGCACGACCTTTTCACAAAAGTAAAACAAGAAAATATTTTAGCCTTTTTAAGGGCATCTGGTCTATGCTATCACATATAGTCTATTAAACAAATTAGATCAATTAACAGCCTTTTAACTTTTATCCACATTATATAACTGTGAGCTTTTTAGATCCACAGTGTATATTGACGCAAAATTGATTCTGTGCTTTTGCATTGTGAAAAGCGATGGTTGAATAAAAGCCAAACAATTCTTGCCGTGAATATGGCCTATGCTGCTGACACAGCGTAAAGAAACCACCAATCAATCAATCAATCAATCAATGCGCCACATAAAGATTTGGTGATTTTTAAAGAGACGCAAACTGCAGTGGCATGGTCAAATTTCCAGGTCATCAGGTCTCGCCAAAACCATCTTGCAAGGCACAGGGAAAGAGCGAAGAAAACAAGGCAGACAAAGGCCAAAACCATCTTGCAAGGCACAGGGAAAGAGCGAAGAAAACAAGGCAGACAAAGGAAGAAGTGGGATGACAACATCAGTGAATGGACATGCCTGGAGTTCGGGATGCGAGTATTTCCTGCCCTGACCTTCACCTTGTGTATAAATGTATATGGCGATTTAAACGCATGATTCCTTGTGACAGTACGCTTACTTCTAAGTTTACTTCTGGAAGTGTCCATGCGATTATTTGCGGCTTCGGCCTTTCGCTTTGTGTGTAAATGTACATGATAATTATACCCATGACCTCCTTCTGACAGTACGCGTATTACGGCAAGAAGTTTACTTCCGGAATTACACAGGCGTGATCATTTCCTGTGTTGGCCACTCACCTTGTGTGTAAATCCACATGTTGAATTAAACCCATAGCCTCTTTCTGACAGTATGCGTAATAAGGCAGGATATATACTTTTGGAAGTGTCCAGGTGCACTTATTTCCTCCCTTTGCCTTTCACCTTGTGTATAAATGTACATGGCAAATTTAACCCACGACCTCTCCTTGTGACAGTGCGTGTAGTATAGCAGGAAATAGATGATTGCACAAGTAGCCGCTTTTTGTGAGTGTCTACCTATGTGCCTGAAATTGAGTATCTTATCAGCTATGTCTGGTGAAAAACCACTTACTCCTCGCCGAATACATTGTTGTAAATAAAGAAACATTTGAACAAACAAACAAATTGGAGTGGGGTGGAGGGAGGGGTGAAGGAGGCGGGTGGTGGTGGTGGTGGGGGGGTCACAGGGGAAGTGTGTTCCCCTTTTATGGATGTGACCTGGGTCCCTGTCGGGTCTGGAGTAGACCCCTCCAGATCTCACCTGACAACCCTGACCTTAACCCCCCAGCCCCCCCCCCTCCCCACACACACACCTATACACGACCAGATGGGATGGCCGAATGAGTTGAGCGTCCGTCTCCCGTGTTGGTAGATCGTGTCATTCGAACCCATGGGTTCGACCCCATGTCGAGTCAAACCAATGACTTAAAAATTGATACTTGTGACTTCCTAACCTGGTGCTTGGCATTATTAGGATAGAGCAAGGAGTGGTTGGCTCAGTGTCAGGATAATGTGACTGAGTGGGATATAGGGTCATGGTGCTGGTGGCCTGGTCTCCCAGTCAGTGGGGCAGCACTATAAAGTCGCCATGAGTGTGCACTGTCACAAGTTGGTGCCCGTCCTGATATGACCTTAGATGTTTCCGAAACGAAAAACTCCAACATCCATCTATCCATCCATCCATCCACCCATCCATCCATCCATCCATCCATCTATCACACCCGTACACTCCACCAACCCACACAACGCTCAACCTGAACTGTTCTATTCAAACCCACATATAAACCGATTATCCCCGTCCTGATATGACCTTAGATGTTGCTAGAACGTAAAACAACAACAACAAACAAACAAACACCGATTATCGCCCACCAATTGAATCGGCAATCCTACCTGATTGATGGCTTGATGTTGGGGTTTCACATACAAGGAACAGCTGTGTTCATATCAGGATGTATGCGCAGGAATGACCTCTATAGTGCTGCGTTTTTGACATACTGCACTGTCAGCACAATGGTTGTGTCGTGTGGGTGATGAAAATTGGAAATATTGAGCGTATAGCAGGATTCTAACCTGGGAGAGGGGAGTTCCAATTAAGCCCTACTCACACTACGGCTTGCGACAACTGGCGACCACATTACAGCCATTTTGTGACCACTTTTTGACCAAAAGGTCGACTGGTCGGAAGAACTAAAAGTGATCGGTGACCTCCTTGCGACCATTTTGGTTACAAGGAGGTTTTTGGTGCAGAACCCGCAACCTCCTTCCGACCAAAATGGTCTCCCCCGACCAAACGCTGACTGATCACCGACCGATTGCCACACAAATCACCGACCATTGGTTTTCCCAACAAATTTTTACTTTGGTCCCAAGGAGGTCATCAGCTTTTGGTCACAAAGTGGTTGCAAGTGGTCGCAAGCCATAGTGTGACTGAGACCTTAGCGATTGCTGCTCGAACGATAGTATAGCATATGCATGACAAGGCCAAGATGAATATAGAGAGAAGATAGTATCTGTTCCTTCCAGTATCCATTCCATTGCTCCCTAAATTGGTTTAAATACCTCCAACTGCTTTAGGCCAATTAGAATTGATACG
>CM059193.1:7779168-7801992 GCA_030323885.1 Branchipolynoe longqiensis | reverse complement strand
GATGGGAGGATGGGATGATGGGAGGATGGGATGATGGGATGATGGAATGATGGGAGGATGGGAGGATGGGATGATGGGAGGGTGGGATGATGGAATGATGGGAGGATGGGAGGATGGGATGATGGGAGGATGGAATGATGGGAGGATGGGAGGATGGGAGGATGGAGGGGTGCAGATTGCATTGCAAGAATCATAGAAGTGTCTGCCCCAGATTCTAACACAAAGGTGTGAGTCGAGAAAAACAAAAATAAAACATGGAAAAACACCCCATAAAATAGAGCGAGCACCATGTCACCTGGCGGATTGTCATGACGACAGCTTTGACCTAAATGCACTCACTCTCAGTAGACCGACAACTCAACCATTTATTGATTCTTTCCAACCATAGATAGTTTTGTTCATGCCATATTACACAGCTTCCTTCAGATTATCGGTCCCCCAATACCGGTCCCCCAATATCTCTCTCCCCTAATATCACTACCCCCGAATATCGCCCACCCCCTAATATCGCCGCTCCCTAATATCGCTTCCCCCGAATATCGCCCCCCCCCCAATATCGCCCCCCCCCCAAATATCGCCCCCACATATGGCCTTCCCCCTCCCTATATCGCCCCTCCCCGCACATATCGCCCCCCCCCAATGTATATATATCACACTCCTCCCTAATATCGTCAGACCTACACTAATAATAATATGAATAAGCAATGCTTAGGACCGACCCACCGATATAACTACAGCAAAGTATTTTATGATTTGTTATTACTCCACTCGCGGTGTTCGATTTGAAATTCTATCAACTCGGGTAACCCGAATACGGCCGTCGTTTCCGCGGATCTGCGAAGTAGTGATGGACCAGTGTAGTTGTCCCGCGACTTAGCTTGTGCTACTCTGCGGCGGCGCATCATTAAGGCGTTAGGCCAATTGCTGTCGTCCATCCTGCTTGCTCCGTACCGAAGTGTGACGAGCGATTTCCGTTTCCGTTTGCTGGATTCTGTTATTCATAGACACGATTTTACAAATGGTGGCGCCCATAGAGGCCTATTTCCGTTTCCGGTTGCTGGATTTTGACGAAATCCTGTGTGGGTATTGTTTATGTATATATTGTTTAAGCATATTTGCTATATATGTACACATGTTAGTCCTAAGCCTCCCCAGAGGGTGGGTCGGTATTAACTAGCAAACAAAATTGCACTTACAAATTAGATAGATGAGCAGGCTTCTAACCCCAATCACGCCAATCACGAGCTGACCACATAAAAGCACCGACTGTGCTGAGCGATCTGCACTGCCGATCTCTGTGATTAATTACGCTACTAACGCCGCAGGTTTTGACTGTGACCCAATAAGTCCCCCAGGGGTCACCCAGCGTCCCACCGCCCTTGTTAGCCATGCCCTTGAGGGGGATGCCGGCAAGGTCATCCCCAAAGGTCAAGCGTCCCTAGCCCCATCTGGTGTGTCCCGAGAGCACTAGGTTCCGTAACTAACTGTTCCTTAATCAAATAAAATACGCAAATATAATAAAATACTAAGAAAACTACTGACGACCTTTCTTCCAACTTGGAAATACACATAATTAGGTAATTTCACTCTCACATTTTCCACCTTTTTCTTCTAAACAAGTGGTGTGATGAAATTGGGAAAAACTGCGCCTATAGCGGGAATCGAACCCACATCTCTTGCATAGCCCCCCCCCCCCCCTCCATCCCCCCTCAGCGCCCCAATCCAACACTCCCACCTGCTCCACCAAACCCCGCCCCCTTCACAACCCACAAGGCCCGGTCCACCCCCCTCCCGCCCCCATGGCCGCCCCCTGCCGGTGGGCGCCCCTCCCCCTATTAATATGTCCCACTAATCAGATCCGAGGGGCCGGGCCGCCCAGTTAATTGGCCGGCGTTGATTGCTACATTGTCCGGTGCACACCGTGTAACTCGCGGCCCGGGCCGCCATAATGGGCCAGCCCGAGACAAAGACAGTCGCCCGGGGGTGCATTACCGGCACCTTGTCCGCTTCCACCCCCCCCGCCACGCCCCGCCCCGCCCGGTCCTGCCCCGCCTCACCTCAACTCACCTCACGCTGCCCAGCCCCGCCCCACCCAGCCCCGCTCCGCTTCCACCCCGCCCCGCCGCGCCCCACCTCACCTCACCTCACGCTCCGACCCGCCCCGCCCCGCCTCAACTCAACTCACCTCACCTCACTCCGCCCCGCCCCAACCAGCCCCGCTCCGCTTCCACCCCGTCCCGCCCCACCCACCCTCACCTCACCTCAGCTCACACCACCCCGCTCTGCCTCACCCTACCCCGCCTCACCCTGCCTCGTTTACACCTCACTTTGTCCTACTCCGCCCAGCACTTCACCTTATCGCTCCGCCCTGCACCGCCCCGTCGCGCCCCATCACCCCCGCGTCCCGCACCGCCCCGGCCCGGCCCGGCCCGTAGGTTCTCACTGTGTAATCCCGTCCTGATATGACCTTAGATCTTACCAGAACGTAAAACCCCAACAATCAAACAACCACTGTCTAACCCCACCCCACCCCACCCCACCTCGCCCCGCCCTGAACTGCCTCGCCCCGCCCAGAACTGCCTAACCCTGCCCCACCCCACATTGCCTAACTCCGCCCCACCCCGCACCTCAAGGCCCCTCACAACCACCTCACCCCATCGCTCCACCTGCCCTGCCCCCCCCCCTGCCCACCGCCCCCGCTCACTACCTGATTGCTAATTCCCTCCTCCCCCCCCCCCAAAATTGAACGGCTGGAGGTGGTAGGATCAGGGGGTAGGGGGTAGGGGGTAGGGGGTAGGGGGTGTTGGGTGTGGAGGTGGGTGGGGGTGCACCCCCAGCAGACACTACCTTCCGCAACAAACTCACAACGGCGAGTTTATCCGGAAATATGGAACGTTATAATTATAATTCAGTGATTGCTACGGATAGTACAATGCCAGTTAATTCAAATCTAGAATGGGGATACTATGATAACCATATATGCGTAACAAAATTACTTCTTTTAGTATTTGTGGGTTTGTCACTTTCAGTTGATGTACCTCCTACACTCCGCCCCCTCCCCCCGCCAACCACCAGCACCACCACCTCATCCTCCACCACCACCACCACCTCCACTACCACCACCACCAGCAGCACCTCCACCACCTCCACCACCACCTCCACAACCACCACCACCACCACCACCTCCACTACCACCACCACCACCACCTCCACTACCACCACTACCACCACCACCACCACCACCACAACCACCATTTCATCCTCCACCACCAGCACTACCACTACCACCAGCAGCAGCACCTCCACCACCTCCACTACCACCACCAGCAGCACCTCCACCACATCCACTACCACCTCCACTACCTCCACCCCCACCTCCACTACCACCACCACAACCACCACCACTACCACCACCACCACCACCTCATCCTCCACCACCACCACCTGCACGACCACCAACAGCACCTCCACCACCTCCACTACCACCTCCACAACGACAACCACCACTACCACATCCACTACAACCACCACCACCTCCACTACCACCACCACAACCACCACCCCATCCTCCACCACTACCACTACGACCAGCATCACCTCCACCACCACCACCACCACCTCCACTACCACCACCCCCACCCCCACCTTCACTACCACCATGACCACCACCTCCTACCCCCACCCCCAACCACCACCACCACCGCCACTACCACCACAACCGCCACTACCACCACCACCACCACTACCACCACCACAACAACCACCACCACCACCTCCACTACCACCACCACAACCTCCATCACTTCCACCCCCACCACCACCTCCACTACCACGACCCCCACCACCGCCTTCACTACCACCACGACCACCACCTCCACTACCCCCATCCCCACCCCCACGACCACCTCCACTACCACCACGACCACCACCTTCCCTACCACCACTACCACCACCACTATCACGACCACTATCACCAACTCCACGACCACTACCACCACCTCCACGACCACTATCCCCACCACCCCCACCACCTCTACACAGCTCCAACTTGACCCCAGTCCCACTCAGGGCTCCCCTCCCCCCCCCCCCCCACACACACAAACACACTCAGGATTCCAATATGAGGATTGTAGTTTGTAAACACACACGAGGCCGTACTTCTGTAGGAAATTTGTGTGGCGGGTAGGGGGTGTGGGTGTGGGTGTGAGTGGGTCTTGGGGGGTGTAGGTGGGTGGGGGAGGTCGGCTTGAGTGAGTGGATGGGTGTGGATTAGGTGTAGGGTGAGGCATAGGTGGGGGGTGTTGGTCGGGGGATGAGGGGTGAGATGTGGGGTGTGGGGTGAGGTGAGGTGTGGGGTGAGGTGTAGGGTGAGGTGTGGGGTGACGTGTGGGGTGACGTGTAGGGTGAGGTGGGGTGAGGGGTAAGGTTTGGGGTGAGGTGTGGGGTGAGGTGTGGGGTGAGGTGTGGGGTGAGGTGTGGGGTTGGGGTGAGATGTGGGGTGGGGTTGGGGTGGGTTGAGGTGTGGGGTGAGGTGTGGGGTGAGGTGTGGGGTGTGGGATGAGTGAATGGATGGGGGGAATAAGATGTCTGTTGGGAGGGTTATTTGGGTAATGGGTAAGGAGGGACTTGAGTGTGGGTGTATGGGTGGTTATGGGTGTGAGTGGGTGTGGGTGTGACAGTGAGTGAGTGAATGGGCGTGGATGGGTAGATGAGATGAGATGTGGGGTGGGGTGTGTAGCTGGGGTATTGGGGTGAGGGGTGAGGTGTGGGTGTGGCTGTGACTGTGACTGTGCGTGTGAGTGTGGGTGTATGAGTGTGTGTTGTGTGTGTTGTGTGTGAGTGTGTGTATGAGTGTGAGTGTGTGTGTATGAGTGTGAGTGTGTGTCTATGAGTGTGGGTGTGGGTGTGCGTGTGAGGGTGTTTGTGGGTCTGGCTGTGAGTGTGAGTGTGTGTGCGTGTGTGTGCGTGTGCGTGTTACTAGTAGCGATCAGCGAGGTAGCACAAAACAAAGATCCACCACCACCACTACCACCCCGCAGTGCATTGTGGGACAGCCTCCTGTGGTCACGTGACATTGTTCGCAGCGCACCACGGGAGTGAACCACACAGGTCACATGGGAGGTAGGGGCGGGGGGGGGGGGGCAGTGTCAGGTAGCAAGTCACGTCTCTGAGGATTTTCAGCAAAGACTTTAGCTATTGAAGTAAGACAGCCCACTACATCATGCAGGAATTCTTCATTGACCTGGAAACATTGTTGTTATTTTTGTTATTGTTGCTGTTGAAAACTGGTTGCAAGGTCATTTGTGGTGCCGCAACAACCCTCGCGGTTACGGGATTGATGATGATATTGTTGTTGCTGTTGTTTATTGGGGTTTTACATCCTGACACCATCTAAGGTCATATCAGGACGGGTACCAAATTGTGACAGTGCGCACTCATGGTGACTTTCAGAGTGCTGCCCCACTGGGAGATTAGGCTGTCAGCACCATGACCCAATTTTCCACTCAGTCACATTATCCTGATATGGTACTAACCAGTCCTTACCCTATCCTATCAATGGCGAGCGCAGGGCTAGGTAGTAACAAGTATCAATTCTGTAAGTCATTGGCCTGGTTTCGATCTCCAGACCATCCGCACGGGAAGCCTGCACTCTACCGATTAGGCCATCACGTGTGGTATTATGACGAAGATGGTTGGTTGGTTGTTGGAGTTTACATCCTGGCAACATCTGGGGTCATATCAGGACGGATGACGATGATGCTGATGGTGCCGAAGATGATGATAATGATGATATGCTTAGATAAATAAATCAATATACAAACAAGCAAAAACTCACGCAACAACAATGGATATTACTTGACTTCCATTTTGCAGTGTTGATTAGTGTATTTGTGACAAGGGTGGAGCGGGATGTAGCTCAGGCAGTAGGGTGTCCACCTGTGAAGGTGTGGGTCATCCTATCAATCCTGCCCAGTGGATATATTTGCACTTTGGGCTATTTTCCGTTCCAACCAGTGGTCCACAACTGGTTCATCAAAGGCGGTGTGGTATGTGTCGTCCGGTCTGTGGGAAAGTGCATATAAAAGAGCCCTTGCTGCTTATCTGAAAGAGTAGCCTATGTGGTGGCATCGGGTTTTCTCCAAAGAAATATGTCAGAGTGACCATATGTTTGACATCCAATAGGCAATGATACATATCAATCTGCTCTAGAGGCATCGTTAAATAAACCAAACTGTTCTCTTTTTTTGTGTGGCAAGGTAGTTGCTTGGTGTACTGCAGGCATTACATTAATCATACAGGCTGTCAGTAACACATGTGGATGTTCCGCTGGTGCTGGGCGTGTTGGTAAGTGGCGCACACATGCTGTAACCAGCGAACACATGTTGTAACCAGCGGACAATGCGATTATTGCTCAGTAGGCACAGCTGGTCAGATATTGATCTCTAACCAGGTTATATCATCTGTACTATATTCACCTATATGTAACGGCTGGTCTCACCGGCGTGCCGTCATAGGCATCTAGTCTAAACCATGTCTGATTGCAACAAAGTTGCATAGTGATGCCATAGGCATCTAGTCTAGACGATGTCTGATTGTAATGAAGTTGCATAGTGATGTCATAGGTATCTAGTCTAGACACTGTCTGATTGTAACAAAGTTGCATAGTGATGCCATAGGCATCTAGTCTAGACCATGTCTGATTGTAATGAAGTTGCATAGTGATGTCATAGGCATCTAGTCTAGGCCATGCCTGATTGTAACAAAGTTGCATAGTGATGCCATAGGCATCTAGTCTAGACCATGTCTGATTGCAATGAAGTTGCATAGTGATGTCATAGGCATCTAGTCTAGGCCATGTCTGATTGTAACAAAGTTGCATAGTGATGCCATAGGCATCTAGTCTAGACCATGTCTGATTGTAATGAAGTTGCATAGTGATGTCATAGGCATCTAGTCTAGGCCATGTCTGATTGTAACAAAGTTGCATAGTGATGTCATAGGCATCTATTCTAGACGATGTCTGATTGTAACAAAGTTGCATAGTGATGTCATAGGCATCTATTCTAGACGATGTCTGATTGTAACAAAGTTGCATAGTGAAGTCATAGTCATCTAGTCTAGACCATGTCTGACTGTAATTAAGTTGCATAGTGACGTCATATGAGTCTAGTCTAGACCCGGTCTCATTGTAATAAAGTTACATAGTGACATCATAATCATCTACTCCATGCCATCTCTGATTGTAATGAAGTTGCATAGTGACGTCATAGGCATCTAGTCTAGACCATGTCTGATTGTAATGAAGTTGCATAGTGACATTATAGGCATCTAGTCTAGGCCATGTCTGATTGTAATGAAGTTGCATAGTGAAGTCATAGTCAACTAGTCTAGACAATATCTGATTGTAACAAAGTTGCATAGTGACATCATAGGCATCTAGTCTAGACCATCTCTGATTGTAATGAAGTTGCATAGTGACGTCATAATGACATGCATAGTTTTCAGTTTCTGTCATTTCTGGTTAGTTGCTGGAATTTTACGTCATGGCCAGATGTAAGTCATATCAGGATGGATACCGACTGGTACCCCAATGGGAGACCATGATCCAACATCCCAGTCCTAGCCCTTTCCCAGTAACGCCAAGTGCCAGGTGAGGCAACGACAAGTATCATTTTTATAATTGCTTGCACCATGACCCAACATCTGACTCATTAATCACATTATCCCGATACTGACCAAACCAGTCCTTGCCCTATCCCAGTGATACCAAACGCCAGGCTAGGTAGCGACAAGTATCAATTTTGTAAGTCATCGGTTTGAGTCGGCTGGGATTTCCGACTCCCAAACTTCCGCGTGAGAAGCCTTTGCTCTACCTCGTCTGGTGGCGACTTCGAATGTATGTAGGTCACATTGTGTTTGTGCATTATTTTGCCGTAATGTGGCAGGCCTGAGGAATGTATCGAAATGAACCACAGGCAACAAGTTCAGAAGCTACCACATGCATGAACACAGTGTGACCTACATACAATTGAATCAAAGGCAATGCGTAGTGAAGACACATTAAAAAAAAACACCAGTTCACATGCCGACATTTAGTTTTTGTGTTTAAAAGGATGGCGAGCATTCTGCTAATGCATTGCATGAAGGTTGGTTGGTTGTTGGAGTTTTACGTCCTGACAACATCTAAGGTGAAACCGAATCCTCAGCTTATTCAAATAAGCAAAAAATAAGAATGTATTTGCTTTCAGTTCTCTGCATCAATAGGAGATTGTTCATGTAATCGGAGAAAAAGGTCCCCTCCCTAAGGGAAGGATTGTTTGTTGTTTTATGTCCTAGTAACATCTAAGTTCATATCAGGACGGGTACCGAACTTGCGACAGTGCCCACTCATGGTGACTTTATAGTGCTGCCCCACTGGGAAATCAGTCCGCCAGCACCATGAGCCGGTATCCCACTCAGTCACATTATCCGGATTCATGAGCTAACCAGTCCTTGCCCTATCCTATAAATGCCGAACACCAGGCTAGGAAGCGACAAGTATCAATTTGATAAGTCATTGGTTTTACTCGACCGGGAACCAAACTCCTGACCTTCCGCATGTGAGGCCCGCGCTCTGCTGAATGGGCTACCACGCCTGGTCGCATTGAATGATCATCTAGCAATAAATGCATGAATGTTCATGACATTCACTAAAGACAGAAACAAAAATGATCACACTCATAATAAAACATAAAATCTCAAACGGAAAATAAAGGTTAACAAACAAATAGGTAACCTATAATCGCGATTGACTTCTTTGTGAAACCGAATCCTCAGCTTATTCAAATTCGCAAAAGATAAGAATGTGTTTGTTTTCAGCTCTCTGTATCAATAGGAGATCGTGTGTGAGGGGGGGGGGGGGGGGGCACCCCTAAGGGAAGGAAAAAGACTCCCCCTGCGGGTGTTTGAGCGTGTTGGCCTTGTGTTGGAGGTTTTCGTGATAGAAACAGCTGTGGGGGGGGAGGGGGGGGGGGGGGGGGGCATACACACATGTCGGTAAGGGACTGGGGAGAGGGGGAGGGGTGGGGAAGGGGAGGGGAGTGGAGGGGGAGGGAGCGGAGGGGAGGGGATGGGAGGGGAAGGGAGGGGAGGGGGGTGAGAGGGGAGGGGAGAGGGGAGGGAGGGTATGGGAGGAGGGAGGGGAAGTGAGGGGAAGGGAGGGGGAAGGGAGGGAAGGGAGGGGAGGGGGGAGGGTAGGAGAGGGATGGGGAGGGGAGGAGAGGGGGAGGGGGGGGAAGGGAGGGGAAGGGAGGGGAGGGGAGAGGGAGGGGGAGGGGAAGGGAGGGGAGGGGAAGGGAGGGGAGGGGAGAAGGGGGGGAAAGGGAGAGGAGGAGGGGGGGAGGGGGAGGGGGAGGAGGGGAGGGGAAGGGAGGGGAGGAAAGGGGAGGAAAGGGGAGGAAAGGGGAGGGGAGGGGACGGGCGGGACGGGAGGGGGAGGGGAGGGAAGGAAGGGGGTGGGCAAGAGAAGGGAGGGGAAGGGAGGGGAGGGGGAAGAAAAGGGAGGAGGGAGGGAAGGTGAGGGAAGGGGAGGGAAGGTGAGGGGAGGGGAGGGGAGGGGGAGGGGAGGGGGAGGGGAGGGGAAGGGAGGGGAGGGAAGGGGGACGGTGAAGGAAGGTAGGGAATGAATGGGGAAAGGTGGGGGGAAAGGGATAGATAAGGGATGGGGAGGGAAGGGTGGATATAGGGGGGTGGGGAAGAGGATAGAATGGGGAGGGTGAGGGGAGAGTGACAGAAGCATTGAGGAGGGAGTGAAAAGAAGGGAACGGCAAAGGAGGGACGAAGAGGTGAGAAGGGTACGGCAAAGGAGACGAACGAAGGGCAGGGAAGGGAATCTCCTCCCCTCCCCTACACGGGTAAATGTGCGGGTAGAAGTGTGGATAGACGTGCGGGTAGAAGGTCGGGTAGACGTGCGGGTAATATTGCGGGTAGACGTGCGGGTAGAAGGTCGGGTTGAAGTGCGGGTAGAAGGTCGGGTAGAAGGGCGGGTAGAAGTGCGGGTAGACGTGCGGGTAGACGTGCGGGCAGAAGGTCGGGTCAAAGTGCGGGTCAAAGTGCAGGTCAAAGTGCGGGTAGAAGTGCGGGTAGAAGTGCGGGTAGACGTGCGGGTAGACGTGCGGGTAGACGTGCGGGTAGAAATGCGGGTAGACGTGCGCTTAGACGTGCGGGCAGAAGGTCAGGTAGAAGTGCGGGTAGAAGGTCGGGTAGAAGTGCGGGTAGATGTGCAGGTAGAAGTGCAGGTAGAAGGTCGGGTAGAAGTGCGGGTAGAAGTGCGGGTAGAAGTGCAGGTAGACGTGCGGGTAGACATGCGGGCAGAAGGTCGGGTAGAAGTGCGGGTAGAAGTGTGGGTAGAAGTGCGGGTAGATTTGAGGGTAGACGTGCGGGTAGAAGTGCGGGTAGACGTGCGGGTAGAAGTGCGGGTAGAAATGTGGGTAGACGTGCGGGTAGACGTGCGGGCAGAAGGTCGGGTAGAAGTGCGGGTAGAAGTGCGGGTAGAAGTGCGGGTAGAAGTGCGGGGAGAAGTGCGGGGAGAAGTGCGGGTAGAAGTGCGGGTAGAAGTGCGGGTAGACGTGCGGGTAGACGTGCGGGTAGAAGTGCGGGTAGACGTGCGGGTATAAATGCGGGTAGACGTGCGGGTAGACATGCGGGCAGAAGGTCGGGTAGAAGTGCGGGTAGAAGGTCGGGCAGAAGTGCGGGTAGATGTGCAGGTAGAAGTGCGGGTAGATGTGCAGGTAGAAGTGCGGGTAGAAGGTCGGGTAGAAGTGCGGGTAGAAGTGCGGGTAGACGTGGGGGTAGACGTGCGGGTAGACGTGCGGGTAGACGTGGGGGTAGAAGTGCGGGTAGATGTGCGGGTAAAAGTGCGGGTAAAAGTGCGGGTAGATGTGCGGGTAGACGGTCGGGTAGACATGCGGGTAGACATGCGGGGACAGGTGCGGGTAATATTGCTGGTAATATTGCGGGTAGAAATGCGGGTAGAAGGTCGGGTAGAAGTGCGGGCAGAGGTCCGGGTAGATGTGCGGGTAGAAGTACGGGTAGTATTGCGGATAGAAGTGCGGATAGAGGTGCGGGTAGAAGTGCGGGTATAAGTGCGGGTAGAAGTTTGGGTAGAAGTGCGGGTCGTATTGCGGGTCGTATTGCGGGTAGATGTGCAGGTATAGTTGAGAGTAGAGGTGCGGGTAGTATTGCGGGTAGAGGTGCGGGTAGCATTGCGGATAAAGATGTGGGTAGTATTGGGGGTAGAAGTGCGGGTATATGTGCGGGTAGAAGTGCGGGTATATGTGCGGGTAGAAGTGCGGGTAGTATTGCGGGTATATGTGCGGGTAGTATTGCGGGTAGTATTGTGGGAAATGGTGCGGGTAGAGGTGCGGGTAGTATTGCGGGTATAGGTGCGGGTAGTATTGTGGGAAATGGTGCGGGTAGAGGTGTGGGTAGTATTGCGGGTATAGGTGCGGGTAGCATTGCGGGTAGACGTGCTGGTAGTAGTGTGGGTAGAGGTGCGGGTAGAGGTGCGGGTAGAAGTGCGGGTAGAGGTGCGGGTAGAGGTGCGGGTAGTATTGCGGGTAGAGGTGTGGGTAGTATTGCGGGTAGAGGTGCGGGTAGAGGTGCGGGTAGAGGTGCGGGTAGACGTGCGGGCGTGCCGGCAGTGTGGATAGGAGGCCCGTAGACATGGCGACACAGCCCGGCTGATCGATAGACGCTGTACAGCACAGGGTCCCAAGGCGAATTAGCCACGCTACTCATATACATAATGTGTTCGTGATATATCGGATAGCATATCATGCGCATATGTATATATTCATATATATTCATATATACATATATATCAAATGTGAGGTGCGTGGTATGCTATCCAATATCATATACAGTACAACCCCGTTAAATCAAGCTCGGTTAAACCAAATGATCGGTTAATCCAAACTTGTTTCAGCGGCCCGGCAAAATACTACCATTTATCATATAAAAAAGTTGGTTAAACCAAAGTCGGTTAATCCAAACAAAATTGTCGGACCCCAGGACACTCCGGTATGGTTAAACCAAACTTTTATGTGGTTATAAGGTCATCTGACTTTTTTTTTATATGATAAGTGGTAGTATTTTGTCGGGTGGCTGAAAAAGGTTTGGATTAAACGATCGTTTGGTTTAACGGAGATTGGTTTAACTGGGTTATACTGTTCATACATAAAAAACAATAATCAAAGTGTCCACATACATTGTATATTACATGTGCAATACACGCTTACTCAAAGTGAAAGTCAAAGCCAAAGCTCGGTTAAACCAAAGATCGGTTAATCCAAACAAATGTCTAGGGTCCCTTCAAGTTTGGTTTAACGGGGTTATGCTGTATATGGAATGTGTAAAACACACATACATACATGTGTGTATGTGTGTTAGACAAAACACATATATGATTTTGGCCTATCCTAGTAATGCCGAACGCCAGGATATGTAGAGACAGGTATAACTTTTTAAGTAATCGGTTTGACTCGGCTGGGGTTCGGACTCTAGATCGGGTGTGATCTAAGTGTGGGTTGTGTGGTGTGTGCTGTGTGTGTGGAGTGTGTGCTGTGTGTGGGGTCTGTATTGTGTGTAGCATGTGGCATGTGCAGGGTGTGTGTGGCATGTGTGGTTTATGTGGTGTGTGTGAAATATGGTGCATGCAGACTGTGGTGTTTGTAAAATGTGTGGTTTATGGTGTGTGGAAGGTATGTGTGTGGTGTAGTGTGTGTGGTGTGTGTGGAGTGTGGTGTGTGGTGTGTATGTAGGGTGTGTGGTGTGTGGTGTGTGTTGTGTAGGTAGAGTGTTGCGTGAGGTGTGTTGTGTATGTAGAGTGTGTTGTATGTGGAGTGTTGTGTATGTAGAGTGTGTTGTGTGTGTTGTGTATGTAGAGTGTGTTGTGTGAGCCTGTGCTGTGTATGTAAAGTGTGTTGTATGAGAGTGTGTTGTGTATGGAGTGTGTTCTGTGAGTGTGTGTTGTGTATGTAGAGTGTGCTGTGTGTGTGGTGTGTGTTGTATATGTAGTATATGTAGTGTGTGGTGTGTGTAGTATGTGGTGTGTGTGGTGTGTGGTGTGTATTTAGAGTGTGTTGTGTGAGTGTGTGTTGTGTATGTAGAGTGTGTTCTGTGCGGTGTGTGTTTTGTATGTAGAGCGTGGTGTGTGTGGTGTGTGTTGTGTGAGCATGTTTTGTGTATGTAGTGTGTGTTGTGTATGGTGTGTGTTGTATCTGTAGAGTATGGTGTGTGTGATGTATGGTGTGTATGTAGAGTGTGTTGTGTGAGTGTGTGTTGTGTGTGATGTGTGTTTTATATGTAGAGTGTGTTGTGGTTGGTGTGTCTTGTGAATGTAGAGTGTGTTGTGTGCGGTGTGTTGTGTGTAGTGTATGTTGTGTATGTAGAGTGTGTTGTGTGAATGTGTGTTGTGTATGTAGAGTGTGTTGTGTATGTTGTGTGTCGTGTAAGTAGAGTGTGTTGTGTGTGGTGTGTGTTGTGTATGTAGAGTGTGTTGTGTGTTGTGTATGAGGAGTGTGTTGTGTGTGGCATGTGTTGTGTATGTAGAATGTGTTGTGTGTAGTGTGTTGTGTATGTAGAGTGTGTTGTGCGTGGTGTGTGTTGTGTATGTAGAGTGTGTTGTGTGTGGCATGCGTTGTGTATGTAGAATGTGTGTTGTGTGGTGTGTGGTGTGTGGTGTGTGTGGTGTGTGTTTTGTGTGTGGTGTGTGTTGTGTATGTAGAGTGTGTTGTGTGGGGCATGTGTTGTGGATGTAGAGTGTGTTGTGTGTGGTGTGTGTTGTGTGCAATGTGTGTTGTGTATGTAGAGTGTGTTGTGTGGGTTATGTGTTGTGTATGTAGAGTGCGTTGTGTGTGGTGTGTGTTGTGTGCAATGTGTGTTGTGTATGTAGAGTATGTTGTGTGGGGCATGTGGTGTTGCGTCCAGGTTGCAATGTGTGGCTAGATATGGAGTAGAGGTGGAGTGGATGTGGAGCTAAACTGGAGTGAGGGCGGGATGAAGGTGGAGTGAGGGTGGAGTGAGGGTGGAGTGAGGGCGGGGAGAAGGTGGAGTGAGGGTGGAGTAGTGGGGTATCACACACGATGCCCTTAACCCACACTATGCCCCATGCTTCAGGGTAAACTACCCACCTGGCCATGTTGTACATGAAATGAACACACACGGGTCGCATACACAGAGGGCGCATACACACCCATGCACACACAGATGGCGCACACACACAGGGCGTGCACACACACAGGGTGCACACATACAGCGTGCGCGCACACACCGGGCACCCACACCCACACACACAGGGTGAGCACACACAGGTTGCGCACACACAGGGTGCGGACACACAGGGTGCGCACACACAGAGGGCGCACACACAGGGTGCGCGCACACAGAGGGCGCACCCACAGAGGGCGCACACACACGCACAGATACACACCTGATTAACGCCGTGATAATGCGTGTTAGACAAGCCGAGACCCGGATAATAAGCCACATTAAGTCGCATCATGGCAGGCAGTAGCTTTCAGCACACAGCCAAACCCCCTTCCACCGTTAGCACCGAGCGTCTTTTCAATTTCACTTTTTTAATGGGTGTTATGGGTTTTCTTCAGTTGAATAACTCAGCCTAACATTATTCCATTACAAAGACACTTGCTCGTCAGCCTTAGCTACTAGTACTACCCCATCCTCCATCCCTTCTATCCTCTCCTCTCTCCTCTCCTCTCCCCTCCCCTCTCCTCTCTCCCGTCTCCTCTCTCCTCTCTCATCTCTCCCCTCTCCTCTCCTCTCTCCCTCCTCTCTCGCCTCCTCTCTCCCCTCCTCTCTCGCCTCCTCTCTCCCCTCCTGTCTCGCCTCCTCTCTCCCTTCTCCTCTCCCCCCTCTCCTCTCTCCTCTTTCCTCTCCCCCTCTCTCCCCCCTCCCCCCCCCTCTCTCATCTCCTGAGAAGAGCTGGTGGGATTGTATACTGGTGGACTGGTATACTGGTGGACTGGTGGGCTGGTATACTGGTGAACTGAAGGGCTTGTATACTGGTGGGCTGGTATACTGGTGGGCTGGTATACTGGTGAACTGATGGGCTTGTATACTGGTGGGCTGGTATACCGGTGGACTGGTCTGCTGGTCTGCTGGTAGGCTAGTAGGCTAGTCCGCTGGTATGCTAGCAGGCTGGTATGTTGGTAGGCTGGTGTGTACGTAGGTTGGTATGTTAATATACTGGTAGAATGGCAGACCAGCATACTGGTAGACTGGCATACTGATATGCTGCTATCCTGGTAGGCTAGTCTGTTATTCTTCTTTTTGGTTGTTCATCCGTGGCGATAATGACAGTAACTCATCATTTGTTGTGAACTCGTGGATGACCGATGAGTCCAATTTGTTTTGAGAATGTGCAACGACATGAATAGCTGCAAAGTTATGAGTGTTTAAAGATTGATTTTTTTGCCCCGATTTGTGCACATTTCCAAATTAGCCAAATCTTGGATTTTAGGGTCCCACCTGAAAGCTATTTTGCATATAATCTGTCCAATATTAAAGAATCTCATTCTCTATAGTACAAATAAGAAGCTCAATTTTTTACAGACCATCACTGTTAGTATTCTTTCTGAAACTTTATGTCAAACTTGCTAAATTCCTTAATTTCCAGCAACCACCAATAATAAATTCAGTAAAATATAGCAAAATAGCATAACTCCCATTCTAATTGTTCTATCACAGCAATCTTTATACCAAAATAACTAGAATCAAAAGCTCTACATGATGACATAATTTTCTAACTGATCAGAGAAAGAAAGACAACATTCACTTTTAAGCATCGCGAGCTGAGAATAGCCAAATTCTTGCAGCAGTCACTTCTCAGACCAACCTTGATGCGCATGATATAAATCTCAACCAAATATTGTTCTGGTTAGGTAGAGGAAGACTTAAGCTTTCTGATGATATAATTTTCAAAACGATCCTGATCAATTTTCAAGGAGGATTAATGTCTTAATGTTTTCACTCCTTCAGTTCAATCAAATTTCCCACTCAGAAACACTCATGCTTGATATGCTAATGAAGCCTAGATTCTTCTCTATCTTTGATTGGTGGGTATTTTTAGCTCAGGTCAATGTACTCACCAAGCCATCAAGTTTAGGGAAGGGAGTAGCTCAGACTGGATGAAAACAAAATCGGCGAGCATGTTCAGAGCTGCCGATGGTACCCGCCAACAAGTGTCCATTGACTGTGATTTATTTCATAATGATGAGTAAAAATCAGACAGCCTAAAAGGCAAAGGAACAAGCTTTAATTTGATATAATTTTTATTTCAAACCAAGCAGAATTAGTGGAGATTCAAGCCTTTTTAAAACGGTTAAAATAGGTCAAATTTTTCGCTGCGGACACCGTATACGCCGACTTTGGAGTACCTACTGTTAGTCTGTCTGCTCATCTACTAGTCTGTTAGTATTACTGGTCTGTTTACCATACTAGTCTCTTAGTATACTAGTCTGCTAGTACATTAGTACTAGTAGTCTGGCAGACTGTCAGTCTCCTGTGCTGGTAGGCTGGTCTGTTCGTCTACAAGTCTGTTAATATTACTGGTCTGCTTAGTATAGCAGTCTGTTAGTATACTAGTCTGTTAGTACACTAGAAGACTGGGAGACTGGCAGTCTTTTGTGCTGGTAGACTAGTCCGTCAGTCTACTAGTCTGTTAGTACACTAGTCTGTTAGTATACCAGTAGACTGGCAGACTGTTAGTCTGCTATGCTGGCAGATTACCAGGACCATGGACATCAGCCAGTTCATACACCATACACAGCACCACTCCCAGAATGCACCGGGTTTCCCACGAGCCCCCCCACCCCCACCCACTCTACAACACCCCCCCCCCACACACACACACACGCTGCCCTTGCTCCCCACACACCCGCCATGAAGACCACACACACACACCTAAGTCTAGCCGATGAAATAGGATCTCACTTAATTACATTTTGCTACATTTATTCCTATATCCTCACAGTACACACAGATACATCCACTACACATGAAATTAAATCTCTTCTCTGGTACAATTCCACAAATCTATGGTGCGTCAGGTGACGTCATATTTTAATTGTTACAAAATAAAATAAACAATAATGTTAATTTCGGTGTGGTGTGGTGGTTTGGTGTGGTATGGTGTGGGGCGGTGTGGTGATGTGTGGTGTGGTGTGGTGTAGTGTAGTGTGGTGATGTGTGGTGTGCTAGGGTGTGGTGTGGTGCAGTGTGGTGTGGTGCTGTGTGGTGTGGTGCTGTGTGGTGTGTTGCAGTGTGGTGTGGTGCAGTGTGGTGTGGTAGGGTGTGGTGTGGTAGGGTGTGGTGTGGTAGGGTGTGGTGTGGTAGGGTGTGGTGTGTTGTGGTGCAGTGTGGTGTGATGTGGTAGGGTGTGGTAGGGTGTGGTAGGGTGTGGTGTGGTGCAGTGAGGTGTGGTTTGGTGCAGTGTGGTGTGGTGTGGTGCAGTGTGGTGCAGTGTGCTGTGGTGCAGTGTGGTGTGGCGTGATGTGCTAGGGTGTGGTATGGTGTGGTGTAGTGTGGTGTGGTGTGGTGCAATGTGGTGTGGTGCAGTGTGGTGTGGTGCAGTGTGCTGTGATGTGGTGTGGTGCAGTGTGGTGTGGTGCAGCGTGGTATGGTGCAGCGTGGTGTGGTGTGGTGTGGTGTGGTGTGGTGTGGTGTAGTTGTCTCCACACACAGGAACACACTGTGACTGTGTACAACTGTCAGGGGGACACGGTGTGTATGTATGACAGGCCAATCTCCGAAACGACAGCTTTAATGTAATACAGGTCACTGCAAACACACCCACTGAGCATTGGCGAGGGAGGGGAGAGGAGGGGAGGGGAGGAGGGGAAGGGGTGGGAGGGGCGGGGGGGGGGGGAGGGGAGGGAGGGAGGGAGCGGGAGGGGAGGGAGGGGAGGGGAGGGGGGAGGGGAGGGGGAAGAGGGGAGGGAAGAAGGGGTTGGGGAGGAGGGAGGGGAGGAGAGGGGGGAGAAGTGGAGGGAGGGGGAGGGGACAAGGGGGGGAGGGAGGGGGACGGGAAGGAGGGTGGGGGGGGAGGGGGGAGAGAGGAGGGGGGGAGGGGAGGGGAGAGGGGAGGGGGTGGAGGGGGAGAGGGTTACATAGAGAGAGGGAGAGTGGGAGAGGGGAGAGAGAGGAGAGAGAGGGAGGGGTGGAGGGTTGAGGGGAGGGTGAGGAGGAGGGGGGGGGAGGGGGGGGGAGGGGGAGGGGAGAGGGTGAGGAGGGGGGGAGAGGGGGGAGGCGGGAAGGGGGGAGGGGGAGGGGAGTAGGGGGGGGGGGGGGGGATTGTGTGGCTGCAACTGAGTAGCACAGACTACGTACGTAGTCAGTACGTATACGTGTGAGTAGTGCAGTAAATCAGGAAGTGCAAGCAATAGCGGTAGCAGGCTTAGAAGTTACATGTAGATCTAATCTGTCTAGCACTACATACGTTAGTTTACAGGTCCACAGTAATCACCAATCTAAACATAGTGTGCCTCAATTAAATCTGCACCAGTGGCACACCACACAGTGAACTCTGCAATAAGCCTGTATCTAAGTATGCCTCATGTAAGTGACTGAAATGTACATATCTATCCAACAACACTATCTCAACAATATGTAATGTACATGTATATCCTATCGCACCAGTCTAATAATGACGTGAAATATACAAATGCATTCAATCAGTTTAGGCTTGTCTATATGCTAGTTGCTACGTAACGTAAGTAGATGGTGGTTGGTTGTTGGAGTTTTATGTCCTGGCAACATCTAAAGTCATATCAGGATAGGTGCCAACTTGTGACAATGTGAACTCATGTTAACTTTATAGTGTTGTCCCACCTAGAAATCAGACTGACAGCACCATGACCCAATACCCTACTCAGTCACATTATCCTGAAACCGTGCTAACCAATCCTTGCTCTATCCTATTAATGCCGAGTGCCTGGCTAGGAAGCGACAAGTATCAATTTTATAAGTCATTAGTTTGAGTCGACCGGGAACTGAACTAGCGATCTCCCGCATGGGAGGCCCACGCTCTACTGATTAGGCCACCACAAAGTGAATTAGGCAATAAGTCTATCTTTGTGTTTTGTAGTTGAAATTACATATAAATAAGTCTATCAAAATATGCGCTATGTAAGTGGTTGAAATGTACATAATAAATTATTATGTATATTTAACCAACAACACTATCTACACAATATGAAATATGCATGTATATCACACCAGTCTGTATGCAACCAAGTGAAATGTACAAGCTCATTCAATCAGTTTAGGCATAATATATATGCTATGTAGCGTAAGCAATTGAAATATACATGTATATGTATAAACAGCTAGCACTAGTAGCAGGGAAGTAAGTAGAATATACAATCTAGTGGTAAAATCTGAATTGCAATGAAGTACGTCTATGTTCTAGTCTGTGTCTAAGCCACTACATCCGCTTAGACATGCGCATAGATGTACATCCAACACATGCATGGAATAGAACACCGCTTCGTCATGCCGACTCACCTTGGCCGTAATCGATTAACACGACCCGGGCGACTCGGGTGACCCGAGTCGTCAGAATTTCAAATCGAACACCGCGAGTGGAGTCGACAAAAACACATGCCGTGTGCAAAACGACCCGACGCCAGTAACCCACCTCTTGGCTGGGGTTTGCTAGGAACGATGACGTCACACCTGAGCTGGTACCTGTAGGATAACAGCTACCACTACAAGTCCTATTCGTTGTTTTAATGCTTTTTTTAAAATAACCCAGATTGTCAGCTTATACGATCCTAAAATACTTTAAATCCTATTGTGCTGTACTTATATTGGTTATTACAACAAATAATTAGGTTTTAGATTAAGCCACCATTTTTTCCACCCCGAGCACGGAGAAGCGTATTCGTGCCAAAAAGTGGCTCGGGTGACCTGAGTTGATTACTCGATTACGCCCCGTGTGTTCGGAATAGTGGGCAACGAATGACATGGCGTAAGTCCATCGGTAGGGCTAGGTTTACGAGGTTTTACATCCTAGTAACACCTAAGATCATATCAGAATGAGGTCCGACAGTGTGAAGTATTTCTGCTGGCCATCGAGGTTACTCATCTTTTACTCACTACTATGAGGAGGATGCTGGCAACTGTCTGTCGGTCTCCCCCCACTAAATACCAAAACAACTCATAAGTAAGAAAGGGAAGACAAGTCACGCAAGATTGACAGTCATAAGGTTGAGCTTTATTGCTACAACTCTTGTTCACCTACTAGTGACCTGCCACCCTGACTCACTTACAACCTGCCACACCGACCCACATAGTTTCTGCTTGTTCAGTCTAATTCAGTGCCTACAGCCCATTGAACCTAAGTCCTCTGGGTGTTACACACAGCTCAGTGGTGAACTGCTTCTTTTGGGTGAGTGTCTGCATAGCAAGTGCAAGGAGTATAAGGTGACTGGGTTCACACAGCCAGCCAATCAGACACCCCTGCAGCCTGTGAGTGGCGCTGTCCAAGAGGGGCACCTCTCAACCCCAGTGCAGGTGGTGTTCCTAATATATGCAGAATGGCTGGGTGCGCTTACCCAACGGTCCTGTGGTAACAAGTAGTTGACATACGGTTACAATAAACATTAATATATACTCCTCCTCCATTTGCACTCTTCCTGGTGCATGGAGGGAAGATTTCTATAACTAATAAGCGTATCTTAATATCCAGACATCATACCGCAATCCCAGTCACTGCATGACATAACATTTCCACACAGTTATTTATATGTCACAGAGCGAGTGGGCACACATTGTGTCGCTATTACATAACAATGGTCCCCAACTCCATCGCCCGAGATATTGATATGATTCCAAGCTCGTCTATCACGACCGAAAGACTGTATATTTGTACAACTTACAACTGGCTCCTCATCGCAATTGATATATATATGCTATATGTCCAAGCAAAATCTAAGGACATATCAGGATGGTGCCCAACAGTAGCCCCTCATGGCTATATACACATATATAGTTGTTGTTTTACATCTAAGGTCATATCAGGATGGGGCCCAACGTTGTAGCAATATATATACAGTAAAACCTCTCTAAGTCGACTGGCCGTGCGACCGACTTTAAGTGGTCCATTTAGGAAGATGGTCGGTTTGGAGAGTTAGAATATCCTTACAATGCTATTGTTGAGACCCAAATAAAGCGATCGATATAGGGGAGTGGTCGATCTGTGGACGGGTCGGTATAGAGAGGTTTTACTGTATATAGTTGTTTTACATCCTAGCAACATTAAGGTCATATCAGTGTGGGGCCCGACAGTGGTCCCTCCATGGCAACATATATATAATTGTTATTTGACATCCTGCCAACATCTAAGGTCATATCAGCCTGTTTGTTTCTATAGACATACTCGTGTCAGTGGCAATTGTCCCACATGGGTGCTGCTGTGGTCAGATAGATAGCGACACCTCCTCCCGGGTGGCAGCCACACGGCCGCGTGACCAATGCATCACCAGAGGGGGTCGACCAGAGTTGGGGTGAACTGGGTTGATAGATTCATACTCACGCCTTGAATGCGGTGACTAGACTCTCATTTGGACTTAGTGCGCATGGGGATTCCACTTTTATTACCGGAAATGAAGAGAGTTGCATGGCATGTGTAGAGAGACCCATGACTCAATATCCCACACAGTCACATTATCTTGATACTCAGTTCACCAGTCCTTGTCCTATCCTATTAATGCTGAGTGCTTGATTCAACTCGGCCGGGGATTGAACTCATAATCTCCACCATGTGAAGCGGGTGCCCTACCCATCTGGCCACCCTGGCGGCTGTTTGTTTCTATAGACATACTGGTGTCAGTGACACAACTGTCCCGCGCCGGTGCGGACGTGGTCAGATAGATAGCAATACCTCCCGGGTAGCAGCCAAAAGGCCACGTGACCAATGCATCACCACAGGGGGGTCGACCAGAACCGGGGTGAACTGGGTTGATAGATTCACACTCGCTCCTTTTAATGCGATGACTAGACTCTCATTTTGACTTAGTGCGCACGAGGATTCCACTTTTATTACCGGAAACGAACAGAGTTGCATGAAGGGCGTCTTGGCAACATCTAAGGTCATATCAGCACTTGCACTGGCTTGAGACAGTGCACACTCATGGCGACTTGACAGTGCTGTCCCACTGGGAAATCAAGCAGCTGGCAATATGACCCACTCAGTCACATTATCCTGACACTGAGCCAACTATCCCTTGCCCTGCCCTATTATTGTCGAGCGCCAGGCTAGGTTGTGACAAGTATCAATTTTGTAAGTCATTGGCTTGACTCAACCAGCAATCAAATTCCCAAACTTCCACACTGGAAGCCTGCGCTCTACCACATCCGGTGACACATAAAGTGGAATGGACGGAACGTCGGAATGAACAGAATATTCCCTCCCCATATTTGAGGACACCAGTTATGTATAATTCCCAACGGAGTCAAACCACAGACTTACAATATTAATACTTGTCAACACCTAGATCAAGGATTCACCCGGTACTCACAGTATACGGGTGAATACCAGGCCTATATAAAAACCGTAGAAAAAGCTGGGAAATGAAATGAGAGCCTAATTTCACACTCTAAGAAGCAACATTTATTCTTTGTGTATGTCTTCATATTTCCCCGCTAC
This sequence comes from Branchipolynoe longqiensis, assembly GCA_030323885.1. Taxonomy (NCBI): domain Eukaryota; kingdom Metazoa; phylum Annelida; class Polychaeta; order Phyllodocida; family Polynoidae; genus Branchipolynoe; species Branchipolynoe longqiensis. The sequence continues at coordinate 7,779,284 of CM059193.1, read as the reverse complement.
CTTTGAGTTGAAAAAATATAATAAAATATCTAGTTTAATAAGAATTAAAAGAAAAATCGACAGCATTCTATGGCCGCCCTCTTGTCTTTTTGCATTCTCTCCCATTTCACCAACTC